>JAHRHZ010000133.1:6593716-6639078 GCA_024137785.1 Ginglymostoma cirratum
ATCTCGGATTCTCCAGCATCTGCAGTACCTTTTATCTCTCACAACAGATAAGTAAGTGGCTACATGCAAATTTGTGGAATTTTTGATCTTTCAAGGGTCAGAACATTCAATTTGGGAGAGTCTGGGTAGGTGGTGGGTAGTGAAATATTGGAAGAAATAAATGAATACTGTGCCATTTATAAACTTATTGGGAATAATTTTTGGTAATGTTCTCATCCGAGTCAACAACTTCGAAATAGAAGTAGGGTATTTAGTCTCCAGAACGTTTTCCAATTAGCTTGATCTATGATCTACCTACATCTTGGTTCCATTAATTTAATACCCTTGCCTTGAATAAGCCAGCAATTGAAGATTTTAAGTTTTCCATTAATCTCCAACATCATTTAGCGAGGAAGTTCCTGCCAATCCAATTTATGAATAGCCTAGCTGTGATACAAATTTAAATTCCACGCAGTCCCTATCTAATTTTATTAACGGTTCCTATTCTCAAGTTAGGTTTGAAAATGGGTGCGAAGAGAATAAAAAGAATCGGGGGAGGAACCTGGGTGGATACACTAAAGCATGTTTGAACTAGTACAAAGTGATCCCAGAAGGCCTGAACATTCATCCACTGTTTTTTTTTGAGGATTGGTAGAAGCCAAGATCAAGCTATTGATCCACATTGAATTCTTCCTCTTGGTTGGAGCAGTAATCTTGAGGGTGGGATTCTCCTTCCCAAATTGGAAGTTTGGTATTACACTTATTAAACCAATTTCTTCCTAGCAAATTAAGAAAGTTATTGGTGACACAAACACTACCTCATGCTCCGAATCTCTGACGCTTTGCATTGAAGCAGCCTGTGTCTTCAGCAGTTCCATCATGGTTTGATACAGAACAACATTTTTGCATGGCTTCGCCAATGGGTCAACCTGCAGGATGGTAAAAATGGTAGATGGATTTTCTTTAATGTCAGAATCTCTATTGCTTCTCCTGTGATGGAAGGTTTATATTTGCTGTGATAAAGTACTAAAGTGGCCACAAGATGATCCATTTTAATGTGGTCTTGGTGTCAGATTAGATGTTAAAATTTAAAAAATGTAAAAACCCAACTCCAATCTGTGCATTTCTTAGGATAAGGGTGAGCAGCCAACCTGTTCTCAGTGAGTGATTGACAACTTCAAGATGTTTAAGAGGCTGGCATCCTCTGATATAGCCTGCTTTGCAGGTTTAACATTGACTAACAAATTTCTGGGAAACCTGACAGATGAAAATGGGCAAGGACAGTTTCAGGAAGGTGATAGGTGCTGTTACCATACTACTAATGGGCCAGAAAGAGGAGTAGTTCGTCTGTGCAACTACACTCCCTATATCCAACCCGTAGAGAGATGGGATCCTTATCCCACCCTTGCATTGCTGCCCAATCATCCCTAAATGCCCTTACGGAGGTGATGGTGAACTGTCTTCTTGAACTACTATCAGCCATGTGGTTTAGGTACTCCCACAGTGCTGTTGGGAGAGGAGTACTAAGATTTTGATACAGCGAAAGAATGGTAATAGAGTTCCTCAGTAGGATGATATGTGACTTGGAGGGGAACCTGTACATAGATTTGCTTCCTTTGTCCTTGTTGGTGGTAGAGTTTGCAGGTTTGGAAGATTTTGTCATAAGGAGCCTTGGGAAGTTGCTACAGTTCGGCTTGTAGATGATTCATAATATTGTCCCTGTGCTTCAGTGGTAGAAGGAGTAAATGTTTAAAATGGTGACTGATGTGCTGAAACAAGCAGGTGCTTTTGTCCTGGATAATGTTGACTTTCTTGAGTGCTGTCAGAGCTGCACTCATCCAGGCAAGTGGAAGGTATTTTGCTACATGCCTGACTCGAGTCTTATAGATAATTGGCAGGCCTTGGGGAGTACAGAGGCAAGTTACTTGGCACAGAATTCTGATCTAAACCCCAAACTGTTTCTGTAACCTGTCTAAGAGTCCTTTTATCTGACTGGAAGCCAAGCCTGACAATCAGACTGATCTCAAGGGAAGCTGCCCAGGACTAAAGACACCCATTCAGGAGACAAATTTCCACAGTTTGCAAGGAAACACAAACTTAAGGCGTCCATCCAAAACTGTGCCACCATTCCCACCACCTCCAAGCAAACCTGGTACCATAACCACTCAAGGTGGACAAGTGTGAAATATTGGATGGGATAACATGGTGAGAGAAAAAATATTGACATGTTTAGCATCTTTGAAACAAGCTACATCTTCAGACCAAGATGAAACATTCCAGAAGCTGTTAGCAGAAGCAAGGGAAGAAATAGTGAAGGTTGACCATTATTTGATCATTATTTCTCAATTCTTGGTAGTGGAAAAATTATAAGAAATAATTACGATGGATAATTTAAAATGTAAATCATCACTTAGAAAGGCATGAATTCATCAAGGACAGTCACATGAACTTATAAATAAAAGGTTATTTATGACTGAGAGATAGTAGGAACTGCAGATGCTGGAGAATCTGAGATAACAAGGTGTAGAGCTGGATGAACACAGCAGGCCAAGCAGCATCAGAGGAGCAGGAAGGCTGCTGCTTGGCCTGCTGTGTTCATCCAGCTCTACACCTGGCCATTTATGACTAACTGGATGGAATGTTTTGAGAAGGTAACAAGGACATTCAGTGAGGACATTCGATGTAGTCTACATGAATATCAGCAAGGCCTTTGACTAGATCCCCGATGCATTCTGGTTAGAAGAGTAAATGTCCTGTGGACCAAGTGATGTGTCAAGGTAAATACAAAAATGGCAGGAAGGAAGATCAATGAATCTTTCTATCACTAGAACATTTCTAGTGGGGTTCTTTAGGATTCAGTGTTAGGTCCCTTGCTTTTGGTGGCATGCATCATATTGTGGCATATTTTTACTTTATAAAGCATGATTAAGAGGTTTTCAGATATTACAAAAATGGCCATGTGATTGATAGTGTGAAAGAAAGCTGTAGGCTAATGTAAGATATCAATGGACTGGCTAGGTGGGCAGAAAAATGACAAGTGTAATTTAATCCAGACAAGTGTCAGGTAGTGAATTTGGGGAGGTAAAACAAGGCCAGGACATACACAATAAATGATAGAATACTGTGAAGTCTACAGTAGTGGAGAAATCTTGATGTGCATGTCCACAGACCTGTGAAGGTAGCAGGACAGGTAGACAAGGCTATTCAGAAAGTATACAGGACACTTTAAATTTATCTGAGGCATACGATGTAAGTGCAGGCAAATTATGCAAGAAGTGTGTGTCCAGTACTAGCCAGGCTGTGTTTGTTGTAGGTATTGTGTTTATTTCTGCTCACCATCATACAGCAAGGAGTGATTGAATGAGAGAGGGTATAAAGAAGACTCCTGTTGCCATCCCAAAATATTGGAGAGATTGAATTTTTTCTGAAACATGAATCACAGCTGGGCAATTTATGACATAGATAAAATTACAAAGGGACTAGATGAGGTTGATAGGAAGCACTTATTTCTCTTAGCAGAAAAGTCAACACCAAGAGGAATAGATTTAAAGCAATTAGTAAAAGGACTGTGAAAAAATTGAAAAGATTTTCTTTCACCCAGAGATTAATGGAGGGTCTGGATCTCACTTCTTGAAAGGATGCTAGAGATAGAAATATTCAACATATTTAAAAAGTAGTTGGATACGCACTTGAAGCATGTATCCTGCAATAGAACAGATCAAGAACTGAAAAGTGGGATTAGGCAGGCCAGCTGCTTTTTGGCTAGCACACAGATGATTGGCCAAATGTCCTCCTTCTGTGATTTAATTTTTATGGTTTTAGATTGTTCCTCAGCCTTTTAAATTCACAGAAATACATTTGGGCTTTATCACCATCCCACAAGGCATGCACACCATGAAACAAGGCTGTGATATTATGAAGCAACAACTCTGCTGAGAGTTGAAGATAATGATCCATTGTTTTAAAATAATTCATGCACCATATTCCAAGTATCATTGCCTTTGATGTTTAAAATCCAATCCTTTAACTGACCTTGCAAACCCAAACCAATGGTATCAGGAAAAGTACAGGCCTAGGCAATAAATGCTCACCAGTTGTTTTTAGTTTATCCAAGGTGTTCTGTCATTCATGGTGTGGGTTGCTGGCAAATGAAGGCCTCAGGTCATCAGTTGAGGATCATCTGTGACTGGGACAGATTAACCACCTCACCTTGACCTTCATATTACCATCAAGAAGCCCCCTACTCCACGATCAATGTCGTAGCAGCCAGCGACTCAATGAGTCACATAAATGCAGTCGAGCAGGCCAGAGGTTAGTACTTTCAAAGATTGTATACCACTGACAAGGCAAAGAATAGGAGCATGATGGGAAAACATCCACATGTTAGGGTGGATGAAGCTCCAATCATGCTCTAAACGCTAGACATTACCGCAGACAAAGCACTCCACTCCATTTCCTCCAACATACAGTATGTACACTTTAAAGAATGCACTACAGTTGTACCTTGGCTTCTTTAATGGCATCTTTCAAACCTGCAACTTCTAGAAAGATGTGGGCAGCTGGTGCATGGGCAGCATTCTATTCAAAGTTAAATGCCATCCAGCTTTGACACACATCCATTCCTTATTATCAATGGACCAAAATTCTGAAACTTCTTGCTCACAGCACTGCAAGTGAACATCCACCACATGGACTGCAATGGTTCAAGAAAAAGGCTCTCCACCACTTTCTCAAGGCCCACTAGAGATTAGAAGCAAATGTTGGCTTTGCCAAAGAGGTCCATATTCAGAGAAGCAATGGACTTTTTGCTGTGCATAAACTGTGATGCTGTACCTCAAAAGTGACAACAATCTGCTCCATGTTAATCTCCTGGTCATCCTTTTGCAACAAGTTTGGTGGTAGGATGAATTCACGTTTCACTGCTGTGATCCTGTCATCCTCTCGATGGTAGGTCAGATGGATATGCTCTGTATCGATTAGAAATACTTGCTCTGCCACGTCCTCGTGTGCTGGCTTTTTTCTGTTTCTGGCAAAACGTTCTGTTATTTTCTAGAAAACAAAGTGAGAAAGTGACAACTGATATATATTATTTGGTTTTCAATACTTTTACAGGAACAGTGACAACAACCAGAGACCCAAAAAAAGACATAATTACATAGCACATTTTCCAACAATCTCAGGACATCCCAAAACAATTTATAATCAATGAAATACTTTTTGATGTGTAGTCATTGTAATAATTAAGAAAACTACTGCATTGTTGTAGTACAGAAGGCAGCTATTTGGCCCACAGAAATGCTGCGGCCAAGTTGTAAAGACCGTGTCTTTTTTTCTATTTTTAATTGTGTGCTGAAACGAGAAAAGAACTGTTTTAGAACCAATGGTTATTGTAGGTTTGCTGCATGTTACGGTAGCAAGTAATCTCACACCCATTGTAAGCACTGTTCACACAGCTGTTTGATTGAGCAGTGGTTAAAATGTGGCTGGCAGATAAGGTGGAACCGAAGGGCTGTGTATAGATGGAGCTTTCATTTATACAAATAACTGATTGGTCTGTAGGTTTTCAGGTAGCTGAACAGCTTGGCCCTATGAACAAGAAGTCATCAGGTCTCCACAGGAGCTCTCTCTGTCCTCTGCAGTAACAGCCACCTTAAGTCTAAATCTTTCCTTCAGCAGTTGCTGTTAGCCATGAGTTTTAATTGATAAGTCAGATATCTTTTATAAGTGAGCCAGCCACCCTGCGATTCTTGCTAACCAGTGGAAGCATCTGGAGAAAGATGACTGAGAAGCAGCATTCTGACTAGGGTAAGAATCATAACAATAATCTCAAGAATCACCAAATTGCCTTCCCAGTCTTTCCATCTCTCCATAACACCCATGATTGCTTTTATCCATTTCTGAACTTGTGTATGTGTGTGTGTGTGTGTGTACACGCTTACACACACAGTTGTTTGTTTCTATAGGCGAGTTTATAAAAGAATCAGAGATTTTATTACCAGAGTTATATGAAGACAGCTCTCTGTAGCTAGACTCTATTTAATTCTAACAGATAGTAATGTTTGCTAAGTACAGAAATCAAGTCCGAACTTTCTGTCAATCCTGGTCTAAAAGGTAAGTAAATTGGGGGATTTTCCATACTTTACAAACCTTTTACTTTTGTGTTGACTTGAGAATAGTGGGGTTTTATTTCAAACATGATATTCCAGTGAGGTATAACAAATATATGACAAGATCCTACAAATAGCAGTGGGGGGATAATTGTCTAGTTCTTCTTTAAAGTTGTGCCATTGGGTCCCTTAGGTTCACCTGAGAGGTTAGGCAAAGCCTTGATTCATCTTAATACAACAAAGGCTGTGGATGCTGGGGATCTGAAACACACAAAAACAGAAAGTGCTGGAGAAACCCAGCAAATCCTGGGCAGCACCTGTGGAGAGAAAACAGCGTTAACATTTCAAGTCAACTAATGCTCTGAAGAAGGCTCACTGGACTCAAAATGTTAAGTCTGTTTTCTCACCACAGATGCTGCCAAACCTGCTGAGTTTCTCTAGAAATTTATTTTGGGTTCCTTAATTTACCTTTTCATCTGAAAGTACTGCACTGGAATGCCCAGAATAGGACTCGAACATAGCACTTTCTGACTTAGAGCCAATCGTGCAACCCACAACCCCAGGGCTCATGGCATTCACTAAAAAATGTTGCAGAATTTTTTTTCTGGCCTGTGCCTGTCATTGACAAAGCATTTTCAGTACCAGCAGCTGTTTATTGCCTCATGTCATGGGGTGGGGGGCATCATTGCCCAGCCCAGGTCAGTTCCCAGACATGTGTGATTGAATTCTGCAGCCATACTCCTTGCTGCACTTCTTCTTCCTGTCATGTCGCTGCACCTTCCTTTGCCATGGTTCCACCCAGGTGCTAGCTCGAGAATTGAAGACATTCAGACCTTCACGCCTATACGATGTCACTAGTGGAGGGCATTCGAGGAGACATTTCATTGTTTGGGATGTCTCTCCACAGTCACAAATGACAGAATTTGTTTGGCAGTATCAAAACAGTCTGCGTTAAGATCTTGCAGTGGCTAAAAACAGTCCTGGGGTAAGTGAGGCACAGTCAAGTAGGTCATGTTTCACTGGCTGCTGATGGGAGGGATTCTCCTGGATCATTTGGCAACTTTTGTGCCTTGGTTTATAGAAATTGTGACCATCAACAAGATGGCAGCTGGGGGCTACATCCTAGGGGCTAGTCATCATATAGGAAGTTGCCCCTGGACTTGAGCTTCTTTCCTGTTGGTTCTTTCTGGAAGAGATGACGACATGGGTCACTGGTCAGTTTTGCCCATTCTATTCTGGAACAGAAATTGCTGGAAAAGCTCAGCATGTCTGGGCAGCATCTGTGGAGAGAAATCAGAGTTAATGTTTCAGGTCCAGTGACAGTTTCTCAGAACTACTCTGGAAGGACCTTGCTTCCTTATGATGAGTGGAGCATTAAGAGTAAGCAAGTCCACCTTAGCAGATCTTAGACATCAAGTAATAACTCTGGAAGCTGTGCTGAGGATAATTCTTGGCAAAGGGAGAGCACCCCCAGTCTGGACAGGCACATTCAACTGCTGAATAAAAACCAAAAAAACTGCAGATGTTGTAAATCAGAAACAAAAACAGAAATACTGGAAAAGCTCAGCAGGTCTGGCAGCATCTGTGAAGAGGAATCAGAGTTAACATTTTGTGTCCAGTGATCCTTACTCAGAACTGACGGTAGCTAGGAAAATGTTGGTTTATATGCAGAAGATAGGGTGGGGGGGAGGGGGTAAGGAGTAAACGATAGGTAGGGATAGAGCCCAAAAAAAAAGTGAGAACAGTGGTTGGACAAAGGAGTAGATAACAATCTGGCTAAGAGGATGAATAGCTGTTAATGGAGACTGTTAGTGGCTAACAATATGTAGCGTGTAACAACAAGGTCTTATGTGTGGGGCAGGGGGCTAGGATATGGGAGAGTTTAGACCGTAAAATTATTGAACTTGATATTGAGTCCGAAGGGCTGCACGGTCCCCAAGCGGAAAATGAGGTGCTGTTCTTCCAGCTTTCGCTGAACTTCGTTGGAACACTGCAGCAGACCTGACACAGAGATGTTGGCCAGGGAGCAGGTTGGTGTGTTAAAGTGGCAGGCAACTAGAAGCTCAAAGTCTTTTTTGCCAGTAGAACACAGATGTTCTGTGAAGCAGTCACCCAGTCTACACTTTGTTTCCTCACTGTAGAGGAGACCACATTGTGAGCAGCGAATGCAGTAGACTAGATAGTGTGAAGTGCAGCTTCACCTGGAAGATATGTTTGGGCTATTTGATACTGAGGAGGAAGGAGGTAAATGGGCAGGTGCTACACCTACGGTGGTTGCAGGGGAAGGTGCCGTGGGGCTGTGGGGGGGTTTTGGGAATGAAGGAAGAGTGAACCAGGTTGCCCCAGAGGGAACGGTCCCTCCGGTAGGCGGACAAGGGAGGGGAAGGGAATATGTGTCTGATGGTACCATCTCGCTGGAGGAGGTGAAAATGGTGGCTGATGATATTCTGGATAGGGATGCTTGTGGGATGGAAGATGAGGACAAGGGGAACCCTATTGCTGTTGCAGGAGGGAAGACAGGAGCTGAGGGCGGAAGTGCGGGAGGTGGTTCGGACCAGTTGAGGGCCCTGTTGACAACAGTGCTGGGGAATCCTTGGTTGAGGAAGAAGGTGGACATTTCGGAGGCTCCCTTGTTGAGTTAGCCTCATTGGAACAAATGCAACAGAGACAGAGGAACCGGGAGAATGCAATGGAGTCTTTAAAGGAAGCAGGGTGCGAGGATGTATAGTCAGGTAGCTGTGGGAGTCAGTGGGTTTATAGTAGATATTAGTGGCCAGTCTATCCCCAGAAATGGAAACAGAGATGTTGAGGAAGGGAAGGGAGGAGTCAGAGATAACCAGGTGAAAGTGATGGCGGGGTGGAAATTGGAAGCAAAATCAAAGAACTTTTCCAATTCCGGAAGAGAGAGGGAAACAGCACCGATGGTATCATCAATACATCGGAGAAAGAGTTGTGGGAGGTGTCCTGAATAGGACTGGAACAAGGAATATTCCACGTACTTCACGAAGGGACAGGCATAACTAGGGCCCATGTGGGTAGCCATGGCTAATCCTCTGTCCTGAAGAAAATGATAGCAGTTAAAAGACAAGTTGTTGAGAGTGAGGACAAGTGGAGGACGGTGGAGGTGGCTGGAGACAGTTCAAGTCTTACTCCAGGAAGAAGCAGAGAGCCCTGAGAATATCCCAATGGAAGATGGACATGTTAAGGGATTGCATGTCAGTGGTAAAGAGGAGGCGGCTGGAGCCTGCAAACTGGAAATTCCAAAGCTGGCGTAAAGCGTCAAAGGAAGCACAGATGTTTGTAGACAGGGACTGGACCAGCATAGAAAAGTCTGAGCCAAGGTAGGAAGAGATGAGTTCTATGGGGCAGGAGCAGATGAAACAATGTGTCTACCTGGGCATTCCTGTTTGTGGATTTTTGGAAGGAGGTAGAAGCGAGCTGTGCGGGGCTGGGCAATTATCAGCTTGGAGGCAGTAAGGGAGGAGATCACCAGATGAAATGAGGTCAGTGACCATAGTTGATACAATGGCCTGACATTCCATGTAAATCATGGTTCAGGGAAGATAGGAGGAGTTATCTGAGAGCTGGCGCTCAGCCTCTATCAACGTGACATTGGTCACCTCAATTTCTGTGCCCCCCTCAACCGATCCAACCTATCTCTTTCTGAGCTGACTGCACTCTGTGTGCTTAGACCCAACCCTGACTTTGTTATTAAGCCTGCCAATAAGTGTGGTGCAGATATAGTCTGGCATATTGACCTCTACATTGCAGCCATGGCTGCCTTGGAGCCAGTGACCCTAATAAAATCTTACGTCATGACCCTACTAGGCAGTCATGACCCACAGCCTTAACTTCAAGACTTGGAGGACAATGGTGTAAGTAGTAACAATGGTTACAATGTGCTTGAGGAACCTTTCACTCTTGAATGTCCAATAACCCTTCACAGTTTCAGCCTCTGATCACCCCCTCAGCTGATTCCTTTAGATTCACTCTTATAGATAATGGAATCAAGGGTTATGGGGATAAGGCAGGAACAGGATACTGATTGTGGATGATCAGCCATGATCATAATGCATGGTCGTGCTGGCTTGAAGGGCCGAATGGCCTACTCCTGCACCTATTGTCTATTGTCTATTGTTTATTGAACCATTATCTCTTGCACAAAGTGCCAAAAACTCCCACAAGTAATAGTTCTTGCAGGAGGTGCAGCAAAAGGTGAAAATAAAGAAAGGGGAGAGGGGAATAAATGGACTACTTACCAACATGGTGCGATAGTTTAAATGAAAAACTCCCGGGAGCCTCACTTTCCTCATTCGTTTGGCAAATATTGCTTGTCTGTAAATGAGGAAATCTGGCCTGTCCTTGAATTTCTCTGTGATCTCTGTAGGTGTTTCCACTCTGCTCACCAGTCCATCCACACGTAGCCTGCTGTTGTACTTCAAAGTCCTGTCAGTCTCTGGTTCAGACGATCGATATATGTGCTCTGCAAGATATAAACACCAGGAAAGGGCTGTGCGATGAGTGACACTGACAGGAATGCTCCACAAATTGTAGGTCAGAAATGATCCAAAGCATTTCACAACTCCATTACCCAGAGTCCTAATTATTACCAGGTTTCTTCCCTTCTT
Source organism: Ginglymostoma cirratum (assembly GCA_024137785.1). NCBI lineage: Eukaryota > Metazoa > Chordata > Chondrichthyes > Orectolobiformes > Ginglymostomatidae > Ginglymostoma > Ginglymostoma cirratum. The sequence goes on from JAHRHZ010000133.1 coordinate 6,604,431, forward strand.
TCACGGCAGCTGCAATTTTTTTTGTGTGGTTTCACAACTACTGTCAACCCTCAATTCACTATCTTCCCAGAAATGATGATCAATCTAGATAGCGCATGATAACAGGTTACTCTGTCATTGAAGGCACTGCAGCCTCAGCCGATTTCATCTCACATCTAGCAGCCTTAGGTGGGATCAGGAGCTGTACCCATAAAGTTGTTGTCTTCAGCCCCTCATCTTGCTCCTGATACAATTAAGCAAGAATAATCACTGTGAACAGGAAAGCTGATCAACTCACTGATGTATGTTAAGTTAGCTGGAATCAGACAAGGCTTGCCTCTGACCTCTGCACCTCTGACCTCTATTTTGACAATGTGTTGGAGAAATGCCTATGTTCACATCACTTGTTTTGTCCCTCTCCTTCCCCAAAACTGAATAACATCTTGCCGTCACAACTGCATCCTGACAACTTGAGTCATCAAACGATGATTTGAGTTCATTGAACTGTACTGAAAAGTACCGATAGCTCAGTTTTTCCAAACAGCATTACTTCAACACAAGTACAAAAATAATGGTCGTTGTCAAAAGGGAGTAGGAAAAAAGAGAGTTAACGCAGGAGATAATGAGCCAAGTCTTAATTTTTAAAAAAATGAGAGGACAAAGGCAAAGGAAGAGGAGGCAGAGCATCTATGAATAATGATGTTTAACACATACCTATTATGTATGCACTAAATGCTAAATTTTCCTAATTATGTTTTTCTCTTTGAAGTGTTTTGTAAGGGGTATTATTGCTAGGAAATGGAATATCTTACCATTTGTTAGAGATTGGGATCTCTATAAAAGTGAACTTTCCTAGTTTTTACTGTGCAGCATGAGATTTTGATTGACTGCCAGTACCGTAATAAATGACTTTCTAAATTTCTCGTATAGGAAACAAAAAGGAGGAATCATGAGGTCACGATGCCTCATTAAACTAGTGTCAACATTTATCTGGTGTCAGATGTACCCTACTATCAGTGTATTGTTTGGGAATATAAGAAGGTTTTGGTCTTGGAAAGAGTGGCAAACGAACCCTCAGGTGTAGCAGGCAAGGATATAGCGGTCATTCTGGGGCACTGAGTATCTGCCTGTAGTCATTGTTCAAGGAGGTTTGGACAGCTGATTGACACAGCAAAGATTCCCAGCCCCCAAAATAAGACATTTCAACAGGGGTGGGTGGGATTAGAGAGAGAGAGAAAAGGGATCCAGGGAAACAAGTCACTGTCTCCTTTTTTAGGAAACCAGGAGTTCACCTACATCAGCCTGAGAAAAGAACAAAGATGGTTGCTACTAAAGACTACCACCAAAAAAATATTAAGACATCAGAGACAAACACTCCACTGCTCAAAAACCGTAGTGATCCATGCCCCCGCTGCTCCATTCGACAGAACAGCCGAGATTTGTAAAACATTCCTTTCTTTAGTTAATTAGACAATGTATCATATCTAAACTGCTACTTTTAGGTGCAAACACCAAGCCCATTTTATTGAATTGCTGCAGCACCTTCAGCCCATCATCAATTTAGATTGAAATCAAAAACAGCTCACTGCAGTGAAGTAGGCAGAGTATAAACCCCATGCACCACACCACACTTAATAATTTATAAACTACTTAGGATTTCAATGGATCAGACCCTGCCCACTTATCGGTTTTACAGCTGGATTCTTCTTCTTCTTTAATCCAGGCAGTTCCCAGATTCAACTCCCCAGTCTGAAACATGGTGGTAAGGCTCTGTGACAGGGGCATTGTTGTCTCAAACTGCTTTAAATGGATAGACGGAGTCTAACTGAGCATTTCACTCCCTCCATTTCCACCACTACACATTAAACAAAACATTATTTTTGGTCTAAAGTATCTATTTGGCCATGGGATGTGAGGTGTCGCTGGTTCAGTTGGCATCTATTGCCCACCCTTAATTACCCACAGAGCAGTTAAGGGTTAATGTCTGTAGACTGGAGTCACCTGTAGACCAGACCAGGTGGGATCATTGCATTAAAGTAAAACAAAGAACTGCAGATGCTGGAAATCTGAAACAAAAACAGAAAATTGCTGTGAAAGTCAGGAGGTCTGGCAGCATCTGTAGAAAGAAAGCAGAGTTAATGTTTCAGGTCCAGTGACTCTTCTTCAGAACTGATGGTGGCTAGGAAAAGGTGATACATATGCTGAAAACTTGATGTGGCAAGGAGGAAACGGCATTGAACAGAGGTGGTAAAGGAGCACCAGAGAGAAAAAGATAGGGAAACAAAGGCATGGATAATGGTAAGCCAGGGAAAAAGAAGAGCTGATAATGGGGACCAAAAGGGGTTGGCTGTGCTGAAGGCAGCCCATGTCATGACAGGGCCTGCGGCATGGGTATGGGAGTTGGTAAAGGACATGGAAGAAGGTGTTCAGGCCCTAAAATTATTTTATTGAGAAAGCAATATTGAGTGCTGAAGGCTGCAGGTCCCCAAGCGGGAAATGAGATGCGTTCGTCCAGGTTTCGCTGAGCCTCATTTGGAGCACTGCAGCAGGCCCGAGACAGAGATATTGGCCAGGGAACACAGTGGTGTGTGGAAGTGGTGGACAACTGGAAGCTTGGGGTCATTTTTTGTGGAGAGAATATAGTGTCAGATAGTCTGCAAAGAACACATCCAATACAAAGAGATAGTAAGAATTGCAGGTTCTGGAGTCAGAGATAACACAGTGTGGAGCTGGGGGAGCACAGCAGGCCAGGCAGTTTCAAAAGAGCAGGAAAGTTGACATTTCGGGTCAGGACCCTTCTTCATTAAGGGAGAGAAGGAAGGGAGTTCAGAAATAAATAGAGAGGAGAGGTGGGACTGGGGAAGGTAGGTGAGATGGTGATAGGTGCGTGCAAGGATTGGTCAGTGAGGTGGGAGGGGTGGATAGGTGGAAGAGAAGATGGACAGGGTGTGTCAGGTCAAGGAGGTGGAAATGAGAGGGAGGGTTGGTCATGTGATGAGGCTGGGGGTGGGGAGATTTTGAAACAGGTAAAATCCACATTTAGGCCATTTGGGCTGCAAGCTCCCGAGGCAGAATATGAAGTGCTGCTCCTCCAGTTTCCGGGTGGCACTATTGTGACACTGGAGGAGGCCCGGGATGGATATGTCACCCAGGGAGTGGGAGGGGGAGTTAAAATGGTCGGCGACTGGAAGGTGTGGTCATTTGTCGCGAACAGAGCGCAGGTGCTCTACAAAACAGTCTCACAGCCTCCGTTTGGTCTCACTGACGTAGAGGAGGCCACATTGGGAGCAGCGGATGCAACAGACCATGTTGACGGATGTGCAAGTGAACCCCTGTCTAATGTGCAAGGTTTGTTTGGTGCCTTGAATGGAGGTGAGGCAGGGGGAAAGTATAGGGGCAGATGTACCACTTCCTGCGGTTGCAGGGAAAGGTGCCGGGGATGGTAGGGCTAGTGTGGAGTGTTGTCGAGGGAGTCGTGGAGAGAGCGGTCCCTACAAAAGGCAGATAGGGGTGGGGAGAGAAATATATCTTTGGTTGTGCAGTCAGATTGTAGGTGGTGGAGAATAATGTGTTGGATATGGAGGTTGGTGGGGTGATATGTGAAGACAAGGGGGATTCTGTTGTTGTTTTTGTTGGGGGGAAGTGATGTGAGGGCAGAGGTGCAGGAAACACAAGAGATGTGGTTGAGGGCATTTTGCAACCACCGAAGGAGGAAGTTGCAGTCCTTGAAATAGGAGGACACCTCTTCTACCCATCTTCCTGCGAGAATTCAATCCCCTACTCCCAATTCCTTTGCATCCACTGCATCTGCTCCCAAGGTGGGGGTTCCATTCCCGCACATCCCAGGTGTCCTCCCCACCTATCTGCCCCTCCCACCTCACTGACCAATCCCCACCCGATCTGCACTCGCCAATCACCATCCCACCTACCTTCCCCAGCCCCACCCCTCCTCTTTCTATTTATTTCTGAGCTCCCCTTCCCCCTCACCATTTCTGAAGAAGGGTCCTGACCTGAAATGTCAACATTCTTGCTCCTCTGATGCTGCCTGGTCTGCTGTGTTCCTTCAGCTCCACACTGCATTATCTCTACATCCAATACATAGTTAGGGCATAGAAGGCCAGGGAAGTTGAACAGAAGTAGGGCAAGTGGGACCTCAAGGTCCACGATTCAACTATATCCTGGCTGATCTTTGACCTCACTGCCACTTTCTGACATTATTCCCACATCCTTTCATCCTTTAATATCTAGAAATCTGTAAATCCCTGTCCTTAACAATCTTCCAGGGAGAATTCAAAAGTTTCGCAACCCTCTGTGTGAAGACATTTCTCCTAACCTCAGTCTTAAATGTCCTACCTCTTATTTGGAGACTGAGTCCCCTGGTTTTAGAAACAAATAGGAGAGCTTAGTTCCCAAGACAAACCTGACATATTCTGATTCATTTCAAACTCTTCAATGAGATCACATCCTATTCTATTAAAGTCTAGAGAATATGGGCCCAATCTCCTCAATAGGACAACCCCACATCCCTACCACCGCTCCCTACCACCTCCCCTCCCCCCCCCCCCCCCAACCCAGGGATCAGTCTGGTGAACTTTATTTGTTCCCTTTTTACCTTCCTCTGGTAAGGAAACCAAAACTGTGTGCAATACTCCAGGTGCTGTCTCACCGAGACCATAATTAATCGGCTGCAGCAACATTCCCTACAAGCTGCGCTTAGAGGTCCAAACACCCAAAACAAAATTAGGGGGAAGTTGATTCAGGAAGGGCTGTGTGGTGCCGCAGCATGATCAAACTTTCTATTAGACCCCTTCCAGTCAATCAGAATCTTAATGAGGATCCATTGCTCTTACTTTTAACTGCCATATATCTGCCATTCTTAAAATGCTCCGTAATGGTGCGAGTTCTCATGTTGCGTTCAATTTTCTCCAGCATGTCCTTTCTGTTTGCGTACCACTCTGTCACCTTCACAAACGAAGTACCTGTGGATGGTTTTAAAAAATATATTTTGAATCTCCTGCTATTCCACCTTCTGCTCTATCCTTTATTACTCATTGTTAGTCATGTGGTTATTTGTAAGTGGAGAGCTCTGTTTCCTTCATAGAATACATTCCCACTGGAGATGTGTATCCTGTTGAAGAACCAAGATGGTCCAAATGACTTCCCTCATCTGTAATTTTTATTTGTTAATGGCATGTGGATGTCACCGGCTAGGCAAGCATTTACACATCCCAATTTATCCTTGAGAAAGTGATGATGAGTCTTTACATTCAATATGTAGTTGTTGTGAAGAAATTGTATTAGTGCTTGGTCACTTTGTTAATGCAAAGTTTCTCAAATAAAAGAGGAGAACATCTAATACAAACTGAGACAACACAGTGCGGAGCTGGAGGAACACAGCAGGCTAGGCAAATTTCTGAAGAAGGGTCCCGACCCAAAACCCCAACTTTCCTGCTCCTCCGATGCTGCCTGGCCTGCTGTGTTCCTCCAGCTCCACGCTGTGTTGTCTCTGGCTCTAGCATCTGTAAGTTCTTGCTATCTCCATCTAACACAAACTACCTATTTTCTGGTGGCATTGGCAAACTTTACTCATGTGTAAAGTCAAAGTTCATTTTCAATATTCCAGAGACCACTAGAGTTTACTCAGATCATTGTGTAATGCCCAGAGCAAAGAGATAACATATACCAAAGGAAGGAAGTTCTGATTCTTCTGATGTCATATGTCTAGAGGATGTTTCATCTGCAAGAGTGCTTGGACGTTATATTAAAAAAGTGCTTTTCATTATAAATGGTATCACTGAACAACTGTTGTTCAGTGATTTGCCTTGCTTGTCTTGTTCCTCAAGCACAATATGCAGGAAGCATTTAATTATTACCAAAATAGTGGGATCACATGTGAAAAGAGTGAAGAACCTGAGATTTACTGATGCCAGGCTCCAAATTCTGATGAACAAAGATGCATCAGCAGGATACGTGAAATGGTGCAGAAAAATAAATTTGAGGGGCATAAATCACAGCAGCCACCGTAATGTGTTGAACAATGCCTAACAAATTGTACCAATTTCCTCTCTTTACTTTTAATGTAAAAAAGCTGAACATTTCTTGGACTGTAGCTCATGCAATTACCTTCTGGATGTCACTGAGTGCTGCCTATCTGTCCTACTTGCCAAAAGTAACTGTTGGGATGATGATCAAACAAGCAATGGCATTCTTATAGCTTTCAGTACAAGATAAGTCAAGACACATCTGAAACATTTGGCAATGCTGAATGGCAAACAGTGTCACTGCAGCACATCCTGAAATGTGATGAATAACAGTTTGTGATTATCTGGTTGCACAGTCTGCACAGGCAAAAAAAGACATGCACCAATATAACAAAAGTGTTTGGGTGGATATACAAACGGACAGCATGTGGGGAAAATAGAATACAGTACAGACGGAGGTCATTCTGCCCACCATGTCTGTGTTAGCTCTTTACAGGCACAATTCAAATAGTCCCAACCTCCTGCTCTTTTTCCTTTGCTATGTGAAATTTCCACACTTTCAATACAAATCTAACTTAGCTTCGAAAGTTATTATTGAATTTACTTTTAAAAATTCTGTTATTGTTTCTCAGGCCTGACATCCTTAATTAAGTGTAATTGCCCAAAATTAAGCACAATACTCCAGCTGGTACCTAACCAGTGAGTTATAAAGGTGTCACATCAATGTCTTGTTTTTATGACAATGCTTCTAGCTAAAAAGGCAAGGATCGCATATGCCATCTGAAGACGTCTCAAGGCAAATGAATAAAATAACCTGTGCCCATATTGACAAACCTGCAGGATCTGAGCTTAAATTGTGAACTTGTCTAAAATTTTGTACATAAATTTCTCAATAACTGAATTTGCTTATGTTTTAATTTAAACTATGAGATTACGTCCCCTTTGATTTATGAGAATATTTCCTCTAACAGTTTACTGAATTTCTTCATTGCCCTCAGCCTGTGTAATTTGTCCCTTTTTCTTTTTTCCACACATCCATGATTTCTTGATATGTACAGTAAACAAAACCCCGACAAGCAGACTGAGCTGGAATATTTACTATTAACCAACCTACAGAAAACCCACACATGCAGGGGTCTTACTGTGGAGATTTGCTACTTTCTTGATGAAAAGGGATTAAAATAAAATTTGAACAACTCAACATCCAATGCACCTTTACTAATTTAGTGCTGGGGTTTATAGGTTGCACTGCTGGTCTGTTGCTGATCAGCTTCCTTCCTCCACACATTACTGAAAAGTTCATGACTGTGGATGCTGGATGAAAACTGAAAGGCTTTGGTCGTGAGACCAGATTGACACTTGAACAGCCTGTCGTTATTCTCAACACTCAGACAAGAGCCTTGGTCAACAAGACTGGTCAATCTAGACTGCCATTACCCATTAAACTGTCCCTGGCCTGACAATAATTCCTTCAAAAATTAAAGGCAATAAAGGGTTTGAAAGCTGATATAAATATGTAAAACAAATAAAAACTTACATTCAATGTCCTCGTATTCGATCAGTCGCTTCACCATCCCATCAATGTTCAAGTATGGTGCATACTTCTCTAAGTTTGCCTTCTGATACTGGATTATCTTCTCACCCTTTGGACAGCGTGTTTCAATGTCTAAAAGAAGTACAAAAAAATCACCTGATTGTCCCTGTTCATTGGCTGGCCAACTTTCTAAGATCATGCTTTGAATAATGGGTGAATGGGACTTGCTGTAAATTAGAACATAGACAACAGAGTTTGTATGACTTCAAGTTTACAGAAGTAGAATATGGGAGATCAGCCAAACATACTTTGGAATAGTTAAGTCAGAGATAACAAAGGCATGGTTGAATGTTTCAGCATCAGATGAGTTGAGACATGTTCAGAGTTGGGTAATGGGTGGAAATAGAAGGTTAAAATGTGTAGTCATACATGACACTGAGGTTGCAAACTGAACAGTTCAGCCTCAGAGTTTGGGATGGAGTTGGTGGCTAGTGAACAGAGAAGAAACAAGAACAATCTTGCAGTATATAGCAATTATTCACATCCATAGGACATCTCAACAATTTACAGTCAATGCACTATTTTTGAGTGCAATGGCAATTTCTGCACAAAAGAGAAGAGTGCTATTATATATCTTAAGTCCACCTGAAAATGCTTGAAACAACAACCTCTGGAGTACAGGGCCAGTGTTATCAACTCAACTAACACAATAAAGAGCGTCATGTTTGCCTACACTTTTCAGGCAGTTCTTACAGTCATCACTGACATTATTCCCTCAATCAGTTCCCTCACAGAAAGATAGGTCAGTCAACTCATTTGCAGTTATTGGACCTATATGTCTGCAAACTGGCTGCCATATTTGCCTACAAAGCAACAGGAACTTCAAAATGTCAAACTTCAAAAACCTTTTAGAAGTTTACAAAATTGTCAATTGCTAGGGGACATAGGTTTAAAGTAAAAGGAGAAAAGTTTAAAGGAGGTGTGAGAGACAACTTTTTTTTTACAGGGAGGGTGGTAAGTGCCTGGAATATGCTGCCAGCGAAGGTGCTGGAGGCAGACACAAGAGCACCGTTTAACAGACATCTTCACAGGTACATGAATAGGCAGGGAATACAGAGATATGGACTGTGTAGAGGCAACAGGTTTTCAATTTAGAAAGGCATGTGTCAGTGCAGTTTTGGTGGGTCAAAGGGCCTGTTCCTGTGCTGTACTGTTTTCTTCTTTGACTGTGATAACATTGATAAGACTAGATGAAGGTATTGTACGAATTCAAGTTCTTTATTTCATTTTATAAAAGCAAGTGTACTGTTATCATTTAAGGCTTAGAACCAAGTGTCAGTAATTAGATTTGACTTACTATTTTTTCATGATTTCATTCATCTTTTCCTGGTTCTAATCTTTAATCTGGGGAACAATATACAAGGCTGTAACATTAGATATTAGGGAAGGTCCTTTTACCTTTAGCAGGAATAACAATTGGCTGTACCCATGAAGGAGGCATATCAAAAATCCTTTCCAATTCCTTCTCATCCTGTAACAAGAGAGTTCTGTAAGCATAATCATTTTAATTTCATTGCACAAATTTTCCTATTCTCTGTTTAGCTGAGTTCAGCACTGAGTTCTCTCACCAGTTTTTTTTAATAGTTTCTCCTGGGACATAGGTGTCCCTGGCCAGCCAACATTTATTGCCAATTCTTAGTCACCCTCAAGCAAGTGGACAAAGTCAGAAGTCACACGACATCAGGTTGTAGTCTAACATGTTTATTTGAAATCACAAGATTTCGGAGCGTAGTCCCTTCAGGAGGTGAAACACAAGCTCCAAAAACTTGTGGTTTCAAATAAACCTGTTGGACTACAACTTGGTGTCGTGTGACTTCTGACTTTGTCCACCCCATTCCAACATCGGCACCTCCACATCAAGAAGGTGGTGGTGAGCTGCTTTCTTGAACCGCTGCAGTCCACTTGCTGTAGATAGAATCACAATGCTCTTAGGGAGATAATTCCAGGATTTTAACCCAGCAACAGTGATATATTTCAAAGTCAGGATGGTGAGTGTCTGATCAATTGGTTGTGGGATCACTTAGCTCTTCACTTGCTGCTTATGCTGTTTCAGATGAAAGTAGTCCTGTTTGGTAGCTTCGCGAAGGTTGACTCCTCATTATTAGGTATGCCTGGTGCTGCTCCTGGCATGCCATCCAATATTCTCCATTGAACCAGGATTGATCCCCTGACTTGATGGCAATGGCTGAGTGGAGATATGCCAGGCTATGAGGTTGCAGATTGTGTTAGAGTACGATTCTGCTGCTGTTGATGGCCCACAGCGCCTCATGGATGTCCAGTTTTGAGTTGCTAGATCTGTACGAAGTCTATTCTATTTAGTTGATAGTGCCACACAACACAGTGGAGGGTACTGTCAATGACAAGGCAGGAATTTGTTTCCACAAGGACTGTGCAGTGGTCACTGTTACCGATGCTATCATGGACAGATGCATCTGCAACCGAAAGATTGGTGAGGATGAGGTCAAGTATGTTTTTTCCCTCTTGTTTACTCTCTCATCACCTGCCACAGAATCAGCTTTGCCCTTTAGGACCCAACCAGCTCAAGCAATGGTGCTGCTACCAAACCACTCTTAGTGGTGGACATTGGAATCTCCCAACCAGATTTCATTTTCATCTTGGACAAGCAGCCATTATTTCTTTCCTGATGCTGCACTTTACCATATGCTTACTGTTAGGGGCAGTTGCCATATGATGCTGTAAGGCGTCCAGATAGGATGTTTTCTATGGTGCATCGACAAAAGTTGGTAAGAGTCTTTGTGGGCATGTCAAAGTTCCTTAGCCTCCTGAGGAAGTAGAGACATTGTTGTACTTTCTTGACCATTGTGTCGACGTGGGTGGACCAAGACAGATTGTTGGTGATCATCACTCCCAGAAACTTGACTCTCTTGACCATCTTCACCTCAGCACTATTGATGCAAACAGGTCATGCCCCCCTCTCCACTTCCCAAAATCAATGACCAGCTCCTGCAGTTTGTTGAAGTTGATGGAGTGATTGTTATCTTCACACCATGCTGCTAAGCACTCAATCTCTTTCCTGTATTCTGTCTCGTCATTCTTTGAGATCTGTACTACAACAGTGGTGCCATCAGCAAACTTGTAAATGGAGTTGGGGCAGAATTTGGCCACACAGTTGTGAGTGTATAAGGAGTATAGTAGGGGGTTGAGTACGCAGCCTTGTGGGGCATTGGTGTTGAGGATTTTAGTGGAGGTGTTGTTGTCACCTATTCTTACTGAATGTGGTCAATGGGTTAGGAAGCCAAGGATTCAGTTACAAGGGAGAAGTCGAGACCTAGGTCTCGGAGTTTAGAGGTGAGTTTGTTTGGAATTATGGTGTTGTAGTCAATAAGTAGAAGCCTGACGTAGGTATCCTTGTTATCCAGATGTTCCAGGGATGATGGCGTGGATTAAGGCAATTTTTGGTAGGCTTGAGTTGATATGAGCCATGTCTAACCCTTTGAAGCACTTCATAATTAGAGGTCAGAGCCACTGGGCAGTAGTTATTGAGGAATGCTGCATGATTTTTCATTGGCACCAGTATAATAGTGGTCTTTTTGAAGCAGATGGGGACTTCAGATCATAGTAAGGAGCGGTTAAAGATGACTGCGAGTACTCCTGCCAACTCCTCCAGATCAAAGTCACTGGCTACAATGAATCAGACCTCGGCGCCTGGTTACACCCGGGTTACACCCAATTTTCATTCTAGGAAAAGGAGATGGAATAGAATCAGGTCCACTGACTTGGAAGTCAGATCATAGATAGCTACTGGGACAGGGGAGTTGGTGCCAAAGTTGGCTCGTTAGGAGGCCCAGCTTAGTAGTCTTGAACTTTGTTCCAGCTGTTTTAGAAGGTATTGGACCTTCCAATCCTCACCTCTCTCAATGCTAACCACCCCAATGGTCCCTTCATGCCAACACCTACTCACTATAGGCCAACTCCATGCCTCTTTCATGCCGCCAACCTAACCAATCATTTGGTATCCTCTATGGGGTAAACCTCAGCAGCAATGTGAAGTTGAAAAAAATGAAACTTTTTATAATCCATTAGAGTTCTCACTCATGCACACTTGTTACTAGAAAATATTCACGTTTATGAAACTGATTCAATGATTTTAAATGTTCTCAACAGTTCAATTTGTTCTAAAAACAAACCAAGTTCTAAACTTAAAGCAGACAGGTTGACTCTGATTGGTCAAAGCTTTGTGCAGCTGAAACAGGCACAATGCATGCACATATCTTTCTGTGTGCAAAAATCAGGACACTGTGTATTAAAACGTGTAGTTTCCAGGTCATTCAAGTATGCCACACCACAAAGCCAAAGGAAAGCCTTAAATTGTTTGTCAGCATAATTCTTAGCGCGTTCAAAACTATTTAGCAAATATTGTTCAATCACAGAATTACATCTAATGTTGGATATTGTGTTTAGAGCTATGAACAGATCTAAACTGAATAATGGTGAAGAGTGATAAATGCTTGCAATTATTTAAAATGTTGCATTAGCATTCATTCCACAATAAATCTATAGACAGAAAGAACTTGTTCACATACTGTGCTTAATTCAATTGAAAAAAATAAGTGACGGTCATTCTGTTGCTCATCTCTCATAGCAATGCCTTGACCTATCAGAGCTAAACTGCTTGATTAAAATTTAAATAAAAATTGGCAGTTAGCTGTGGTTGCCTCCATAGAACTGTAGCTTGCAAGTTAGCACCTTGAGGAAACGAAGAAACGGAAGAAGTTACTCCTGCTCTGGGTTAACAGAATTTTGCAATCTTCTTAACTAATACTGTCTACTATGTGATTATTAATAAGGCTCACATCATCATCAACCTCTTCCATGAGGTAATCATAAGTATCGGGGAGGACAACTTGTGAATTATCAGAGTCAGGCAGCATATACTCCCATTTCACAGGGTCACCGAGATCAAAGACAACATCCTGGAAAAAAAGAATAACAAATCACTTATTGCATATACCAAAAAAAGGAATATTCACTGGGACTTTTCTCAGGGCCTCTCAGGCTCCGTTACTGTAAATCAGGCACAAGTTCAGCAAAAGCCACATTTACCAATCAGGTCCTTGTCAACATTATGAAAGTGGAGTGGCCCTGAGGAACTTCACTGGTCACATCAGACATACGGGCTGGCATTTTACATTTCCTCTATTAGGTTGGAAAATGATAGCTTGGGGGCAGGATGGTGGGAAATCCAGATGATAAGATACAAAAAGTATTAAAAATTAATTTGAACAATACACATCCTAAATCAAAGCAGAAAGTTGGCAGCAGCCTTACTAGCATCTAATTCAGGTGGGACAGTCCCAAAATCCAGAATTTGTGGTTTCTCTTTTTTTATCCCTTTTAAACAGCATCCTTCCTGCCTTAAATGAGTCAGGGTTCTAAGAATTAAACACTATAATGTTGATGGGAAATTGGGATAACATCAAAATGTTGAGTTTGGATGGGCTGGGGAGTGAGAGTAAGAGAAACAGAGAGAGAGAATGACCACCACAAGAGCATATGTCGATTCCACTACCCTGGGATTGGTCTTGTCCAAAATTCTATTCTGGATTAGCAGATTTGTTCACAGATTGATCAGAACTTAATCAGAGTGTGGTGGGGACATGAGGGGAGAGAAGCAGCTGGTCAGCCAGCAAATGTCCACTGACATGGAGCAACTGAATGTCAGTAGTACACTTACCTAATTTGTGCAAACCCATCACTTATCCTGACACATCTGTTGGGTCAATGTTGGAGAGCACTGGTGGGCACAACTGTTTTATCCTTCGTCATTTTGAAGCAAATCTTCTGCCATTGACTATTGTGAAATGTCCACTGATTCTCCCACTGACCTTTCTCTTTCTTTTGATGTGCGCGGAAAATTTAACTTGTTCTGTTCACTGTCTTTCTTCCCTTCCACACATCTCAGCAACAACTTTTCTGCTCCCCTTCATAATATCCAACTATTTTCAGATCATTGAAGTATCAATGGGAGATTCAGCCCAACTGCAGAGGGTGAGGTGTGGTAGGAGAAGATTTCGGCTTGAGCTAGATATTATACTAGAACACCTGGGCTATCGACCGTCCTGGTTAAAATTTGCTATTTTTAAGCAAACCTAACCCACGTAAAGCAAGCTACATTAAATTTAACAAGAATTTAGCACGAGCAATTGACCAAAGTTAAAAGCAATAATCAGATGAACTTAACCTCTTTCCAACCATGTGCCCAGTATCAAACTGTGCCTTTCCCCCTCCTCCAATCCATGCACAAAGTCCTGATATCTTCAGCAAAAAATATTATAAAGTCAGGCAATCTGAAGCCTGACAACAGATTTAGTTAAGGTTGGTCCAAGCGATTTTCTATTTCCCAAATGAGCAGAGAGTTCCCAAGAGTAATATTGCTTGAATACACTTAGATACAGGAATACACAAGGATGCGGTTTGTAAAGAAAGTGGAAAGGCACGCAGTTTGGAGGCTGGGGGTAAAAGGTGGTACATATTATGAGTCACTGTACATAATTAGCATGTGTGCCATGGGACTACTTAACGCCACTGGATGTAAAGGAGACAATCAACTTGATGAAGATGTGTGGAGAGCACAGGGAGAGCAAATGACTTGCACAAGTTAGCATTCACAGGGGTTGATTCTAGAGTTGGAAGAGAATACCTTGCAACCAAATTTGCAGTCTTGCATGTTCACCCAGTAGTTACGATGGTTCCAAATGCTCTCAATTCCCAAGAATCTTTCGTTAGTAGTTTCATAACTGTTTCCTGTGAAAGGGTCGATGAAGAAGTTCTCTGGGACTTCCCTTTTGCCTGAAAGCACCAAGACCCAACAATGCACCCGAAGGCCAAGCATAACATCATTCGTTCCATTTATATTGAGCTAAAACAGGAGAGTATGATTAATACAGATCTGCCTTTTATAAATTCTACTTTCCTAATCTTTATTTTTTCCTTTTAGGGCATCAGGATTGTCAATAGCAAAGATCAGCGTCAAACTGTAAAAGACTTCAATTCATCAACTAGTGAGCAGCAGTGGTAGCTGAGAGGCTCATCTGACCCCATATCACTGAGGTGCATCTAGACTTTGACCTGTCCCTCCACCCCCACCTAATCAAGAGGGCCTGGTAGGTTGTGGAATTCCATTTTAGAACTCCACCCAGTCAGCAGACCATAATGAAATTCCAGGAAGCGGCCAAATTTTAATGACAGCCCAAAGTTGTTCCAAATATAATTAATGCTATCTAAAGAGATTTGTTGAGTATTTGGAACATTTTCTGTTTTTCCGTGCATGCTTTAGAGGCAGTGCAGCAAAGTTTCGCTAGATTTGTACTCAAGTAAAGACAGGCTTAAACAGAGGCTGAGTGAAAATGGGCCTATGCTATCTGGAGTTCAGGAAACTGAGAGGTGATCTCATTATGAAGGGGCTCGATGAGGAAGTTATGGAGAAGTAATTTTTTGGGGAACCTAGACCATAGGGAGCACAGCTATTGTAAGGGGCCAATTATTTTGGATGGAGATGAGGAGATTTTGTTTTCACTTCAAAGGTTGTGAACTTTTGGGATTGTGCACCTCACAGAGTTATGGATCTCCATCATTTAACATATTTAAAATTGATTCAGCCATATTTTTGGACACAGAGAATCAATGGCCAAGGAGAGAGGGAGAAAATCTGAATTGTAATCAAAAATTCAGCTATGATCAAATTGACTGGCAAGGCAGGTTCAACAGAATGTGTAGTTCACGCTTACTCCTATTTTTCATGCTGTTATGTTTTAACAGTGATATCCCTAGTCTGGGTTATTTTTATCAAGATCCATCCATTCTTTAGTTTGGTATACACATACAAACAGAAGAATTAACTAATGGGACTCACATCTGCCAAATCGTCCACTTCTTTCTGCCTCCGTTCCTCTTCTGCTTTCTCCTCTGCCTGCCTCTTTGCTTCCTGTTTCATTTCAAATTTGCTTCTTAACTCTCGGACTGGTTTCACCGCGTATTTCTTCATAGGGGGTTTTTCTTTTTCTTTATCAGTCTTTTAAAAAGAAAAATGTATGTTTAATATAAGTACTAATTATAACATGTTGACTGTATAGAGCATTTGACAGTTTTGTTAATGATTACCACTTCCCTACTCCCCATTCATAGTAGCTGATGGCTTTTGGGTTTGCACAGTGCTCTAGTGTCTCACCCTGTTATGAGCCCATGGTGTTGTCAAGCTATATAACCACATGAAGCATCACAGTGCATTTATGCCCATGTCTGCACATGCATAAATTTCCAGCTAATGCTTTCAGCTTGGGAATAGAACATCAGTATGTTTTGGCCCCGCTTGAATCATGAAACACCGAAGCAAACTACAACACAATAATGTGTTGCCCACAGTAGCATAGATTGAAAAAGTGAGTCTAGCATTCCCTGCTCTATAGTGCTGGTAAGTGCATTTATCCAAACAATTGATAGGATTATCGTTTTTACTCATCCAGAGAACTTACGCATTGCTGAAAAACCAGCATATATTTGTCCACCCCTAGATGGACACCATTAAAAGGTGATGATTGGCTGTAATGAACCTCTGTAGTCCATCTGGTGAAAATGCTCCCACTTTGTTATTAGTAAGTTACACGAGTTTAACTCAGCCATAATTAAGGTACGTTGACATAATCCGAGTCAGTATAGTGAGTAACTTGGCGAGGAACTTGCAGGAGATGTTGTCTCCATTCACCTTCTGCTTTGACCTTCTAGGTGTTTGCAGTTGCAGGCTTCAGGTTTCCTGAAAGCCTTGGTAAGTTGTTACAGGACATCATTTAGATAATACACAATACAGCCATAATATGCTGGCAGTGGAGGAAGTGAATGTTTAGGTTGGCTAATACAACTCAAGTGATGTACTGGATCATTTCAGTGATCAGTTTAGAGGTAACTGCATTGCTGTGGAAATGGAGTCACATGTAGGCCAGGTGAAGCAAAGACTGGGTTTCTCACATAACTTGACAGCTTCATGGTCATTTTTACTGATGTCAGCATTTTATTTCCAATTCAGCTCACAATAGATGTAATGTCAGTGGTAATGTGGCCAATGATGATAGTAGACTGCTAACATTCACGGACACTAACACTCACCAATGTTCCCTAGACGTTAGCATTTAAGCCATGAGACTAGATAGGCTGGGATTGTTTATCTTTGCAGCAGTGAAGACCTAACTGCAATATACAAAATTATGAGGGGCATAGATAGGGCAGATCGGAAGGAAAGTTCCACTTAGTGGAGGGGTCAATAAATAGGGGCATAAATTTAAGGTAAGAGGCAGGAAGCTTAGAGGGGATTTAAGAAAAAAAAAGTTTTCACCCAAAGGGTGGTGGACATCTGGAACTCACTGAAAGGGTGGTAGAAACGGGAACCAGCACAACATTTAAGCAGTATTAAGCTGAATACTAGAAATGCTATAGCGTACAAAACTGCAGGATATGTGCTGAGAAGTGGAATTATAGTACGCAGGTATTTCATAACCAGCGCAGACATGATGAGCCAAAGTACGTCTTTACATGACTCTATATGAAGTGTTTACCTAATGAGGTAGGCTTCTTCCTCCAAGATACGATGAGTAAAAACATCTTCAATAACTTGGCTCCTTCATAACTAAGCTGTTTCTTTGTGGAACTGCTTGCACTGGCAGGGCTGAAGCCTTTCTGGATCAACAAGTCTACCCAAGTGAAACAGTTACACCAGCTGACTCAAATAAATGGAAGAAAGAAATAGTAGGAATGGAACTTAAAGGCCATAGTTGTCAGGGGAGCTAGAAGGATCCTGGGGATTGCAGGGAGGAAACTGGGTTGCAGAGGGGAGAATCATAGTGGTAGGCACAACTGAGAAAAGGATGGAAGCTGCATATTTAGGGTGGGGAATTCAATGAGATAATTATCGAGAAGGGAGAAAGACCTGGTGAATTGAATGTAGAGTGGTAAGGCTAAGGCTGGGCACAGGGATCTGAAAGGAAGTGGATCAGGGGCAAGTGAAACTCATGTCAAGGAGCCATCAAGGAGATGGCAAAAGGATGGAGAGTCACAAGGGGAGACTGAAGAAGATCATGGAATCATCATAGAATCCCTACAGTGTGGAAACAGGCCATTCGGCCCATGGGTCAACACCTACCATCCGAAGAGCATCCCACCCAGACCCACCCCCCTACCCCATCCCTGTAATCCTATATTTACCATTACTAATCCATCTAGCCTGCACATGCCTGAACACTATGGGTAGTTTAGCATGGCCAATCCACTTAACTTGCACATCTTTGGACTGCAGTAGGAAACCAGAGCACCCAGTGGAAAACCACACAGACACAGGGAGAATGTGCAAACTCCACACATACAACTGCCCACGGGTGGAATCAAACCTGGATCCCTGGCACTGTGAGGCAGCAGTACTAACCAGTGAGCCACTGTGCTTCCCCTTATGAGGGCACATGAGGAAAGCAGCCCATTTACATGATGGCAGGGGGGAAACATGTAGTGTCAGAAAGTGAAGTGTAGAAGAAAGTAAAGAGTAAACAAATAGAACCATAGAAAGACTTACAGTGCAGAAAGAGGCTACTTGGCCCATCAAATCTGCACCAACCCTCTGGAGAGCATCCCACCCTATAACGCTGCACTTTCCCACGGCTAACCCACTTCGCCAGCACATCTCTGGACACTATGGGCATTTTAGCATGGCCCATCCACCTAACCCGCACATCTTTGGACTGCGGGAGAAACTGGAGCACCCAGGGGAAACCTATACAGGTTACAGACCAGGGGAGCATGCATACTCCACAAAGATGGTCACCCAAGGCTGGAATCGTCCCTGGTACTATGAGGCAGCAGTGCTAACCACTGAGCCACCATGCTGCCCCATAAAATCAAATGAAAAATTAGCAACCACCACCCTTTCTTTTCCTGAATCAGCTCATAAAAATGCACAGCACAAATGGGAATGGCCCAAGATCTATTTCTTGTGTTCCTATACATTGCTAGATATCAAAATTGATACAGAAACTGAAAAATAATATTACATGAGCAGTTAGTTAAGGTCTTATTACTGAAGGGAAGCATTGAGTGTGGAATTAAGATGAATGAGCTCCATTAACTCCTAACACCAACATCCAAAATACGTATGGTGATTCATTGAATCCTGAGATTCAGTTGACCCAGGAACAGTGGTGATGGTGCCATGGAGGTAATTCCACATTCCATACAGGAGCATTTGTCTATCTGAAAGTTAAGGACATGGGAAGAAACTATTACGTAGGCTGTGGATTCCAAGGTTGTGTAGCTGCATCACAGTGGGTAATAAAGGCTACCGAGAGTCAGATTGACCTAATTGCTGCATGAATAGCAAACAGTGTGAAGATCAAGATCACAAAAATTTGGCACATGATTGAATGAAGAAGAGGTCGTGGGTCCTCGATGATACACCTTACCATCTAGGGGTGACTATTGGGTAGGCATTCACCTAACACATTAACAGTCTGATAATGAACCAAAGGTTACAACGACAATGTCAAGATCTCAAATGGAAAGCAAACATCTCGTTTCGGATAAATCCTCACAGATTAGTGCTTCCACACCAAATGCTTGACCAAATTAACCTAGCAGATGAGGTTAAGGAGGTGAAGGTGGAATGTTTAGCACCAGCAGAACCAGAGATGTGAGACTCAAGAGGTTGTAATTATGAAGGGGAGTACTTGAGGAGGGGAACCAGAGTTTTCATTGCATTGAGAAGTGTACTCAGAGAGGGTTTACGGAGAGAATGGGTCTGCCAAAGGTGTCCACAGCAACCTGAATTGTGAAAGGCAATGCTGGACACCACAACCTACATCTGCCATCCTCTGTAAGCAGATATGCAGCCACATTGCTTAGGAGGCAGCATTACACCTGTACTGAACACTGGGCATAAAATCTCCTAGCTAGTGGCTCCTTTCAAAGCTGAAAAAGGTACATTGGCATCTCTCAGTCAGCACAAGTGCAGTCATGAGTACACTAATACCCTTTACAGGAAAGCAATTCAGATTGTCCAGTTCAAATTGGACCCAGAAAGACAAGGTGGCTGAGCTATCAGATTTGCAGTCATTGCTGGGTTTCTTCAGGTATGTGGTGCAATTGACAAAACATATGGCACTCAAAGCTCCATGGCATCATCCAACCAGATTCCTGAATAGGAAGGAATTTCACTTAATGTCCAGCTCATTTGTGACCAAAGGCAACAAATAGTGCAGAAGTGTGTCCGCTATCCAGAGAGCTGTCACAGTGCCTATCTTCTACAAAATCCCCAACTTCCAATATGTTTCCATATCCTTATGTTACTGAGTAGTTACTTCAAGGAGTGATTTTTAGTTTTCGGGGAGTTCCTTCCATGCAGTCGTTTTTAGCAGTCATTCCTGCTCTGCTGATCTACCTCCCACCCATAAAGCCAGGATGAATTTCCTGAAACCCTTAGATAGTTCCAAGATGCATCATTGAATCTTCACAGTGCAGAAAGAGGCTATTCAGCTCATCAAGTCTGCAGTGACCCTCTAAAGAGCATCCCACCCAGCTCCAACACCCTAACCCCATAGCCCCACATCTCCCAGAGCTAATCCACCTAGCCTGCGCATCCCTGGACACTACGGGGTAATTTAGCTTGGCCAGTCTTCCTAACCTGCACATCTTTGGAGGAAACCGTAACACCCAGCAGAAATCCACACAGACACAGGAAGAATGTGCAAACTCCACACAGACAGTCACCCAGGACTTGGAACCTGGACCCCTTGCACTGTGAGGCAGCAATGCTAACCACTGAGCCATCGTGCTGTAAAGTACAGTAAAGGCACCTGTACTCTTCCTATCAAATATTCCAAAACTAAGTACAGCATTGCTCAACATAATGTAAACCTCCCATTACACTTTTGCATAAAATCTCTTTTGTTTGATTACGATATATGGTAGATATAGAGTATGGTTCCCATTACACTATCATATTAAACATTCCTTGTACACAGTAGAAACCAGCTTCAACCTTGTTGGAGTGCCCACTGTAAAATATTTCCATTTTCATACAAGCAGTACAGCCGTAGGTTAGGATATTTAACTGTGCAAAATTATTTTCTCACTTGATCACTTTCTTTCAGCAGTGGACAGATCTCCCTCGTTTCATCCACCAGACACATTTCCTTGACGGCATATCCACTGACACAATATGCATCGTATCCCGTGCCAATCAGTAATGAGCAGAGCAGGTTGCTGAAATCAAAGCAGTTTCCCTTCTGACGTTTCAGTACAGTAGTTGGGGAAAACAAATATGCTGGCTGTCAGGGGAGGGAAAATATACACATTCAGAGTACGTCAAAAAGCCAAAAGTAAAAACGCACAAGCTCTCAGTCAAGCAATATGCAATATATGGCTTGAACTGATGTATACGCATCCAACAAAATAAATACAGCAAACTTTTTATTAACAGGCACCCAAGCAGTGTACTGGTTGATCAAGAGGTCCACATAATCAATGTAAAAACATACACTAAGTAACTAACACACAATAGAAACATACTGCAGGGGGTATATACATATGTACATCACTGTTATACGTTATTTACAGCATAGATCACTTAGAAAAAAATGCAACTATGACTTAAATAATACTTAAGTAAGGTAGAGAGCCTTCTCACCTGCACCCTCAACTGACTAATCGGCCATTGCAGAGATGGCGATAATGCAGCGAACTTCCGGCATTTCAGGTATATTACTTTTGCCGGTTTATTGACAGTGCCGGTTCATAAGGTGCCACTTAAAATAAAGTTTGCTGTACCAGACTCAGAGCAGCCTTTGCATACTATTCTCTTTTGATTTTGGGTAAGTGTTGCTAATTTTATGGGCTATTACTGCAATAATATAACATAACCATTGGCCATGTTTGTAGATCTCTGAGTTAAAAATGAAGAACATTACATTGCTCTTTTCAAGACTTCAGAATGTCCCAACGGGCTCTGCAATCACTAAAGTACTTTACTTGTTGCAATCTCTCACAACCAACAGGAAATTAAAGATTGGACCATCTGTTTTAGGTACGAGTTATAAAATAAGTCTTGGATGGGACACCAGGAGAGCCCCTCTGTACGGTGTTGTGGTATCATTTTAACTCAGATAGGAGCGTCTCGGTTTGATATAAAAGATAAATTAAGTTAAAAAGACTAATTAGTGTTGAATCACTAAACTCTGTACTGATGGACCTGAGGAAGAGGGCTAATGACTGCCACAATCAACTGTCTACAGATATAGCAGCTATTCAGTCCAACAGTCTGGCCGGAGAACTGGCCCCAGAGATTGAAAAGCACTGTTTTGACATATTTGGCATCTCAAATGCACCTTTAGGCAATTTCAGTAGTATCTCGTAGTCAATACAGACAACAAAGTATCTGCACATTCATCATGCAATTTTGGTATAGCTCCACACTAAAATACTTTTTGTTTTAATTCACGTTTTTACAAACGACCAAGTCTCTTTCCCCAAGTGACTCAAATTTGCTAATCAGTGAAGCTGAACCAGAAAGGATACCAGATCCAATATTCATCAGCCTTTAGTTAACTGGTTTGGAAGTAAAGCTGCTGCAATCAGTTTCAGCATTCATGGGAGGAAAAAGATCACCCATCTGACAGGTATCCAGTGAAGATGAAGGAGATATTAAAGAAGAAAACCAAAGAAAGTTAGCTAAAGACAGCACTTGGCTACATTGCCCTAACCAATCAAATAGTTTGCCATAACTCACAACTCACAACTAGAGCTTATTTTTGAATAGTTGTTATTTGGTAAAAATATTGGAGAGTAATTTGTCTCCTCAAATCCCTATACTGTGCAAAGTCAAAGGGTGGGAAGAGTTGGAAAAATTTTGATGTTCAGGCTATATCTGATCTCCTTATTTAGTAATTGTAGGTTGAACGAGCTATGTGAACTGATTCAGTTGACAGCATACTCGTCTTAGCCAGAAGATTCTGAGACTAACCCCTACTCTGGAATGTGAGTATGTGATCTAGGTATACACTAGAACACAGTACTGAGAAGGTGTTGTAGAGTAGATGCTAAAAATCCCATGTCCATGTTTGATGAAGAGCAGGCAGTCCTTCTAACCCTGACCAACACTGAGGATCTAGTCATTTATCTTTCTGATGCCTGCAAAATGAGTGGGTGTTTTCACCTATAAAGAAATAGCCAGAGTATTTCTTTTATTATAGATGAATCTCTTTGAGATGGCTCTGAGAAATGTCACTTTTTCGCTTGGCCTTATATATCTCAGATTATATATATATCATAGATGTTGATTGGTCAGGGCCCGTGGTCATAAATTTAAATGTCTAAAATCCTCTAATATCCAATTTGGAGAAAGCCAGCAAGCCCAGGGCAGCAGCATGCTGATATACGGCCTCTTTAAAATACAAATGGCTAGGACCTTGAACTTCAGCAGGGATTCCCTCGGTCTTCCACCTCTTTCAATTGCACTGACAGAACTCCCAGGCAATTAGCAGAGACACAGCAAGGATTATGAAAAGCAATTATGTAAATTGGGCATATTCTTACTGGAAGAGAAGGTTAAGGTGTAATGTAATTGCTGGCTTTACAATTTAAAATGAATGAGATCATGTAGACAAATATTAGCTGTTTCACCATGTCCAGAACAGTAGCACCAGAGAACAGTGCCTGTGTTTGGAAGGGAGTTGGAGGGACTGTGGGTGTGTATTAGCTAGATCATGTCTGATGAACGTAATATTTTTGAGCAAATGACTAAAGTAGTGAAAGGATTAGGAACAGAACTGCAGAGCAGGTTTGAGGCAATAAATAGGTTGCTCTTCCACATCACATCATGTGTGGGTATGTAGATTTATTAACAGAAATTGACTGCCACAATTAGTCAACAACTTCATCAACACTATACCTTGAGGCTACCAAATGATTGAAGGTGAATTAAAAGAGCTATGATCATTTTCAGGATTTTTCCAACGCCAAGATCGACACTGAGACTGATCCCAGGTTCTGAACCTACCTTTTCCTTCACATAGGGGAACAATGATTGATTGCCCTTTCACAGACACAACAGATTAATTGGCTTAGAAATCAACTCACCATCTAATTTATGATGGTGCAGGGAGACCACTCAGTTAAAATGAAGTGATACTTGGAAGGGAACTTGCTGGTCACACTGGTTCTCCATTTTGAGGTTTACAAGACATATCAAATCAGCATGTGTTATTCACCAATTTTTCCAGCTGGATGGAGAGACTGTCACAGCTGCAGTGCTATTCATAGGACTGGTAGCTTGAAATGAACAGTAGCCTGGAGAGTACGCAAGAAGGAGGATTTTTCAAAAAGGAGGGGCCCTGTCTCCAACAATGTTTAAATCTTAAATTAAAAATGGACTTTGCAGTCAGGCCATCATTTGGCGGCTGCGGCTGCTTCTGATTCCAAGTAGAAATATCCCAGTTGGCTGTAATAAACTCTGAAATGAGCTATGTAGATTACCCACCATGCACTAGCAGGTAATCCAGTCTCCGATACATCTCTCCCTACAATCCTGCTTCTGGAAAAATGGCCTAGAGGGAGGGTGGAACCAAGGGACTAGCACATTGAGAAAAGTTTTAAGCAGCATTTTAATGGAGGAACTGAAGAGTTTAGGGCCAAAAAAATGAAGTCATTAAATTTGAGAATGCATGCAGGATCACAACTGAAGGAATACATAGATCTTAGAGAGTTTAGAGCCGAAAGACTTTGCAGTTAGGGAGAAGGCATGAATGGATTTGAAAACAAGGATGAAGTCAAAAATCAAAGTATTCTCAAAATGGGAACCAGTGCAGGATGACTAGCATAAGGGTAATGGGTGAACAGGATTTAGTGAGTGTTAGGATTCCGGCACTGAGTTGTGAATGAACTCATGTCTGTAGAAATTGCAAAGTAAGCTACCACCCAGAACAACCAGGATGCAACTGAGTCTAAAGGTAACAAAGATTTTTCAGAAGGAAATAAATTGAGGAAGGATGCAGTTGGGTGAGGCTGCAGCGGTGAAAGCAGTCTTGGTGATGGAATGGATATTTGCTTATTGTCCCATTATAGTTGAATAGAATGCCATGGTTGCAAATGATTTGGTTAAGCCTCAAAAGTTCCCATCAAAACACATGGAATCGTGGTTAAATAATGAATCTTGTTGAGATGAATTAAGTCAATAGCTTCACTCTACCCAATATTTTGTTTGATGTTGAGGACAAAGAAGAAGGATAACTTACCATGGTCATGCTAACAAGACGATATCAACATGTGACATTGATAACTTATGATAACAGTTATTCCAGTGAAGTAAATCCTTTCACTACTTTAGTGAAGCAAAAAGGCCAGGAATCTGATTTGAGGGGTTCAATTTAGAAACTTGGGCAAAGATGGGCACAGATCTGGGAGGCAGAACGCATTCAAGGACATTGCGAAGAAAAGGAGTGAACAGTAGGCAATGAAGTATTCTGTATGAATCCGTTGCTCTTCTAACTCCATGCTCCCCATTGCCTCAACTCTCTCATCAGAAACGTCTCTTTTACTCATTGAGCTGTTTCCCTCCCCACGACAAATCCCTGGCACCTCCGCCTTATCAGCTGTCTTCATGCCACCACTGTGCTTCCATTCAACTATGTTATTGTGCCCCTGCTTTCCTGAGTAAACTCATGTTTGCCAAGGATTCTTTGTTCAAAGCGCACAGAAATGTCTTTTTAAATATTAAAATCACTATCAAAAAGCAAGTCCTTGTCATCGTTGTTGAAAATTGTTGCTCCGTGAGCTGTTCCTTACTGGTAACTCTTTCAAAAGGAGAGCAAATTTCCCCTTCAAAGTGGACTTTCTTACCACATCAATGATAGGATCTAAAGGATCTACTATTAGGAAGTCAGAAACAAATTGGGCACAGTCCTTCCAGTTGTACAGTTCCCCGTGCTTCAGCAACGTTGGGCGGAGTGTTGTGCTTACAAATTTCTGTTGACGAAAAGAAATAAAATTAACTTGTTAGCTTATTCACATTGTTTCTTATTACAAATAAATTAAACTTGTGCGCATTCACTGTCAGATTCATTGGCCGGTTTATCATTTGTCTTCCTTCCGTTCTATAGGCTATAGTTGACATACACTGAAGGACTGCTGCTGTCATTTGAATTCACATTGGGCCTTAGCTAGGTAAAACACATTGAGCTCCGCCCTTCCACAACTAGAGAATTGAGGTTACCTTAGACAAATAATACAGCCTTCTTGGGTCCACAGAGATTTCAGTCTATACATGACTATCCAGGTAGACAACTCACCCACACATGATCAGGGAGCTCAGTCTGTCCCTTGTCAATGAGTTTAGCCTGCCTGTGAACATAGAGCTTGTCTTCAACTTTGTACTTATTCATCCCATTCTAACTCTGATCAGTATCCTTGATCAGTTCTCCAATGAAATGCAATGCATGGTTGAATAACAGGCAGCTAACATTTTATCAGAGATAAAAGGTACTGCAGATGCTGGAGAATCCGAGATAACAAGCATGGGGCTGGATGAACACAGCAGGTCAAGCAGCATCATAGGAGCAGGCTTGTCTGCCTCCTCTCCACCTATCCTCTCCTCTATCCATCCTCTATCCGCCTCCCCCTCTCTCCCTATTTATTTCAGAACCCTCTTCCCCTCCCCCATTTCTGATGAAGGGTTTAGGCTTGAAACGTCAAGTTTTCCTGCTCCTATGATGCTGCTTGACCTGCTGTGTTCATCCAGCCCCATGCTTGTTATCTCAGCTAACATTTTTGACTGGGCAATTTTACATCTTTCAGTTCTCAACACTGGCTCAAAACATCTGAGGAGTGACAATCACCATCAGCTTTCCACCACACTATTATTTCTTCTATGTTCTACTGCTGCTCAGCATTCTGACCAGGATTTCTGAACCCAGTCCTATTCAGAAATGCTGAGTTTTATTTTCAGAGTTTATCCTTACAGTGCAAAGTTGTTGGTGGAATCCAAGCTGCACCCCATTTGTACAGCACAAGTTGGCGTATTCTGCTAAGAGTGGGGTTTAAATATTCTGTAGACTCTTTGAAAGAAGTTAATTATAACAGTTAAGTGTGTAGTTAGTAACAGGGTCAGCCAGAGTATAAATTCCCTGATGGAGGCTGTTAACCTAGTCTAATCAGGGAGCCCTGGCTGACAAATATCGCTGTGTTGGTGGGGCAGTAGCCAGAGTACCAAAAAGGACAAAAATGACCACCAGCACCTTCTCTACATTCATGGGAATGGCTGGGTAAGCCTGGAGCTTTGCAGGTCCTTTCATGGGCTCAATGCTCTTAGTCATTGTGGATGCCCACTCAATGTGATTGGATGTGCAGAGAGTTCATTTGTCAAATACGGGGATGACAATAGAAAAACTGCGAGCACCTTTTGCAATATAACAGCCCCGGAGGTGTTGGTCACAGACAACGGGCCATCGATTACCAACATGGAATTTGAGTATTTCCTGAAGTCGAATGGCAAATGGGATTAGCTCTATACCATCCATCGTCCAATAGTCTGGTGGAAAGAACAGTCCAAACTTTAAAGGCAGGCTTTAAAAAACAGCCTACAGCTTCTCTAGATACCAAGCTGTCCTGGTTCCTATTTGGTTATCGACCACCCCTCATACAAGTACAGGGATAGCTACAGCAGAGTTGCTAATGGGGCGAAGACGCCACACCAGGTTAAATATGATCTTCCCAGATATGGAGGGGGAAGGTGAAATGGCATCAGGAATGCCAATGCCGGACACAAGACTCCTCTAAGTGAGAGAGGCAGTTTACTTCAGGGGACGAAATTTGGTGCCGAAACCATGGAAAAGGCTCTGAATGGGTAAGAGGCATGGTCGATGTGAGGTCAGATATCATGAAGTA
This sequence comes from Ginglymostoma cirratum, assembly GCA_024137785.1. NCBI lineage: Eukaryota > Metazoa > Chordata > Chondrichthyes > Orectolobiformes > Ginglymostomatidae > Ginglymostoma > Ginglymostoma cirratum. Next base: position 6,631,911 of record JAHRHZ010000133.1, read on the forward strand.
CAAAGTTCTGGTAGGTGAGGTGGCCCTAAACAAGCATGTGGACCACATGAAAGTTACCAAATCACAGGTAGAGCGGGTGCAAAATATACCTGGCCCCTCAGAACAGCTGGAATTGCTGTGAGAATGCATGAGTTCTCCCTCTCTGTCTAGTGTCAAAGAAACTTCAGGGTCTGAGATGGACGTGGTGGATGTCACAGCCTTTACTGCCCGAAGAAGAGGACAAATTTCTCCTGAGACACTGCAGGCACAAGAGACATACTGTCCATATCCAAGGCTGAGTCGGAGGAACTGGACTTCGTGCAAAAACACTCCAGGAGAGGCCACAAGAAAAAGAACAGCCTACATCCCCGGACTTAGAGGAAGAGAGATGTAGTGATTGTAATGAGTTCAGCCAGGTGGACCTCAGTGAATGAGTTCCCCGATTAGGGCTGCTAACCTGGTCCAATCAGGGAGCTCTGGCTGACAGATATAAACAGGAGTGTCAGAGGTTCTGATCATTCTGAGATCTGGCTCTGAGGAAGCCAAACCAATGTCAAGTACTGTGCACGTGTAAATAAAGAGTGACTTGATGAAGGGATACCGACCTCTGTGGAGTTATTTCAAAGTTTGTGCAGGGTAGGCTGGCAGGGATGCAGGGTAGAAGGTGAGTGAGTGGGTAGACCTTATCTCATCTGTTTCAATAAGATCTTCTGTCAATCTTTTAAACTCCAATGACTGTGGACCTATTCAACCTTTCTTCATAAGATGAGCCCTTCATGCCAGGAATCAGTCAAGTTAATTTTCTATCAACTGCCTCTCAATCAATTGTATCTTTTTCCAAATAGGCCAAAACTCTATACCGTACTCCAGATATGGTCTCACCAATGCTGGCAACAGCAGCAAAACATTCTCTATTTTGACATTTCAGTTCCATTTCAATAAACAACAACATTCCATTTGCTTTCCTAACTACTTGCTGTATAGACATACTAACTTTGTGTGATTCATGTACCAGGACGCCTAGATCCATCTGTACTACTGAGTTTCGTAATGTGGCTCCATTTAAATAGTGTATTGCTTTTCTATTCTTTCTGACAAATGGAAAGCCCAAATTTACCCACAATATCCATGCTTTCAGGTTCAATCCAAGGTTAGTTAAAGCAGTTTACTTTAATTGTCTGAAGGTTCACTGCAATCCTCAATTTCTTCTATCTGAGAAAGAAACAAATGTTCAACTTGAGTTTCTGATTTCGATCTCAATTGAAAGACCCATGAAGAATAATGTGTGTGGATGAAACGATGCAACTCTGTGGTGGTGCCTTCTACAGCCAAATGTTCTGATAACACTCTGTACATACTCAAGTGAATCATGGGCACTTTGGTGTGAGGACTTGGGGAGTAAGGGCCAGGAGAAGACAGTGCTTTCGGCAGAAGAGGAAACAAAAATTGAACAATGCAGAACTTTGGTTGTTCATTAGTTAAGAAAAAGAAATCGAAACTTATTAGAACATAGAATATTACAGCACAGTACAGGACCTTCGGCCCTCGATGTTGCACCGACCTGTGAAACCAATCTGAAGCCCATCTAACCTACACTATTCCATTATCATCCATATGTTTATCCAATGACCATTTAAATGCCCTTAAAGATGGCGAGTCTACTACCGTTGCAGGCAGGGCATTCCACGCCCTTACTACTCTCTGAGTAAAGAACCTACCCCTGACATCTGTCCAATATCTATCACCCCTCAATTTAAAGCTATGTCGCCTCGTGCTAGCCATCACCATCCGAGGAAAAAGGCTCTCACTGTCCACCCTATCTAATCCTCTGATCATCTTGTATGTCTCTATTAAGTCACCTCTTAACCTTCTTCTCTCTAATGAAAACAGCCTCAAGTCCCTCAGCCTTTCCTCATAAGACCTTCCCTCCATACCAGGCAACATCCTGGTAAATCTCCTCTGCACCCTTTCCAATGCTTCCACATCCTTCCTATGATGCGGTGACCATAACTGTACGCAATACTCCAAGTGCGGCAGCACCAGAGTTTTGTACAGCTGCAACATGACCTCGTGGCTCCGAAACTCAATCCCTCTACCAATAAAACCTAAAACACCGTACGCCTTCCTAACAACCCTATCAATCTGGGTGGCAACTTTCAGAGATCTATGCACATGGACACCGAGATGTCTCTGCTCATCCACACGACCAAGAATCTTACCATTAGTCCTGTACTCTGTATTCCCGTTACTCCTTCCAAAGTGAATCACCTCACACTTTTCCGCATTAAACTCCATTTGCCACCTCTCAGCCCAGTTCTGCAGCTTATCTATGTCCCTCTGTAACCTGCAACATCCTTCCGCACTATCCACAACTCCACCGACTTTAGTGTCATCCGCAAATTTACTAACCCATCCTTCTGTGCCCTCATCCAGGTCATTTATGAAAATGACAAACAGCAGTGGCCCCAAAACAGATCCTTGCGGTACACCACTAGTAACTGAACTCCAGGATGAACATTTCCCATCAACCACCAACGTCTGTCTTCTTACAGCTAGCCAATTTCTGATCCAAACCGCTAAATCACCCTCAATCCCATGCCTCCATATTTTCTGCAATAGCCTACCGTGGGGAGCCTTACCAAACGCTTTACCCTCATCCACCTGTTTGATCACCTTCTCAAAGAACTCAATAAGGTTTGTGAGGCACGACCTACCCTTCACAAAACCGTGTTGACTATCCTTAACCAAATTATTCCTTTCTAGATGATTATAAATCCTATCTCTTATAATCCTTTCCAACACTTTACCCACAACCGAAGTAAGGCTCACTGGGTTGTCTCTACTCTCCTTCTTGAACAAGGGGACAACATTTGCTATCCTCCAGTCTTCTGGCACTATTCCTGTAGACAATGACGACTTAAAGATCAAAGCCAAAGGCTCTGCAATCTCCTCCCTAGCTTCCCAGAGAATCCTAGGATAAATCCAATTCGGCCCAGGGGACTTATCTATTTTCACACTTTCCAGAATTGCTAACACCTCCTCCTTACGAACCTCAATCCCGTCTAGTCTAATAGCCTGTATCTCAGTATTCTCCTTGACAACATTGTCTTTTTCCTGTGTGAATACTGACAAAAAATATTCATTTAGCGCCTCTCCTATCTCTTCGGACTCCACGCACAACTTCCCACTACTGTCCTTGACAGGCCCTAATCTTACTCGAGTCATTCTTTTATTCCTGACTTACCTATAGAAAGTTTTAGGGTTTTCCTTGATCCTACCTGCCAAAGACTTCTCATGTCCCCTCCTGGCTCTTCTTAGCTCTCTCTTTAGGTCCTTCCTGGCTAACTTGTAACTCTCAAGCGCCCTAACTGAACCTTCACGCCTCGTCTTTACATAAGCCTCCTTCTTCCTCTTGACAAGGGATTCAACTTCTTTAGTAAACCACAGTTCCCTCGCTCGACCACTTCGTACATACTTATCAAGGACACGCAGTAGCTGTTCCTTGAACAAGCTCCACATTTCAATTGTGCCCAGCCCGTGCAGTTTCTTTCCCCATCCTATGCATCCTAAATCTTGCCTAATTGCCTCATAATTGCCTTTCCCCCAGCTATAACTCTTGTCCTGCGGTATATACGTATCCCTTTCCATCGCTAAAGTAAACATAACCGAATTGTGGTCACTATCACCAACGTGCTCACCTACCTCCAAATCTAACACCTGGCCTGGTTCATTACCCAGTATCAAATCCAATGTGGCTTCGCCTCTTGTTGGCCTATCTACATACTGTGTCAGGAAACCCTCCTGCACACATTGGACAAAAACTGACCCATCTAAAGTACTGGAACTATAGCGTTTCCAGGCAATATTTGGAAAGTTAAAGTCCCCCACAACAACTACCCTGTTACTTTCACTCCTATCCAGAATCATCTTTGCAATCTTTTCCTCTACATCTCTGGAACTTTTTGGAGGCCTATAGAAAACTCCCAACAGGGTGACCTCTCCTTTCCTGTTTCTAATCTCAGCCCATACTACCTCAGTAGATGAGTCCTCATCAAACGTCCTTTCTGCCACCGTAATACTGTCCTTGACTAACAATGCCACACCTCCGGCTCTTTTACCACCTTCCCTGATCTTACTGAAACATTTAAAACCCGGAACCTGCAACAACCATTCCTGTCCCTGCTCTATCCATGTCTCCGAAATGGCCACAACATCGAAGTCCCAGGTACCAACCCATGCTGCAAGGTCACCCACCTTATTCCGGATGCACCTGGCGTTGAAGTAGACACACTTCAAACCACCTTCCAGCCTGCCGGTACACATCTGCAACCTTGAAACCTTATTCTTGACCTCACTACTCTCAACCTCCTGTTCACTGGAGCTACAATTCAGGTTCCCATCCCCCTGCTGAATTAGTTTAAACTCTCCCGAAGAGCATTAGCAAATTTCAATATTGGAACCCCTCTGGTTCAGGTGTAGACCATCCCGTTTGTAGAGGTCCCACCTACCCCAGAATGAGCCCCAATTATCCAGGTATCTGAATCCCTCCCTCCTGCACCATCCCTGTAGCCACATGTTCAGCTGCTCTCTCTCCCTATTCCTCAGCTCACTAGCACGTGGCATGGGTAACAAACCAGAGATAACAACTCTGTTTGTTCTAGCTCTAAGCTTCCACCCTAGCTCCTTGAATTTCTGCCTTACATCCCCATCCCTTTTCCTACCTATGTCATTGGTGCCTATGTGGACCACGACTTGGGCTTGCTCCCCCTCCCCCTTCAGGATCCCGAAAACACGATCTGAGACATTACGGGCCTTGGCACCTGGGAGGCAACACACCAACTGCGAGTCTCTCTCGTTCCCACAGAATCTCCTATCTGTTCCCCCTAAGTATGGAGTCCCCAATGACTAATGCTCTCCTCCTCTCCCCCGTTCCCTTCTGAGCAACAGGGATAGACTCTGTGCCAGAGACCTGTGTCCCATGGCTTACCCCTGGTAAGTGCCCCCCACAACAGTATCCAAAACAGTATACTTGTTATTGAGGGGAATGGCCACAGGGGATCCCTGCACTGTCTGCCTGTTCCCTTTCCATCCCCTGACTGTAACCCATGTACCTTTTTCCTGTACCTGAGGTGTGACTACCTCCCTGTAACTCCTCTCAATTACCCCCTCAGCCTCCCGAATGATCTGAAATTCATCCAGCTCCAGCTCCAGTTCCCTAACGCGGTTTCCGAGGAGCTGGAGTTGGGTGCACTTCCCGCAGATGAAGTCAGTGGGGATATTAGTGGTGACCCTTACCTCCCACATTCTACAGGAGGAGCATGCAACTGCTCTAACATCCATTCCCACTGTTCTGAATTCCCAAACAGACTATTGAAAAAAAAACTAGTAACCTTACCAAATCAGCGCTCAGAACTTTTTTTTTGGTTAGAGGAGGAGGATGGGTGGGAGACACTACCTAAGTAGTGTTTCGGGTAAAGCAACCACCCAAATATATTACCTCACTTACCCAGCCGTCCCATGTCCGCTCCTGCTCAGCGTGCGCTCTGCCTATTTTAACACTTACAATAAAATTATCCATTGTAGTTCATCCAATATTTATTTCCTAACAGCAAAACTCAGTAAAATAAATACCTCAACTCGACATTCATTGAGCGGATTAAGAAGCAGTGGTTTTCTGTCTGGGTACAGATAAATGTACTGTCGCCTGAAATTTTCAGCATACTGGAGCATTTGGTCTTCTTTAGGAGTGTTTTCTTGATAACTTTTTGGGTAATCCAAGGTGCCTATTTCCAGCTTGAGTAATTCCCTGTATACATGGAAACATAAGAAAGAGAGTTTTAATTTTATACAAAACACTTGTCCATCCTTGGAGTGTCATAAAAAAAAGGTTCTATTCAATGACTGTAGCTGCAATGTTCCACAGTAATAAGATAATGAGCAGATCATAGGATCCATGTAATCATTGAATGGTTACATCACAGGAGACCAAGGGGAGGCAATGGCCTAGTGCTATAATCACTGAACTGTTAATCCAGAGACCAAGATAACGTTCTGGGGACTTGGGTTTGAATCCCGCCATGGCAGATGGTAGAATTTGAATTCAATAAAAAACTGGAATTAAGAGTCTGATGATCATGTAACTGCTGTTGATCGTCGGAAAACCTATCTTCTTTACTAATGTCATTTAGGTAAGGAAACTGCCATCCTTAGCTGGTCTGGCCTACACGTGACTCCAGACCCACAGCAATGTGGCTGACTCTGAACTGCCTTCTGGGCGATCAGGGATGGGCAATAAATGCTGCCTAGCCAGCCACACCCTCATCCCATTAATGAATAAAAGAAAAGAAAAACCATTGAGTCTTTCATGTCTGTATCAGTTCTCCACAAATAACCACTCAGTCTGTCCCACTTCACCCACCCTCTCAACACAGCCATGAAATCTATGTTCTTTGGATAGGAATGATTGAATCTGACAGCACAACACTCACAGGCAGTGTAATTCAGGTTCTAACCACACAGTGCATAAAAACGATTTTCCTCTGTTACCTTTGGTTCTTTTGCCAGTCACCTTAAATCAGTGTCCTCTGGTTCTCTGCCATAAATGGGAACAGTTTCATCATAACGCGAATCCTCATGAATTTGAGTGCCTGATGGAACCTCTTCTCAACCTTCTCTCAGAAACCAGCCCGACCTTCGATCTATGTTGCTGAAGTTCCTGATCCCTGAAACCATTCTTGTAAATCTTGTTTTCATCACCTTCAGACCTGGCCTAAAGTGTGGTGCTCAAAGTTAAATACAATACTCGAGTTGAGGTGGAACCAGTGTTTTACAAAAGTGCACTTTAATTTCCTTGTTTTTATACTTGGTGTCTCTATTTATAAAGGGTTCACTTACTCCTAATTGACTACTTTCTCTTCCCCTCTGCCATCTTCAACAATTTGTGCACATACACTCCAAAGTTCCTCTGTTCCTGCACAGCTTCTTAGAACCGTATCCCTTGTTTTAAATTGTCACCCTTCTTTCTTGTCTACCTGGGGCATAAACCCCTACCCTGACACAAACCAGCCATAAATGACCTAATCCTGAAGGAACAAGCATGGGGCTGGATGAACACAGCAGGTCAAGCAGCATCATAGGAGCAGGAAAACTTGACGTTTCGGGCCTAAACCCTTCATCATTTCTGATGAAG
>JAHRHZ010000133.1:6647696-6664991 GCA_024137785.1 Ginglymostoma cirratum
GCACGTAAACACACACACACTCTCTCAAGCATGCACGCACACACACACATACACTCTTTCAAGCATGCACACACGCACACACACACTCTCTCACTCTCAAGCATGCACGCACACACACTCTCTCAAGCATGCACGCACACAGAAACACATATAAATCTATGGGGTGAATTTGCATTTGCAGATTGGTAGTTGTAGATACACTCTATTTTGTTCAAAAAGCGCTTAATGTGTAGACTGTCAGTCTCCAAGTTGATACACAGCCAGATTCTAAACAAGGCCTGACACCGAAAATGCCTTGTCTGACCTGGATTGTCACTTCTGGTATACTGAGGGAACTCATAAAACCTTTAGTTATCTCGGAGCAGTGACTTGAAAGAAATTCAGGAATTTGCATATTAATCCTTTGTAACTGATTAAAGGTTTAACAACCATCTTAAGTTTGTTTAACACTGCATCAGTTATATGACCGTTTGATCTTTTGCTTATAAATTCTGCGTCTGATGTTACCTCTCTCATTGATACCTGAAGAAGGAGTAAGACTCCAAAAACTCATGTTTTCAAATAAACCTGTTGGTCTATAACCTGATGTTGTGTGATTCATATATAGGGCCACACAGATCCCCCCGTACTACAGCATTCTGCAATTCTGTCACTACTTAAATAATACTCCACTTTCCAAATCTTCCTACCGAAGCGTAAAACCTCACATTTTCCCGCGTTATGCTCCATCTGCCATTCTTTTGCCCAAGATCCTTTTACAAACTACATGGTGTGCTTTTGTCCTCAGAGACAAGAAGCATGAGGCAAGTTCAGTTTCAAGAAGAAAACCCAGCCTTTGCCAACACGTTGAAAAACATGGGTCTATGGCCTATTAAGATGTACATGAGTATGGAATGAAGGTGGATGGATTCCTAAGCTGCTACCCTTCCCAAATGCATCACCCTGGACTTTCTGATAAAATTACCGATGAATATTGAGCCTCAATAAGGCTCAAAACGTATTTTAAAGTATTTTAAAATGCAAACCTATTTTCCCCACACTCTCAATTATAGAATACCTTACACCACCCGCCCTCCAACACACCCTAGCCTTCACCCAAACTCAACTCCCCTACCTCATCTCTCTCCACCACCTCTCTGCAGGAAGTCAGTATTACTTACAACTCAGTTTCTATTCTCTTAATTTCCAATAGCTGATAATGGGACGGTTATGTAGAGAGCTTTCGAATGTTCACACTGTGGCATCAACAGCCAAACTCCTTCTCACAGAAAACCCAATCCAAAACTGTGGCTTCTCCCTGTCAGAAATCCTGTCTCCCCATAGTTACCATTCAATATCTGACATCTGCAGGAGTATAAGACTTCCCCCAGATGTGCTGGAATTAATTCCCAGGTACTGACCTCATTAATGGCCAACATCTACCTTTTTAAAAATACTACTTTGCCCTGGTATGAAGCATCAGTAGAACCTGTTGATCAATTCACTTTCAGGTCTGGCCTCGCAAAGAAACCACAGTTTGTTTCTTCTGATTTTTTTTTAAACACTTGCAGTTGCCCAGCCCACAGGTTATTTTCAGCTCACAGTTCTCAGTTCATAGCTCCAAACCAAAATTGATAAAAGAATAAAATAAAAATAATGAAAAATCAGTAAGTATTCTAACACTGCCATTACACTCTTAATAGTGAATTCCAGAATTTCCTCAATGAGGGACATTAGGCTAACTAATTGAGACATAAAAAACAAGAGCAGGACTAAGCGATTCGGCCCTTTCAGCCTGCTCCACGATTCAATATGATCATGTTGTTTATCCAACTCCGTACTCAGTCCCTGCTTTCTCTCCATACCATTTGAACCCTTCAGCTTGAAAAATTGTCTAACTCCTATTTGAAATCATTCAGCATTTTGGCTTCAAAGTCTTTCTGTTGTAAAGAGTTCCACAGGCTCAATACTCTCTGGATGAAGGAATTTCTCCTAATCTCATTCCTAAATGGCCAATCCTATATCCTTAGACTGTGACCCTAGTTTTGGACTACCTGCTCATCAGGAACATCCCTCCTGCATTTATCCTGCCTAGTCCTGTTAGTATTTTATAGGTTTTTATGAGATTCTATGTGATCTTTAATTTCCTACTTTCTATCTCACTAGTGTCTTCACTAGAGATTTTACACTTGGGTTTTACAATCAGCTGGGACCCCTTCAAGAATCTAGGAATTTTTAGGAAACTTTCAACTAATGCATCCATTATCTCTGAAGCTGCTTCTTTTTAGACCCTCAGACACAGGCCATCAAATCCAGTGAACCTACAAGACTTCAGTCCCATCTGATTTCCTTGTAATTTTTCTCTATTGACTGTGATTTTTAAAAATTTCTCCCTCGATGGGTCTCCTGCCTGTCTGTTTGTCTCAGGATGCGATTTATGTCTTCAAGGCCATTGTGCACATGGTCAGTCTGGAGCTTTCCTGCACGATTATTTGCTCCAGACATGGCAGGTAAGGGAAAAATGATGGTCCAAGGGAAAAATGAGACCACTCTTTGCAGACAGGGACCTGCAGGGCCTGGTTGACTGGGTGTACAGAAGAAGACTGTCCTCTTCCCCCAGTGACCAGAGGAGGCCACAACACCAGCTTGGTAAATGTTGGCCATTAATGAGGTCAGCACCTGGGAACTGATTCCAGCAAATCTGGGAGAATCCTTACACTCCAGCAGATGGTAGATATTGAAGGGTTAAAGGGTGCCACCTAGATCAGTGTGGTCTCCCAGGTCAGGAGAAACACCCAGCAGAAGTTAATGACCTCTCAAAGAGTGGTTCTGAGTCAAGTCAGCCAGGGGGTCCCAGTACAGTAAGACAAGGACATCACCTGATCTCAGTCCAGGGCCTTGATCACAGTCAGCTGCCTGCTTGGGGCAGACATGGTCAGGGGTCTATTTCACTGAAGTCTGGGGAGTAAGCCACATTTAGTCCTGCAGATCCCATAGAAATAGTAAGGATTTTCACAATTGGTTAATTAGGGGGCTGCACACAGATCATTAAAGGGTCTGGTCAGTCATCAGTTGGGCTGCCCTTTAAAGTCAATCAGCTGGTAGACCATGATCAGTACTGAGGGTTAACAGAATGAAAGTCGACCGAGCAGGGTGGTTTTATCAGGGAAGACTGTGTTAGGGAAGTTGAGGAACTCAGTGCCGGGGACTATAGAAGGAAAGCGACATGGAAGTTCGGGTGCACCCTTTGATTACCAGGCTGAGCCTAAGACTCACTGTGCCGAGTATGGCCTGTATTAAGTCCCATATTCAATTGACCCCTCGATTCGAAGTGCAAACAGAAAATGGTTGCAACCACACCCAGAGTAGAGTCAGAGGTTTTACTCTGTCTCCACACATGGGTTCCATTTGTGAATGACCTGAGGCCTTTCAAGTTGTAACTGCACTGATGAAGGGTTTAGGCCCAAAACGTCAAGTTTTCCTGCTCCTATGATGCTGCTTGACCTGCTGTGTTCATCCAGCCCCATGCTTGTAGCCTCAACGAGGGAGTTGCTGCTGAAGGTTCCCTCAGGTGTGCAGAAAGGCCAGAGTCTTTTGTCCTTAATGCCACCCTCTCCAGATAAGTGAAGTCGTGGGAGGCTCTGGTTAGAGTGGGTCCGCAATAATCATGATATATGTTGCTTCACATTCATGCCACTGACTTTTTAAGGAACTAAGTATAAAATTTCCCTTATACCCACATCATTGTGTCATGATGTACAACTCGTAATTCCCGTATCAAAGAATCAATGTCTGTAGCGTTAGTCCGAGCAATCAAAGCATGTTGGAATGCAAGGTGACAAAAACACTCAGAACTGTGGCATGACAGGCTGGTCAGAATCAGGGGACAGTAGAGAGACAATAGCTGCCAGGGTAGATCAGAACCATTGTAAGAAAGTTGGCCAGAATCGCTGGGGGTGGAACTGAGCTGTTGTGCAACAGAGGTCAAAATCACCATACGGCAGGGGCTGGAGTGAAGTATGGTGATAAAACTAGGGGTAAGAAACTTAATGTAGTGATGAGTGGGGTTCATAGAAACTTGTGAAAGCTGCTGTTGAATCTGAAACATCGAGTTGAAAGAATTCCTTTCTTCTGTTCTGGAGTTTGAGGAGAGAGAAATCCATCATGAACTTATTTTTGTGTGGATGATATTTATATGTTTGAATTTGTCATCTTATCATTTGGATTGAAGGAGATCAAGGCATGGTTAGGTCCTTGTTGGCTAACCAGTCTTAGCACTTCATTGACAATGAACTTTGTCATTGAACTGGTGGCCAGTAACAATTACACATGTGAATATTGAAGGGAAATATCCTTGTAGTACGTACTTTGATCGGTAGGTATGAAACAACACATTTGAATTAGTAAAAGTTTCTATTAATAATTTACTCTATGGTTTCACATTAGGTAATTCACCCAAGTTTAAATCAATTAGGCAACTTTAATGTTTTTACAGTCTCTATAAGCCCATATTTATATTATTCTGATCGGGAAAAGCTCCTCTACAAAAGCCATTTCAGTATGGGCTGCGCTTTTCTGGTGCATAGCTGCGACTTAAATCGAGGACCCTTGTATCCCGGACGGTGTCACAGAACATGTCAACTGCTGCAGCAGGACCTAAAGGTAAAATCATCAAAGTCACAGGAGACCACAAAGCTGCCTTCTCATTAAAGAGACAGACAACTGGTGATTGTTTAACCTGATGTTCAGCACACCTCAGGTGAGGACGAAGGTTGAGAAGGTGGGATTTTCATGGTAATTTCATCCAGTGTGAGACCTGAAGGAATGCATGGCATCCTGTCCTGATGGCTTTCAAGGTGACAGCTGCATTGAATTTTTATGCAAATGACTCCTTTCAAGGAACCACTGAGGACCTGTTAGAAATCTCTCAATCCTTGACCCACAAACGTATTAAGGCTGTCACCCATGCAATTTCTGTCAGATCACACCACTTCCTCTCGTTTCCCCATGACGAGGTCGGTGGCCCAGGCACTAAGCTTTGGCAATATCAGCGGCTTCCTCTAGGTGCACAGTATTTCAGCGATTTGAGCAGATAAACTAATTTGACTCTCCGGGGTCAGTCGAGAGCAAGAGGTGCTGTTCTCTGGATGAGATGCTAAACCAAAACCTTCTCCGGTGGGTGCAAAAGGCCCCGGCATCATTCTCCTCCTGGAAGAAGAGCCAGATTGTTTTCCGGGGTCCCGCCAGGGGTTGTACCACCCTCAAACCCCATAAATTAAGGTGAGTAACTATCAATTCAAAAATAATCCTTTTCAAAAATGTATGTGCACGTAGCTTCCCTTATCTCTCTCATTTATTCCTTAAACAGTGGCAAAAATGAACCACTTCCTCCCTATTTGTAGAAACTTGTTCTTTATTTGTCAAGATCAAACTCTGTGCAGCTACACACTCTCAGCACTTTTAGACTGAGCTACCTTCCTAGGTTACACGTAAAAAGAACAACTAGTTTGTTCATGCACCAAATTAAAAATTGTGTGAAGAAGTACATAAAATAAACACATAATAAATTGAAATAATATTAATGATGATCCTTTACCTTTGTGCTTCCTCAAACAGTCTAAACCGTTGCTTTTTCTGAGACTTTTCCTTGAAGGTGCAAGTGCCTCAGGCCTGTGATGTTGATTGGAAACCTGTTTAATTAGCAACCAGTGCTTAGCAACCAGTCCCTAGCAATAACCATGGCAACAGGCAGGGCACTCTGGGCATTGTAGTCAAAACTGAGACTGCTTTCAAGACAGCAGGCCAGAGATTACAACAATAACCACATAGATTTATATAGCACCTTTAATATGAAACATCCCAAAAGACTTCGGGGTAGAGGGACTGTGAGATAAAACATGACAACAAGCCACATATAATATATCAAGTTAGGAGACCAAAGGCTTTGTCAACAAGGTAGGTTTTAATGAATCGAGGAAATCGAGGTAGATGGGTGGATGGATTCCAGAGCTCAGAGCCAAGTTAACTGCAGGAATAATTGATTAACATTGTGGCTTCGCAAGAGGTGAGAAATAAAGAGTTGCGGATATCTCACTGAGGGTTGTGTGGACAGAGGAGATTATGGACAGAAGGAACAGCAAGGGTACGATAAATTTGAAAACATGGAAGAGAAATTTAAAAGTCAAGATGAGACTTGAGCGTGTGCTACTGTAGGTCACTAAATGCAAGGACTGAGGGGGAAGGGTTTTGATATGGGAATAGCGGGGATAGCATTTGGATGAGCTCAAGTTTACATGTGGTCGAGACTATCCAGGAAAAAGGACACGTGGTAACAGTTTTAAACACTGCTTTCATAATTTGCTGGTGGTAACTTTTGGGTGACAGACCTTGCATGTTAGGTGGCTTCCTGCTCAGGCCAATCAGGCCTTACAGATTGTTCACATTAAGAGATGCTCATGACCACAACTTGGAAGAGTGCTGATTTTTCCTACAGTGAGATGACAGAGGTGGGGTGTTGGTGCCGCCCTCAAACCCTATAAACTGAGTAATTATCAATGCAAAAATAATTATTTTCAAAAACATATGTGCATGTAGCTTCCCTTGTCTCTCTCATTTTACCTCCCAAGACACATTGAGGCACAAACTTCCCTAGCGCCGAACAACATGGGTCTTCCTCAAACTCGGAAAAATCATGAAAAATTGACAGGGAGGAGCTTCTGGACATCAAAAGCAAAGAAAGTCCCATTTTCCAAAGAAGTGTTGGCCAGCAGGATAAGATTACTGAGACCAACAAGATGAGAGGTTAGACGAATAAATTTAAGGAGCAGCTCGTCAGATTTTTAATTAGTACTTGGTTGAAGGGTTATGGAAAGCGAACAGGAAAGTGGAGTTGAGGGATAGTTGAGATCAGGCATGATTGTACTGAATGGCAATGCAAGTTTGAGGAACTGAGTTTACTACTTCTGCTCCTGGAAACTCCTGCTCCTAGTTTTTTTTTCACACCAGTATGCAGAGAGGTCTTTCATTGTTATTTCATTTTGCTTAATGTATATGCAGTTTCCACTCTCCCACCTGCCCGACAGACAAAATCAATTCTTGACATGAAATTCAGAGCAGTTAAGTGTGAAAGGCTTAGAGGGGATAGAATTCTCAAAATGTGTCTGGCAGAATATTTAAGCTAGCATTTTGCAAGTCTGGTTAAGGAGGGTGGTGACGGATTTACTTTTAAGGAACGAAGCCGAGCAAGTGGAAGTATGTCAATGATGAAGCATTTTGGTGATAGTAACCGTAATTCAAAGTAATTACAAATAAAGACAAAGATGAACTGGAACTAAAGGTTCGGAAATGGGAAAGGCTGACTTTAATAAGACAGGATCTGGCCAAAGTGAACTGGAAGCAGCTACTTGCAAGAAAGTAGTGGGAGACATTTAAAATGGTAAACATGAAAGCACAATGCTAACATGTTCCCATGAGGCGAAGGGTGGGACCAACAAGTCCAGAGTAACCTGGATGTATAGAGTTGGACGAGGGGTAAAAAACAAGAAGGTTATGGCAGATACCAAAGGCTGAAAGCAATGTGTGACCTGGAAGAGTATGGAAAGGGGGTTGCTGAAAAAATAATAGAACGAGGAAGGAGTATGAGAAAACACTGGCGGGTAGCATTAAGGAAATCCAAAGGTGTTTTATGAGTATTTTAGGGGGAAGAAACTAACAAGAGAAAGAGTAGGGCCAATTAGGCACCAAAGTGGCAATCTACGAGTCGGAAGACATAGCTGAGGATTTAGAAGAGTACTTTGAATCTCGATTCACTATAGAGAATGACGAGGTAAGCATAGAAATCAGGGAGGGCGACTGTGATATGTGAACAAATTAGCACTGAGGAGGAAGTATTAGCAGTTTTAGTGGTCTTGAAAGTAGATAAATGCCCAAGCACAGATGAAATGAATATCAGGCTGCCATGGGACACAAAGGTGGAGATTACAATGTGCCCTGACATTAATTTTCAAATCTTCTCTGGCCACAGAAGAGATTCCAGGGAACTGGAGGACTGTTAATGTAATACCATTATTCAAGAAGGGTAATAGGGATAAACAAGCTACAGGCCTGAGTTTAACATCAGTGGTGAGAAACAATTGGAAAATTTTCTGAGGGACAGAAATAATCTCTACTTGGAGAGATAAGGATTAATCAAGGCTCGTGAGCATGGCTTTGTCAGGGGAGATCATGTTTGACTGCATTTTTTTGAGGAGGTTATTAGGTGTTAGATGAAGTTAGAGCAGTTGATGTTGTCTACATGGACTGCAGTTGGGCTTTTGACAAGTTCTTGCATGGCAGACTGGTAAAGAAATTTAAAAGCAAATGTTCTACAAGGCAATTTCACAAATTGGATTCAAAATTTGCTACGTGGCAGGAAGTAGAGAATGATGTTGAAGAGTGTTTTTGTAACTGGTAGCCCGTGTCCAATGACATACCACAGGGTTTGGTGCTGGATCCCTTGCTGTTTGTAATGTACATTAATGATCTAGACATGAATATAGGTGGTAAGTCAGTAAGTTTGCGGATGACACAAAAATTAGTGGTAGGATAAATAGTGAGGAGAAAAGCATTTAACATAGCACAGGTGGGGAGAACAGTGGCAAATCAAATTTAATCCTGAAGCGTGTAAAATGATGCAGTTTGGGAGGACTAGATGGTAAGGAAGTACACAATGAATAGTAGTACCCTAGGAAGTACAAAGGATCGGAGCATCCTTGGTGTGCATAAAAATAGATCCTTAAAGGAAGTGGGAAAGATAAATAAGATGGTTAAGAAGACATATGAGATACTTATCTTTATTTGCCAAGGCATTGAATACAAGGGCAAGGAGGTTATTATGGAGATATATAAAACATTAGTTAGGCCACAGCTAGAGTACAATGTGTAGTTCTGGTTGCCATACTACAGGATGAAGGTGACTGCACTTGAGAGGGTGCAGGGGAGATTCACCAGGATGTCATCTGGGCTGGACCAAATCAGCTAAGAAGAGAGATTGGATAGTCTGAGGTTGTTTCCCTTGAAGCAGAAAAGGCTGAGTGGGGACTCGACTGAGGTGTACAAAGTTCTGGGGTGCCTAGATAAGGTGGACAGGAAGAAACCTTTATCCTCAGTAAAGGCATCAATAACCAAAGGGCACAATTGTGAGGTCGGGGCAGGAGGTTTAGATGGGATTTGAAGAAGGTTTCATTGTACATTGAATGGCTGAACAAACTACTGTCTTGAGACAGTGACTGAAAGCAAGGCTGATGCCTTTGTGCTGGAATGTTACATGTCATAACATCATGTAACTGTTTTAAAGATACATGCCTGTCCGATTTTCAATCTATTCCCAGAGACTTCTGCTTTCTCCCATTTCTGGTCTCTTGGGGATCCTTGTTTATAATAACTCATGTTTGCCAGCCGTGCCTTCAACTTTCAGTAGTGGGCTCTATTTCTTCCCTACAGCACTCCATTTTTCCCTTTGCCTTTAAAACACTTATTAAAATCTATCTCATTGAGCAAGATTTTGGTAATTTTTCCTACTATCTCCTTAGTGGCTCATTGTCAAATTTTGTTTGATTACATTTGTGTGGTGCTTTGGGATGTTTAATGATAGTGACGGTGCCAATGTAAATGCAAGCTGTTGTTTCAGCATCTCCCCAAATTCAACAGGTTGAAGGAGAATTGGTCAAGGTCCTCAGACTTCAGTAATGGAGCTCCCCAATAGTCACAGTTTCCTTTTGGAGTCACTATTCATCACTGTTTATTTAGTTCGGCAGGCTTTAGTTCTGAAAACTGACTGTAACATTTAAGAGAAAAGGCACAAAGTATTATGTGATGCTATTGACTTCCTGAAAGGTTGACTGTAATTCCTAAAGATAAATCCCGAGAATGCTCATGAGATTCTGGTCTGGACAAAATGCAACAGTCTGCTGGTTAAAATGCCAATGCTTTGGGGGATTTCACTGTGAGTGAACTGGATTAGCATCAGTCAAGATACATGCTTAGATCTTCCAAACTATGTTGGAATTCCTGTTTCCAACTCAGTTCAGGAAAAAAAACGAACTACTTACCTTCCGATGATATTCAAGCTCTTCACTGAGAGTGGCTACATCAGACTCAGACAATCCATGCTTTCCCACAGGTTAATCGACCTGTTCAGAATTCTGCTGTATGTCTCTGGACCAAGCAAAACGTGAATCTGGGTCCTCCTGGTTCAGAGACAGAGACACTACACTGCATCACAAGAGCCCCTAAGGTCCACTGTCCATCGCACAAAGGTTGATGATAAACTGTATGTTAATTGAAGACAGAATACCTCCATGCACTGTGAAACTTGGCCTAGATATGCACCATGTCTAAATAGTATATCCTGCAACTTTTCCATCCTGCAGAAGGCTCACCATTTTTAAGGACCTTGAGATTTGCAGCCTAAAGATTTAAGGAATCCAGGAGACAAATTCTAAATTAAAATTGACGGAATCAAAATAAGATTCCTCAATATTCATTCATTGGTTTTCTTTTACTTGGCTTTTTACCCTTTAACCAGGATCAGATGAGGATGAAAAACATCAAGAATCTGGTGTTATGAAGTCTGGATATCTTTGCAAGACAATTATGTTTTAAAATGTCCCTTTTAAATTTAAGGAGGCACAGAACACTTTGCAAAGGGGGAGAAAAAAGGATTGGTGAGAAATGGAAAACACCTCCATGCAGAGACACACCAGTGTGAGTTGATTGCCAGAAGCTGAGAAACTCAAACAGAAGCCTACTGACAATTTCCACACCTTGACAAAGTATCACACAGAAAAGGACAGCTGCTTTTTGAGGAGAAGAAAAGACAAGGAAAATAATGCTGTGGTTGACATAAGAAGTATTGTTGTCGAGAAGTAGGAAAGCACTATTCGATGTTAACAACCAAACAGAATGCTTACAGATAACAAGGTGTATAGCTGGATGAACACAGCAGGCCAGATAGCATTAGAGGAGCAGGAAAGCTGACGTTTCGGGTCTGGACACTTCTTCAGAAGGACGAGTCTTCTGAACCTAGTTATCTCTACACCTTGTTATTTCAGACTCCAGCATCGGCAATTCCTGCTATCTCGGAGTCCTTACAGAATTTTGTTTCCTGTTTGAATGGAAAGGGACAGAACTAATGGGACTTTTGAAAATAGAATAGGATGTTGCCAAGATGAGACTTGCTGGTGAAGATCTGATCTTGAAATCTTAAGGTGAGCAGAACAATTCTCAAAGGACTGTTTTAATTTAAAACATCAAATTTCAAGACAGCGACCAAAACAACAGTATAAAGCAATAAGACAACACAGCTGCATCCCCCAGAAACGCTGGTCTCTCAGTCATTCAAAGAAAATAACCTACAGTGGCGCTGCCTGTTTCTTGACTGAAGTTTAAAAGCTTCCGCCCACTCCATACCCACCCTACCTTAAGGCACCTTGGAATTGGTATGATTTGATTGGATCCTTTGGAGCAACACGATCATCTTTTCTGTTTCGTCTACCATTCAATGTACAAGATTAAAGAAATAAATCATTGCTTGGTCCAGCAGTCATCAACTCCTGTCATTGCTCTGACGGTAAGACATCTTTGTAATTCCAAGCATGGACAATTATGTAATTGATGAAATCACTAGTGTTTGCACTATGTGTGTTACCATAATATGTTGTACTTGCTCTTCTAGTGAAAGCGTGTTGGGGATGATGATCACATGTTCTGCACATTTGAGAGAGAGAAGAATGTTGCTTCCCTACCCATGCTTCCATTCCAGAGATTTGAATCCCTTTCATCACTGAGAAGGATATGCCTGTTGTCCTTGGAAGAGCATAGGCAGCTTGGTCAAGTTTGGCAGAGGAATATTGCCCTGGTGTCTAGAGTGAGAGCACATTCACTGATCATGGTGGCATACTCTTCGCCCATTTGAGATAAAAGGTCACAAGGCACTCATTGCTTCCAAGAAGAAACTCAAGAAGTTGGCTGGCAAGTTAATTCTTAATGATAAATCCAGCTCTGAGAATTGTTGCATTTTTCACAGAGTTTTCCTTTCATGATTGAAGTGAAATCATGCGATTTTCCCTTTCAGAAGGAAGTACAACAATCTTAGTTTTCCTCAGCTTGCTGGGTCTCAGGGGATATTGAGGTCATGTCACTAGAATTCACAATGTGACATTTCAGGCATTAGCTCACAGAAGTGTGCTTATGATTCCAAACTTTAATACATTTATATGGGGAGGCTTAGGGTCTATGGTGCAGTGGTAGTAGCCCTACCTCTGAGCCAGGAGGTCTTGGTTCAAGTCCCACCAGGTCCAAAGGTGTGTCATAACATCTACAAACAGACTGATTAGCAAATATCTACATTTGTATCTATTGTGTGTTTTTACCGAAGAAGGTGACCCCTCTGGAGCCTGCTATCGTGCTAGGTGAGGTGAGGGACCTTTTCGAATTGGCTTCCCAATAAAGGGTTAGCTGAGTGGATCCTAAAAGGGGATGCACAGCCGTAGTTGCAGCTGCCAAAAGGAACCCCTACCTTCTCCAAATGCGAGATGATCATAATGAGAGCAAAATATTGTAGATGGTGGAAATCTGAAATAAAGACAGAAAGTATTGGAGAAACCCAGCAGGTCTGGCAGCACTTGTGGCGACAGAATGGAATACCTGAAGTGGACATTGGTGGATAACCTATCCCCAGAAGTGGAAACAGTGAAGTCAAGGAAAAGAGGGGAAAAGTCAGAGATGGATCGAGTGGAAGTGAGAGAAGGATGGAATTGGATACAAAATTGATGAACTTTTCTAATTCTAGACAAGAGCAGGAAACAGCACTGATGACATCATCAACATAGCAGAGAAAGAATTATGAGTCGGAGCCCGAGTAGAACAACAAGAAGAAATGTTTCACATATTCCACAAGAGACAGCCATAACTGGGACCCATGCAGGTACCCAAAGCCATACCCTTGATTTGGGGATACCTGCTGAGTTTCCGTAGCATATTCTGTTTTTATTTATGCTAGAATGTTATGTTGTGTGGAAGGTTTCAAACAAAACAGTCTTGTTTCCGTCATCATTTGTTGGTCACGAAAGGGCTTGCAGGATGTATGCAAAAAGGAAGATGCCTGTTCATGAAATATTTTAACATTGGGAAACTGTTGCACACCAACTTCCATAGTATCTTGATAGAATGATATGATGATTCAATGACAACAAAACGAAGATGATTACTGGGGAGGATTCATTCTGCTACAACTTTCATTTGTCAGAACAGCTGTCGAGATTTTCCAGATGGCACAACTTCCTACATCTGTTCTGCTGTTGAGGACTTGTTTGCCAGAGCTCCATCTGTTGAGTATTTCCAGGGTTTCTAAAAAGCCTGCACGGTTACCAAGTTGGTTCTGTGCTTAAGATGTCCCAGTGAATTTCATCTTATTTTGATTTATGCTTTCTTCCTCATTACCCAGGTTTCACTTTGAGGACAAAGCAGTGGATTTTGGAACCCACTTGCCACAAACCAGGGAGACAATCTGGCCTGAAGTTGGGCAGGACTTCACAAAGTTTTCCTCTGAAGAACCATTGCAGCTTGCTACTGTCCGTGTGACTATAAGCATACATGATGCCACTGCTGGGAAAATTGAGATAAATTGTCAATCAGAATCATTGTATAGAAATCTGGAACAGAATTCCTGCAGTTCTTCTCTTCCCCCAGTCCAGGGATGCAATTGAGGGTGGGGAGGAGGCATTGAGGAACCACTGCACTGGACAAATGAAAGAAATCAGAGTACAGTGGTGCGCCATGTTGGTTACAGCTCACTGGGGCTGCATGCTGGAAATCAAGCCCCACTATTTCCGGACTTATCACAAAAGTTAAAGATTTTTAAAAGTATGCAGAATCCCAAACTTACCGTCTTTTATACCCCAGGCTGACAAAGCATCAAACAGGTTTCTGTACTTGACAAGAATCACTATTTATTACAAATAAATAAGACTACAGCTACAGGTAAACAAATATGATATGCTGGCAAAATAACTGTGTTAGTTAAAATGCAAACCCACTGACAAACTCCCTGTCTACACATATATTCAGACAGATAGGAAAAAAAAGCAGAAGTGGGTGGAGGGAAAGACCGGACAGACAGTTCAATTGTCTCCATCCACAGGTTTCACAGAGGTCATAGAATCCTTACAGTGCAGAAAGATACCATTCAGCCCATTGAGTCTGCACCGACCTTCCAAAGAACATCCCGCCCAGACCCGCCCACACACACCTCATCCCTATAATCCCATGTGGTTTTTCTTTAATCATCGCTAACCCACCAAACCTGCACATCCCTGGATACTACAGGACAATTTTTTAGCATAGCCAATCCACCCAACCCGGACTGTGGGAGGAAACCAGAGCACCCGGATGAAACTCACGCAGACGTGGAGAGATCTTGTAAACTCCACAAAGACGGTCATAGAGTTATAGAGATGTACAGCACAGAAACAGACCCAACTCATCCATGTTGACCAGATATCCTAAATTAATCTAGTGCCGTTTAGCAGCATTTGGCCCATATCCTTCTAAACCCTTCCTATTCATTTATCTATCCAGATACCTTTTAAAATGTTGTAATTGTACCAGCCTCCACCACTTCCTCTGGCAGCTCATTCCATACACGTGCCACTCACTGTGTGAAAAAGTTGCCCCTTTGGTCCCTTTTGAATCTTTCCCCTCTCACCTTAAACCTATGCCCTTTAGTTTTGGACTCCCCACTCTGTGGAAAAGATCTTGTCTATTTACCCTATCTATGCCCCTAATGATTTTGTAAACCTCTATAAGGTCACCCCTCAGCCTCCAATGCTCCAGGGAAATTAGCTCCAGCCTATTTAGCCTCTCTTTGTAGCTCAAACCCTCCAACCCTGGTAACCTCAGCTGGTGCAGGGAATGAACCCATGCTGTTGGTATCACAAACCAGCCATCCAGCCCACTGAGCTAACCAACCCTCAAAAAGGAGATGATCCTTTTGTCAGGATTTGCTGCTCCTCGATCTTCCTTCTCCAGTTAATTTCCTCGCTCTCAGAAGGCATAGGTTCACAATGGTTTACTTTTACAAAGGTACCTGACTTCTTTGTTACACGTCCAAGTTGACAGCAAGTGCTGAGGGGAAATAAACTGGCAATTCTTAAGGTCTTTTTGTTTTTACTTCAGAGGGAAAACAGCTCCTTCTCTTTCAGAGGTCTGATGGCTTTTGAAATGAACATTCTCACACCCCAAGCTGTTCAGCCACCTGGGAGCCAGAGGTTCCTCTCCAGAAGTTTCTCAGGAGATATTTTCCAATCAACCTGTTCAGAGATGTACATGCCTCTGGAGCAGATGGGACTTGAACCTAGGCCTCCAGAGGCTGTACAATCACCCCACAAATGCCCTTAGGAATTTGTCAGGTTTCTGCTTAGCCTAATCATCTGCAGCTGCTTCTTCAATGAACTTTCCCTCCATCATAAGGTCAGAAGCGGAGAATGTTCGCTGATAGTTGCACAATGTTCAGTACTATGTATGACTCTTTAGATACTAAATCTTAAAGTATTCAAATGCAGCTAGACTTGAACAATTTCCATGTTTGGACTGACGAGTTGCAAGTAACATTCATGACACACAAGGGTCAAGCAATGACCATCCCCAACCATTTAACCACCACTGCTGGACATTTAAAGGCGTCACCATCATTGAATCCAATGTCAAAATCCTGAGGGTTACCATTGACCAGAAATTGAACTGGACTAGTCTTAGTAATACAATTGCTGCAAGAGCAAGTCAAAATCTAGGAATCTTGCAGGAAGAAAGTAAGGTCCTGACTCCCCAAAGCCTACTACCATCTATAAGGCACAAGTCAGGAGTATGACGCACTACTCCCCACTTTTGCTTGATTCCGGCAACACTCAAGAAGTGACACCACCCAGGACAGAGTAATCCACCTGCTTGGCATCACATTCACTCCCTTTACCAACAGTGCAGGCCATCTACAAGATGTACTGCAGAAATTCACCAGGTCTCCTCAGGTGACCTTACAACCTCATGGCAACTACCATTTACCAAGGATGGCAGATACAGAAGACCACCTGCACATTCCCTTCCAAGCCACTCACCACCCTGACTTGGAAATTTACTGATGCTTCTACAGTGCCATTAGGTCAAAATCCTGCAACTACCTCCCTTTGGATGCACCCTCAGCAAATGGACTACAGTAATTCAAGAAGGCAAAACACCTCACTTTCTCAAGGGCAACTAGGGATGGGCAGGCCCAGTAGTGGTGCACACATCCCGTGAATGAAAAACAAATAGATTGGTAGGAAGACCTCAGTCATTGACAATTGGTCACTAAACCACAAACCAATCAGGTAATTGTTGCCAGCTAAAGCTCCATTCATATTCACCCCTTGGCTCATCTGAGGCAGGGAGGTTTGCTGAGGGAGAAGTGTAAACGGAGTTGGTGGAGAAAAGGGTGGAGGTCAGAGATGGGGAGCAGAGGGAGAGGAAGGGAGGCTTTGGGAGCAGGGAGAGGGTGGAGGACAGCATAGGCATAGGGGAAAGATGAGGGGGGTTTAGGATGGAATAGAGTGGGAAGAAGATGAATGACTGGCTGGAAATGAAGTTAATGGGAGGGGTTCAGAGTGCAGGGAATGTGGGGGTGGGGGAGGGAAGGGGATTGGGGTGGTGGATAAGGAGGAGGTGAGAATAGACGGGCAACTGAAATGGAGGAGAGGGTTAGAGGAAGGAATTTAGATGGGGAGAGGATGTTGTTCTCAGGTGTGATGTAGTTGGAGGTACAGGGTGGTGGACAGGAAGCAGTCTGTTGATGGAGGGGAAGATGGATGATGAAGTTAGGATGGGTGTGGTGAGGGAGCAGGGATGGGTTTTGAGGGAGCAGGAGTTAGAGAGTTTGGAGAGGGGGAGATCAGGAGGGAACATTGGTGGAGACAGAGGGAAGGGGAGAGGAAAATAGGGAGGTTGGGGGAGGGAGAAATGAGGGTTTGGGGGAAATGAGGGGGTAGACGTGGGAGAGGTGAGATGAATGAAGAAGTTAGGATGAGGTGTGGTGGGAGAGCAGGGATGGGAGTTTAGGGAGCAGGAGTTAGGTAGTTTGGAGGGGGACGGGAGACCAGGAGGGAATGTTGGTGGAGAGGGAAATGGGGACGTTGGGGGAGGGAGAAATGAGGGGTACGGAGAAATGAGGAATAGGGAGAAATGAGGAATAGGGGGAAATGAGGAATAGGGGGAAATGAGGAATAGGGGGAAATGAGGAATGGGGGAAAT
>JAHRHZ010000133.1:6704743-6731219 GCA_024137785.1 Ginglymostoma cirratum
CAGGAAAGCTTGACGGAAGGGTCTAGGCCCGAAACGTCAAGCTTTCCTGCTCCTATGATGCTGCTTGGCCTGCTGTGTTCATCCAGCCCCACACCTTGTTATCTTGGATTCTCCAGCATCTGCAGTACCTTTTATCACTGATTAGAAAACATCCCCACTTGCTGTTTCCCACCCATGAGCCAGTTCTCGGTGTATGCTGAGATACTACCTCCAACACCGTTTGATGTAACCTATTGTGAGGTACCTTGTCAAACACCTTCTGGAAGTCCAAATACAAAGCATCTCCTGTTTCCCCTCTATCCACTCCAGTTGAGACATTTTTGAAAAAGTCTAATAAATGAGTCAGACATGATTTCCCTTTCATGAAGCCATGATGATTCTGCTTGATTGCATTGTGATTTTCCAAATGCAGTGCTATTATTTCCTTAATGATTGATTCCAATACTTTTCTAACAATAGATATTGGGCTAATCGGCCTATAGTACCTCGCTTTTTGCCTCCCTCTCTTTTTGTATATGGGTGTCACATTAGCAATTATCCAAAACTCTGGTACTTGTCCAGAATCCAATGCTCAGTCAGAGTTGAGTTTTACAGAGTATCAGAGAGGAGAAAAGTGAGATAGGAATTTTGGGACAAAATTCAAAAGCTTGGGACCTTGATAGCTGATGGTGTAGCCATCAATGATGGAGTGATTAAAATTGGACTTGCTCACAAGGACAGAATTAGAGTAGTATAGTTATCTCGGAGGTTTGTGGAATTAGAATAGTGCACAATGATAGGTAAATCTGAAAGCTTGGAGGCATTTGGAAACAAGTATGAGAATTTTGAAATCCACTGCATGACCAGGAACCAGTGTTGATCACTGAGCACAGGATGAAGGGTGATTGAGATTTAATGCGAATTATGAAAGGGGCAGAAGATTTTTGGATGACCTGAAGCTTGTGGAGGATAGAATATGGAAGACCAGTCAGCACTGATTTGTGCATGATTGAGGGACTGGACATTGGCTCCTTGCTTCTGACACCCTGACACCTCTCCCTCCATCCCATTCTCTCTCTGTCTCTCTGTCTTTTTCTCTCTCTCTCAGTTTTTTCAGCCTCCACTTTCCCCCCCGCAGAAAAAACCCCAACAAAAGAGCACTTACTTAGGATGTTGGTTGTTCCCAGCAGCAAAAATCCCCTAGAGTAACTTGAAAAAGTGCCATTTAACTTTTTATATCTTGCTAAGAGTGGGATTCATAAACATGATTTACTATCTGATCTGAAAGACAGCACCTCCATCAGCATAGAACTCCCCTGACGCTGCTTGGGAGTCTCACAGTTGATAAACCTATAGCCGTCTGATTAACACAGTGAAATGTAATGATTTGGTATATGTTCCCTTTGAAAAATATAGTATCTTTACTGACAGCTTTTTGCTTTCCTTCCAGGGGTAAGTGCAGTGTTACGCTGCTAAACGAAACAGAATTACTTCTATCCTACCTGGAACGTGAGGTAAGGTCCTGTTTCTGCAAGGGTTTGTGATCTATTAGGTCTAATGCAGGTGTTTCTGTATCTCTGTTATTTGTTTTATTTACCTGTATTGTTTAGCCACAGGTCGTTATGTTTCTGCTTATCTTGTATTTTTATGCTGTGATACAGCATGAAGGCTTGCACCAAGCCACACCATCTGCAGGGTCTTGAGCTTGATTTTGCTGACTTGTGGTGGAATGGCGGGAAGGATGACATGGGTGACTGGGGTAGAGAGTGGGGAAAAGAATTGTTTAAACATCCCACTGCAGATTGTTATGAAGGACACACACCCCCCCCCCCTGCTGAATTGTTTGCGTGCCACCATGTGGATGCCAGCTGAAGCCAAGATAGAACAAAACAAAGTTGCTGGAAAAGCTCAGCAGGTCTGGCAGCATCTGTGAAGGAAAAAACAGAGTTAATGTTTCGGGTCCAGTGACCCTTCCTCAGAACTTCCTTAGAAGCCAAGATAGAATTTGTTGGTAATGCCCCATAGCCAAATAACAAACTAAAAGCATTCTGTGTCGAGGCACTCAAATGAAAAAAATGCTGTGTGTAGTAACTATCAGTGCCTTCAAGAGATGAAGAATGGAATCTTCCAGGCCCAGGTACTGGACTCTTTATTCCAACTTTTGTCCTCCTTCTTAACCTCAGGAATGCTAGTTCAGTTGCTGGGTTAAGTTGGCCAAACACCAAGCGTGAAGGTATTGATCTGTGAAGAAATTTCAGGAATGAGATGTTTGTTTTCTATTGGAGATCTTTGATATAGTCAAACTGCCCTTTGGGCCCTTATCAGACTGATCATTTTAGAACGGCTGGCGGGGGAACCCAATTGGGCAGAAGACAAAAATTAATTTTCCTGACAGCAGGTTGAAGTTTCTGTACTAAGCTCTCAGAGTCTTTCAAATAGGTTGTTTTTCCTGATCTTGATGCAAACCTCTTTTCAATTCAGTAGCATCCTATTATTACCCATTAACCTCCCAAGCCACTGAAATTACATTTGCTGACGATAACAATACTGTGAGGTAAGAGAGCGAAATGCATGTGTTCACAACCCGGCATATACGTTAATGAGGCGCATACCTGGTACGTTAATCGTTTTTTTCCTTCCAAGCTCTGAACAGTACAAACCTCTTCACTACTTGCCTCCTTCATAACCAAGGTGTTTCTTTGTGCAAATGTTTACATTGTAAGGGGTGAAGCCTGTCCAAGTGAAACAGCCACATCAGCTGACACGAGCAAAGCTGACTGGGCAGGCAAGCAGACCAGAGCTCCAAGGGGCTGATACAGTTTGTTTAATAAAGATGCTTCGGGTAGAAAGGAACTTAAAAGGTGTGGATTGTCAGGGGTGCTGGATGGGAGAGTGGAGGGAGCATTTACTAGGGGACAAAAATTAAGGTAAATGGGGTAAGTTTTTAAATGAGATGAGAGAGGCAAGTTTTTTTTTGCACAGAGGGTGGAAGTGCCTGGAATCCACTGCCAGAGGAGATGGTGGAAGTGGTTACAATAGCAATGTTTAAGAGGCAACTTGACGGATAATATGAATAGGCAGAGAATAGAGTGATACAAAGCGCGTAGAGGCAAAAAAGTTTTTAGTTTAGAAAGGCAACACACGTTGATGTAGTCTCAGTGGGCCATAGGACCTGTTCCTGTGCTGTGCTGTTCTTTGGTCTTTGTTCTTTGTGACTCTCCCTTCTGCATTATTTCCTCAATGATCGGGTCAAGGGGCTCAAGAAAGACTAAGAGGTACGTGTTTACAATGGGGAGCACATTGGAATAATTAATTGCATTGGTGATAGAATTGGAGCAGTCTGGGTGGGATGCTCCTTGGAGGATAGATGCAGACTCGATGTACTGAATGGCCTCTTGCTGCACTGTAGGGAT
Source organism: Ginglymostoma cirratum (assembly GCA_024137785.1). Lineage (NCBI taxonomy): Eukaryota > Metazoa > Chordata > Chondrichthyes > Orectolobiformes > Ginglymostomatidae > Ginglymostoma > Ginglymostoma cirratum. Next base: position 6,708,136 of record JAHRHZ010000133.1, read on the forward strand.
TCTGTGATGCTATCTCCAAGTCCCACCTGATCCAAAGGTGTGTGATAACATCTCTGAACAGGTTGCTTTAAAAAATAAATAAGTAACCAGTGTAAAAATGGAGAAACCCAAAGAGAATTTTCTCTTTACACCATTCACCTCAGTGCAATGTTGGGTTTAGGCACTGGTTCGGACCGTATCCTGTGTTAGATTGTCTCTGATTTATCAGTGGTGGAAAAATAAAATTAATCTAATTTCCAGTTATTGTTTAAAGGGATTGGGCTTAATATGACTAAATTTCAAATAATCTGTGCAATAAATTGACTTACTGACTTAGAGGAAGTTTTGCTCATTGAATATGGAATCTGAAGAAGCACAGTTATTGTGGGATTCTTTCACACTCCTTAAAGAGCTTATTGAATGACCCAACGCAGGTGCATTATCCCAAGATTGCTTCCAGAATTGCCTACCACTTTAAGATGATCAACTCCTAATTAGCAATACTTTGAAATCTAAATTTAAGCTAAGTCTGTGCAAAGATGATATTACTTTGGTATACAAAGGTGTTTTAGATGAAATAAAACGCTGGTCTGAAAAAAAATCTCATCTTCTGAAGTTAGTCAGCTTCGGCCCTGATAAGTACTTGCATGTGAGTCCGCCTCAAAGTACCAGGTGCAGTAGGCTCTTATGTCCAGCAGAGGTCGCTCATGTCACTGCTCTGTATTTGCCCTGACGGTCTTGTGTGCTGCAGTGGTAGTGTCCTTACCTATGGGCCAGAAGGTCTGGGTTCTGGTTCTTACCCACTACAGACGTGCCAGAACAGTTTGATTAAACAATCTATACCAAGGAAGACTTTTGTAAGACCTCCTTCACACTCCAACAGGACGCAGATGCTGATGATTCACTTGCTGCTCCCAGTTTCCAGCCTCTCCCTTCTTCTAGTCAAAATAAGAAAGTAAAGCAAAAAATAGTTGAAAACATATTTATCGTGTAATTAACTTTTCTAAGAAGTGATACATGTTTTGTGTAACATGGAGCAGTGAAATTTTTACAATATTGGAGGGGACCTCAAAAGCTAAAAGATTGAGGAAGCCCTGTACCAAGGTAACTTTATTCTGTATATAAGCCACATGGTAGATGACTGGAGGTTATTTGATGCGCCAGTGTAGAGGATGTATTACTTGACAATAAATCCAAAATGTCCCTGCCCTGGGTCAGTGCAGAAGGAGCTTTACTCCACTTCCAAACCAGACTCTAGCTGCCTGAGAGCATGAAGTAGAAAATGCTCCATGCCACAATATTCATCCTTCGTTAGGCCAGCAAGGAACATAACCAGATGTTTTCTAAAAGTTCAAGTGACCTGACATGGGTATCTCTGTTCATGCATTTGGCATTTCAATTTCAGGACAAGCATATATTTCATTTGATTTTGCATTGAATGGTCTTCCTATTTTATCCTTTCTCTTCAGGACACATTTTTTTATTCGCTTGTCTATGATCCACAACTGAAAACCCTTTTGGCAGATAAGGGCGAAATCCGCGTTGGTCCCCAATACCAGGCAGACATTACAGACCTACTGAAAGAAGGTAAATGACCAGCGGGTTTAGCACATGAATATCTCCATAACACAGACTTGTCATTGGATCATCGAGAACTCGGAACAAATGAAGGACACTGAGCTCTTTTAAAGAACTACATATGCAGACTTACTCCTCGGTACAAAATTTGAGTTACCGTTAGATTCCTGTTAGATTCAGCATCATCAAAGGCTTAAGATTAAATCAGATCAGACACAGTTATCCAACTGTAAGCTTTCTTTGCAACAGCTCTTGCTGGACTTGCATGAAGACGTGATTATAACATTGCATAGTGAATAGCAGTAGAAAGTACATTTTTAAAATTTGTTCACCGGCTTGGACATTTCTTGCCCGTTCCCAACTGCCCTTGAGAAGGTGAGTCACCTTCTTGTACTGCTGCAGTCCGTGCCAAGAAGGCATTCCCAAATTGCTATGAGATTCCAACCTAGTGGTGGTGTGGGAATGGCGGTGTAGTTCCAATTCAGGATGATGTGTGGCTAGGAGAGGAACTAGCAGGTGGTGGTGTTCCCATGCATCTGGTGCCCTTGACCTTCAGGTGTTAGGCGTGACAGGTTTGGAAGGTGCTGTTAAAGAAGCCTTAGTGGCTTGCTGAAATGCATGTTGCGGATGGTACACACTGCTGCCTCTGCATGTTGGTGGTGGAGGAAGAGATTATTGAAGTGTTTATTGAAAATCAGTGTACTGATCAAGCGAGCTGTATTGTTCTGAATGGTGTCAAGCTTCTTGAACATTGTTGGAGTTGCTAAGTGGGAAGTATTTCATCACACTTTGACTTATGCCTCATAGTGGACAGGAGGTGAGTTGCAGGTGAGCAGAATTTCTAGTCTCTCAAATGCTTTTATAACCACAATATTTATACAACTGGCTCAGTTCGGTTTCTGGTCAATGTTAACCCTCAGGCAGTGTTAACAATTTGAGATTCAGGTGTGAAAATAACGTTGAATGTCTAGGGACAGTGGTTGGATTCTGCTATGTTGGAGACGGTTGTGCTTGGCAGTTGTGTGATGCAAATGTTATCTGGGTAGTGATGGGTAACTCATTATCCTTTCTCTGCTTCGCTTCAAAAGTGCTTCATTATCTGTGAAGTGCTCTGGGATATTCTGAGATTGTGAAAGGTGCTTTGCGACTGCAAGTTTGTTCTTTCTGCCTTGGTTAAAGTTCCTGCCCGACTGTTGTTGTAACTTCAGTCTTTTTCTCTGTGAAGAACTGTAGGGATAATTCTTGACATTTTGAATGCAATGTCATATCTGAAATTTATTTTCAACTCAAATCAAAATCTCATCTAAACCAAAGGCTAATATTACTTGTAAAACTAGGATTACATAATTTGTTTTTATAGTTTTTTTTAAATCTGTGACTCAACTTTTAGAGTAGCCAAACTCCTAAATTTTTCTAAATAAAAAATTTGCAAAGAACCATGAATACTGTAAAATCAGAAACAAAAATAGAAATTGCTGGAAAATCTCAGCAGGTCTGGCAGTATCCGTGGAGAGAAAGTAGAGTTAATGTTTCAGTTAATGGTTCTGAAGAAGGGTCACTGGACCCAAAATGTTAACTGCTTTCTCTCTTTCCTAAATTTTTCTGATCGTTTATTCCTTTTAAAGGTTTAGCATTTTTTCACTTTCCTCTCTTTCATTCTACCAAATTGTATAATCTCACATTGAGGTAATATAAGTATCATCCCACAATTATCAGCCCCGTCTACAAACTTAAGTTCCGTTAAAACACTTCTAGCCCCCTTCACAGAATGCATGGAAAATCAATTTCTATCCAACTAGGGGCTAGGAAATGGGAGAAACCCAAATGAAATTCACTTCCCTAGGGTTTTCTCCATATCCAGATGTTGTTACTCCAAGTTCAGTTCATTGAAGTATTAAAAGCAGTGTCTCACCAGGGGACCCTAGGAACACTACTACATAAAGCCATTTGGACTTTAACTAACTTCCTATTCTGGGTCACTTACTTCAGTGACACTTGGGTTTGTTTAATGAACGTTTCTCCTGCATGGCACTATGATGTGTAATACATTGTTCATGTGTAGACAGAGTACAGTTGTGGTTTTCACCACAGGGATGACTTATTTTATAGCATGACAATCCCTTACCTTCAATGTACCAGTGACTATCATAGTCTGGAACGGAGGCCCAGGAATGAGTTGGAGCAGCAAAGCTAATGAAGGTCAAGAAGGAGGTAGATGGCAAGTTATGTGATGTAGTGATGTAGTGTACTGTCTCCTACACTAACTAGCTGTTTTGGAATATGCATATCCACATTCTTCAGTACTGTTCTGGAGACACTCCGATCTTGTACAGGTTAATTGATTTAAGCTAATGTCATTTTTCCACCATCACTTTATGGCTAGATGAATAGTAACATTGAATTTCTTTCGTTACAGGAGAGGAGGATGGAAGAGATCAGTCCAAAATGGAAGCCAAAATCTGGGATGGTGACACCCCACTGACAGACAAACAGATTGACCAGTTCTTAGTAGTCGCTCGGTAAGTCCTGACAAATCAACGTGCAGCGAACAAGTAAGGCTGTTTGTAAAGGATAAAGAAGAATCTGGTTGCCTGATAAGTGATCTAAGGGTCAGTTCTGGTGGTCATATTATCACCATATCACAAGAATGATTACTCCATGTCATTTGTGTCATTCAGTGCTGTTGAGTCTCACTTGCTGACATTGTGCCATGGAGTGAAATTATAGTGTCTGTTACGTGTAGCCCTTGGGGTTTTGCTGCCATTTATAACTTCTGGCAAGGAGACCAAAAAGAAATAATGCATGCCTTTAAATTCAGATCAGGAATACCTTTGATTCATGAGTTACCTTAACCAGTACTGTAATTAGTCTCAGTTTCCCTTGAGTATTTCAACGGAGGGGTGTTGGTATTGCTGGTAAGGCAAACATGTATTGTCCATCACTTGTTGCAACCAAGAAGCTGGAGGTGGTCCAACCTCGTGACCCTCCACAGTCTGCGTAGTGAAGGTACTGCTATCATGAGCTGTTTGGTAACAACTGAATGGCTGGCTCAGCTACTTGAGAGTGCAGTTAACAATTGGCCACATGGGCCAATACCAATGTTTTAATTAAAATTGGAAAGAAGCTTTTATTTAATTGGAACTGCATTGTTCAAACAAAACATGACTATGTGTTATCATTTCTGGTCCTTTCTAGGTCTGTAGGTACATTCGCCCGTGCTTTAGACTGCAGTAGTTCAGTGAGACAGCCTAGTTTGCACATGAGTGCAGCAGCTGCCTCCAGGGATATCACCCAGGTAAGAAATGGCATGCAACTGCTCCTGTGTGTAATATCTCTCTATTGCTCCTCATTTTGACTCCATTCTCCATTGATTGTTTATGGTCTCTTTTCTCCCAGCTATGGTGTTAACTGATAGATTTACAAGACTATTGCTATGATTAGAAAATGTTAGCTCGGAGAAAGATTGGATCGGCTGGATATGTTTTCTTTGAAACTGAGGCGGCTGAAAGGGAGGTTTAAATTTGATGAATAAAATTATGAGGAGCCTCGAGAGCGTGGATAGGAAGGACCTATTTCCATTAGCAAAATAACTGGGTGGAGAGATTTAGAGGGGAGTTGAAGAGTAATCTTTTCCATCAGTGGGTGATAGAGGTTGAGAATTCATTGCTTAAATGGGTTGCAAAGGTGGAAACCCCTCTCAAATTTTAAGAAATACTTGGGCGTGCACTTGAGTTCATGTAGCCTATAGGATAAGGATTAAGAGCTAGAAAGTGGAATTAAATTGGATTGGCCATTGAAATGCATTTTTGGCATGTCCAATTGTACCAGAAAAGACAGCATTCTCTGTGAAATGTAACATTTGGAGCACACTCGAAGTGTTATCAGGTGGCAACATTCAGTCCTACCTAGCGATAAGAGGGACATCTTGCAAGACTTTTAATTAGTCACTTGGTGCATTTCAAGGGTCACCGAAAGCAGTAATGGAATAGAGTTCAGTCAGAAACTGAGAGTGGCCATTCAAAAGGTTAATACAAGAGGTAAGATCACATTAGTTTGGGTAATTTATTAGTTTGGATAGAGAATTGACTAACCAACAGAATGACAGTCAGGATAAAGGGGTCTTTTTCTGGTTGGCAAGATGTGATTAATGGGGTGCCACAGGGTTTGATCCTCGGTCCCCAACTATTGACAATCTGTATTAATGACTTGGATATGGGGATAGAAGGTACTGTAGCCAGATTTACAGATGTTACTAAATTGATGGGCTAGTAGGTTGCAATGAAGAGAAAAGAAATTTACAAACAGATATGGATAGGTTAGATCAATTTGGCAAATGGAGTTTAACGTGAATAAGTGAGAGGTTGTCAACTTTAGTCAGAAGAATTGGAAAGTAACTCATTATCTAAATGGAGGGAAGCTTCGGAGTGTTTTGGTGTAGAGGGATCTGAGTGTCTTTGAGAATGAATTGCAGAAAATTAGTATGCAAGTACAGCAGGTAATAAGGAAGTTTGATATTTATTGCTAAGGAATAGAGTATATAAGTAGGGAAGTGTTGCACAACTGTAAAAAACATTAGTGAGACCAAACTTGGAGTATTCATACAGTTTTGCTCCCCTTACTTGAGGAGGGGTGTAGTTGCATTGGAGGCATTTTGGAGTTGGTTCACTGGATGGGTTCCAGAGATTAGGGGTTTGTCTTATAAAAAGAAATTGAGCACTTTAGGTCTGTGCTGTCTGGAGTTTTAGAAGAATGGGAGGAGATCTGATTGAGGCATATAAGATGCTAAAGGGGATGGACAAAGTAGAGATAGAAAGGATGTTTCCTGATGTGGACAAACTAGGACAAGAGCTCATAGTTTAGGATAAGGAGTATCAGATTTAAAACAGAGATAATGAGAAATTACTTCTGTCAAGGTATCATGAATCCGTAGAATTCACCACAGAATGATTTTTTATTAGTAACAGATTGAAGGATTATGGACAGTGCAGTTGAGGTCAAGATGAGATCAGCAATGATTGAGTTGAATGATGGAGCAAGCTCAACGGACTGAATTGCCGTCCCCTGCTCCCAGATCTTATGGCTCCAAACAAGATTTGTAACAGAATTTGGTGATCTTGGCCAAGATCAGAACGACGAATTTGGTAGTCTGTTCTGTAATCATAACAATGACTCTTTTTAGGCTGGCATGGACACGATGGACTGAATGGACTGTGACATACATATCTTTGTGTTTCTGTTTTTGAAATGGTTTTGTTGCAAACCTCATTGTTCAGTTGGATCAGCAGTATCTGTCATATCTCAGTTGGTAGCCCTTCTGCCTCTGATCAGAAGGTCAGGTTCCACTCCGAAGGTATGAGCACAAATCTTGGCTGACATTCCAGTTACATGCTGAGACAGTGCTGCATTTTTCAGGTTACCATCTCTTGAATGAGATGTTAATTCAAGCCTCATGTCCCAAAGTTGAAATTGGCTAATACTCTTCCTGAAATTAAGTTCCTAATTTTCTTCCTCATCAATTCTATTCATGCTCTCTCTGATCCTGAATGTTACACTGCCAGACCCTCTTAGCCTGCATGACCTGCTCAGAAATATTTAAGTCTGAGAAAGATATCTGAATTATTGAGCAATAGAGGAATAAGGGTTATTGGGAAAATATGGGAAAGTGGACATGAGGGGTTTCAGATCAGCCATGATCCTATTGGATGGCACAGCAGGCTTGAGGCACCCAGTGACCTACTTCACTTCCTCTCCTTGTGGTTCTTATAGTTAGGTGACAACATAAACACTGCACCCAGTCACTATTGGAAATAGTAATCAAGGATTACTATTACTAAAGCCTTAAAGACGTGGATTACTAAAGACATTTCAGGTATTAAAATTTGTTTCCTGTGTAGAAAATGTAGTCCAGCAATTTATTATTTACGATGGTTGTGGGCGATCATTCAGCATGTTCTGCTCTCTGCTTGCTTCTGTTTCATTAAAGCCTTTCATGATTTTTCCTCTTGCATTCAAGGTGAGGGATACTACTATATAGAAAAATACAATGGATGCTACTATATAGAAAAATATTATGGATGTTGAAAATCTGAAATTAAAACAGTGCTGAAAATATTCAGCAGCTCTGCCAACATTTGTGGTGAGAAAGAGAGAAACAAATTTCCTGAACCTGAAGTGTTAACTCCATTCCTCAGATTGCATCAACTCCATTGCTGACCATTTCCAACATTTTTGTACTTGTGTTTATATGTGAAATTTCAGTATATGGGTTGGAACTCTTCCGATTTCAGATTCAAACCCCCCTGACAATCAACACTCCCAGTATAAGTACTATATTAGTTAGATACAGAAGTAATGTTCACTTAATATTGTCCCACCAAACATTCCAATGTCAAATACAATATTTGCTTGATACATATTAAAACTCCCTCTACACATCCCATCAAAGGATCAGGTCAGCTACAGTTTGAGTTAGACAGGGAACAAAGAACCTTTCTCCTGCTCCAACAATGTACCTCAGTTCCAACTGCAGAGGAACACTCACCGCTGTGTTTCACAGTTGCCATACCACTCCCTGATCTTGGAGGGAGATTACCAATGAAAACCATAAAAGATCAGTTTATGACTGTCTACCCAGGTCCATTAGGAACTGGACTGGTACAGTTGTAACACAGGAAAGAGAATCGCCTCCATTCTAGTAGAAGGGCTGCTGTCACCAAAATGCCTTGCAGTTAATCTGCTCTTGAAGTTTCAGGATCTCCTCTGGTCAATCCTTCTACAAGGTCCTTGCAGACAGCCCTCCATAGCCAGTTTCCCCAGGGTGCCCATCATCTGGTCTCAAATCAGTCCTTCTAGTTGTTCTTACCGGAGTGAGTCTGCTTCATTCTGTATTAACCATCCTACTCAACTTTACTTCAGCCAACTGTTATTTTCTGTCATGATATGAGTGACAAAATGCTGGTGAAGTTTCTACATTGACTGAATGATTTAATCTTTTTAAGTGTTCTTTTTAACTGTTCTGCCCTTGAAATCTGTCCTATCATTCAATAACATCGTGGTTGATCTGTTTGTGTTTGCAGCACCCCTTTTCCCACTTATCCCTGATAACCTTAGATTCTTGTGAGACAATAGAATTGACCTACTACAACATTAAAAATATTCAGTAATCCAGCTTCCACTGCCTTCTGAGGCAGAGGGTTCAAAAATAGCATAGCCCTCAGAAGAAAAATTATCGTAGTTTCTCTCCATAAAGGGAGACCACTATTTTTTAAAACAGTGATGCCCTGGTTCTGAACTCTCCCACAAAGAAAACATGCTTCCCACATCTACCTTGTCAAAACCATTCAAGATCTTTTGTACTTACGTCAAGTTACCCTTTATTCTTCAAACCTCCAGTGGAAAAAACAACACAATATCCAACCTTTCTTCATAAGACACCTTATTCCAGCTTTCAGTCCAATTATCTGAATTGTCTCCCATCCGTTTACGTCTTTCCTTAAATAAGGAGACAAAAACCATACATGGTGCCCCAGATGTGGTCTCACCAGTGCCCTGTACAACAAGCATAACATTCTGTTCCTCTCGTAATAAAGGATAGTATTCCAATAGCCTCCTTAATTACTCACTGTATCTGCATACTCCCTTTTAGTTACTCATGCATCAGAAAGCCCAATGCTTTCCGCATCTCAGAATTTTGCAGTTGTCCTCCGTTTTAGTTATACACCTTTTTTTTCCAATTCTTCCTGCCAAACAGAACAACTACACATTTTTCGATGTTATACTCCATCTTGCATATTTTTACCCACTCACTCCACCTATAAATGTCAGTCTGGACTCTGCTTCAGTCCTTTTCACAACATACTTTCCTCCTTATCATTTTGTTATTTGCTAATTTAGCTACAGTGGCTTCACTCTCTTCTAAATCTGTGGTACAAGTTGCGCAAAAAAGCTGAGGCCCCAGCACAGACCCCTGCTGGACTCCACTTGTAATTTCCTACCATTCAAAAAAAATTTATAAATACTCACTGTTTTCTGCCAGCCAGTCTTCTAATCATGTGAATATGTTGCGCCCTACATCATCAACTTTGACTTTGCACAATAACTTTTTTCTGTGGCTCCTTTCCAAATGCCTAATGGAAATTAAGGTACAGTACATCTACAGGCTTTCCGATAACCACAAGTGCTATCCGTTTTTACCCTTCTAGCTAGCTCCTTCTCATACTCTAATTTCTTTCTCCCTTTAATCTTTGAGTAATTCTCTGCTGTTCTTTATATTCTGCCCAGTCATCTGACCAGGCAATCACCTTTGCACAATAATACGCTTTTTTCTTAAGTTTGCTGCTTCCTTAGCCTCTTTAACAAGTCACGAATTATCCGTTCTCCCCTTAGAATTTTTCTTCATAGTAGGAATATACATCGCTCCTTAAATGACTGCCATTGCTTACCAATTGATCTATCCCCTAGTCTGGTGTCCCTGTTCACAGTAGCTAGCTCAGCTTTCGTGCCCATGTAGTAACTATTGAGTAAATTTAGAAATTTGTCTTTAACCCAATCCTCCATTTCAAACTGGTTAGGGGCATAGATAAGGTAAATAGCAAGGGTCTTTGCCGTCGGGTGGGGGAGTTAAAAACTAGGGACATATTTTTAAAGTGAGAAGAGAAGGTTTTAAAAATGGACATGGGGGCAACTTTTTTACACAGAGAGTGATTTGTCTGTGGAAAGAACTGCCAGAGGAAGTGGTGATGCAGCATTTAGAAGACATTGGGATAAGTAAGTGAATAGGAAAGGTTTGTAGGTGTATAGGCCAAATGCAGGCGAGTGAGACTAGTTTAGTTTGGGAACATGGTCAGTGTGGACTAGTTGGACCGAAGGGTCTGTTTCCATGCTGTATGACTCTATGTAAAATTCAAAACATATGATACTACCTAGGGGTCCTTATCTCTGAGGTCACAAATTAATCCTGTCACATTGAACAATATATAGTTTAAGTATAACTGTCTTCTGGTTTATTCCAGAATGTGTTGCTCTAATTTACAAGGGTATTCTATGAACTCCTCTTCCAAGATACCATTGCCAATCTGATTTTTCATGTTTGTATATAGATTCAAATGTCGTATGATTACCTTTATCGCAAGCATCAATATTTATTTTTGTATGTTTTGTCTTACATTGTGCTTACTGTTAGGAGGCCTGCTGACCCCTCCCAATAGCGACTTCTTCCCCGTTTCATTTCTCATCTCCACCCACACCAAAGTTACACCCCAAACCCCCTGAATTGAATACATGTTTGACTATTATGCCAGTGCTAACGCTGATTAATGGTGTTACCCCTTCACCTTTACTAGCTTCCTATTTATCGTGAATGTTGTATATCCCTCCATATTCAGGACCTTGTTTCTAAAATTGTTATCAGATCACAGTTATAGGTTTAATTTGTTATAACTACTATGTACATTCAGATATGGAGCCTTTAGTTTTGCCTTTTTTTGTTGTCTTTTACAGCATCTAGCCTTGACTGTTGATTTAAGGTTCTTGCGAAGATTTGTAGCTTGGGTTGCGGGTGAGGTTGTTGATTTGCTCGCTGAGCTGGCTGGTTATCGTTCAGATGTTTCGTCACCATGCTAGGTAACATCGTCCGTGCAGCCTCTGATGAAGCGGTGTTGTTCTACTCCACTTAGTATTTTATATGACCTGGTCTGTTGAGTTGTTTTGTTTTGGACAATGAAGACCATCAGTTTAGCTGGAATGACGTGACCATCCTAGCCCAAGCCAACATGCATGGGAATTCCAAGAGGCCTGATTCTCTATCCATAATGTAATCAGTAAACATGTAGAATTAGACCCCATATACAAACCCTTGCTAAAAAGAACCAGAAATGACACAAAACGCCTCAATAGACTGGATCATATAAATACTAAGCGGAGTAGAATGGCATCGCTTCTTTGGAGGCTGCATTGATGATGCTACCTAGCATGGTGATGAAACATCTGAACTATATCCAGCCAGCTCGGTGAGCAAATCAACAACCTTGACTATTGATGTTTTCTTAGCTTTATTCCCTTTGTCTCTTCATTCTCTGACCTCATTTTCCATGTTATTACTTTGCTGTCCTGACATGTCTCTACTCCTTGGCTTGTAACAAATCAAAAAGCATGATCCCGTATGCCCATCATTTAGTTTAAAGACCTCTTTACCTCCCTAGTTATGTGGTTTATTGGAACACTATTTCCAGCATGGTTCAGAAGCAAGACTATTCCATCAGTGCAGTCTCCACTTTCTGTAGTACTGATGCCAGTGCCCCACAGACTGGAACCGACTTCTACTTCACTGGTTCTAGAGCTTTCAGATATTAATTTTTCTAATTTTGTGTCTTCTACCTACTGGTAAAAGGATCAGGTAATAATCCAGAGATTATTGCCCTTGAAGTTCTGCTGTTCAGTTTAGTGCCTAGTTCCTCATGCTGTCTAATCGGAACCATTTTCTTACTCGTGCCTATGTCATTGGTACCTATTTGGAATATAAATGAAATAATTATAAATACAGTGAAATATTTTATGACTGTTGTTGCTGTTGTGAGGAGGAAACACAGCTTAGTTAAGCAATGTCCTCTGAATATAAATCGAAAACGTGACCAGGATACATGTCTTTAACGATGGTTGCAGAAAAGGTGTTACCATGACACTGGGGATAATTCTTCAAAATGCTCCCAAGGCATCTCTTACATCCAATTGACAGAAAAGACAGTTCACTGTCTCGTCTGAAAGACAGTTGCCCCTGACAGTGCAGCACTTCCCCTCTGTATTGTATTGGAATGTCAAACGTCTGGAGAAACAGTTACGCCAATGACCTTCTGACTTGGAGATGAGAGTTCTATTGCTGACAAATAATGTTAGTAAACTGTAGGGATAGTAGATCATATCATAAATCTTCATTCTACTCCATCTGTTGGGAAAGAAGGGAATGACAGAAAGGAGGCACTTGAAAGTTTTGTTTTTAATCTTTTGTCAAAGGAGGGAAATGGGTATCTTGTGGAACTCCGAACCATCTGTCTCACAGTGAAGAGGAGCAGTTTGTGAAACTTTGTTCACCACCACTTTCACTTGACTTTTTTTAATTGCCTCCCTCTCTAAATTGCTAGTTTCACGCCATGGACACCTTGTACAAAAGCACCTATGAGGTTTCGCAGGCCATCTCTGCGCTAGTCCCACAGGGTGGGCCGGTGCTTTGCCGAGACGAAATGGAAGAGTGGTCTGCTTCAGAGGCCAACCTATTTGAGGAAGCGCTGGAGAAGTATGGGAAGGACTTTGAAGACATCCAGCAGGATTTTGTAAGTAGTGCGAAGGTGGACAACATGCGAGAGCTCTGCCCACCCCAACCCTACCGAGATATAAATCAGCACCAAGTCTGCCTTTAGACCAGCCAGGTTTGCATTAGAAAGCGATTTAGCTTCTCAACTCTATTCAGCTTTTCAGTTAGATTATGGCTGATCTGATTTTATTTTCGTTTACCCACCATGATACCATATACCACAATAGCTTCATATCATTACCTAATAAAACTCCATCAATTGTCAATACATGTGATAACAGTGCTGATACCTAGAACAGCATGAGGCCAATAAATGAAAAGCTGGTGAGTACATGAGGGAGGGTAATGTTTGCCTGCTAACACAAGTGCCAGGCAGTGACCATTTCCAGTAAGAGACAATCTCACCATTGCTCCTTGACATTCAATTGTATTACCATCATTGAATTCCTCACCATCAACATCCTGAGGGTTACTATTAACCAGTTATTAACTAGTCCAGCTGTGTAAGTACTGTTGTTAAAAGAACAGATCAGAGGCCAGGAATTCTGCAGTGAGGAACTCAACCGTTTTTCCCAAAATCTGTCTATCATCTGCAAGGCTATGTCAGGAGTTGGATAGAATACTCCCTCTTGCCTGGATGAGTGCAACTCCTACAATACTCCAGAAGCTCAACACCACTGAGTAAAAGCAGCACACTTGACTAGCACCCCATCCAGTACCTTCACCATTCACTACATCCAAAACCAACCCATAGTGGCGCAGGGTGAACCATCTACAAGATGAGCTGCAGGAACAGACCAAAGCTCTTTCCAAAGCACCAGGAAGGTAAAGGCAGCAGATAAATGGCATAAACCATCACCAGCAAGTTCTCCTTCAAGTCATGCACCATTCTGACTTGGGAATATATCATGATCCTTTCACCATCACAGAGTCAAATTCCTGGATCCCCCTTCCTAATAGCATTGTGGCTGTCCCTACGTCCCGAGGACTGGAGTGGCACAACTCACCAGCCCCTTCTTCAGAGCAGTTAAAAATGGGCAATGGATGTTGGCTCAACCAATGACACCCACATCTCGTAGAGGAATAGGAGGTAATGTTGATGGAATACGGCAAAATTGGATACAAGAAGACTTATGTGGAGTTTAAATGTTGGCATGAGCCATTAACACTGTGTCCTGCCTTGTCAACTCATCAGCTCTTTACAGTGTTTTTCTCCTTATTTACTAGGTACCTAACCCTTTCATGATAATAAACACCTCTTCAAATTTCAACCCTCTGTTTGAGAGCAGAACAGCTCCAGCTTTGTTGGGTCTCTGCATGCTAAAGTCTGGTTATGACCCAGGCAGTGCAATTTTAATTTATTTGTATTATCAGTAAATAAGTGACTGATTTTATCAGAAGCAGTGTAATTTGTACCTGGCACAAGAAGGCAGGTGATTTCCACATCTTTAGTGACCCATTTCTAACTTCTGTTGCATGTTGCATCACTGGGAGGCAGTGCTAAATGCAGCCTGCTTTCTGTTCATCTTGCAGTCTTAGTCAGGACATGCCCCCCCCACCCCCCGTAAGCCAAATAAGGGGTGCTCAGAGCTGAAATGGTGCTTCATTCATCACTGTATCCTACCTGCTACTTCACAGAATAAAAGTCCTTTCGTGGTATGGGCCAAGGGAGCCTGATGGTAGACTGAGAACGTTGTAGTCTCCTTCTGTGCGAGATGGCTTCAGAATACTTGCACTTGGAACTTGACATAAAACAAATTACTGAAATTTGTGCCGTTCCAATGAACGGGATGTGTTGGCCTCTCCATGGAAAATAAATATATGAATTTGAGAGACATTGTATTTTTTTTAACTTGTTTATCAAAAATGATGAATTCATGTTGCATCTCAGACCAGCTTTTGAGTTTAACAACACTTTCTATTTGACATATGTCTTAGTTGCCCTGGAAGTCATTGACCAGCATCGTAGAGTATTATTACATGTGGAAAACCACTGACCGATATGTCCAACAGGTAACTTTTACATACTTAACAATGACTTTGTCTGTTTTTAAGATGGTGTTGTAGGTTTTGTAAACTTGTTACAGGCACCATTTGTCAGCCACTGTTTCTAGCAAACTGTTCCAGATATGCTTTTGCTGCCAACGCAACTTGATCAGCATTTACCTTGTCTCGCCACCTGTTTGATTTCTAACTTTTAAGCAACCTATTTATTCACTTGACCAGCTGACTCCTGCAGTGATTCTCATGGTAATTGTGACACCGATGTCATATTTTACTGCTAACGAGACTTCTATGCGATTGCTCAAATGGTAAATTCAGGTCATTGCAGTTGATGAACTGCTGAGGCTTATTAAAGAACAAGTTGTAACTGTTGGTAGGTTGAGCCTCCAGTCCACTGGCCTTTTTTTGACCAAGAATTAGCTCTGATCTCTCATTATCTCTCATTTAGAAACGGTTGAAAGCAGCTGAAGCAGAAAGCAAACTGAAGCAAGTGTACATTCCTAACTAGTAAGCACTTCTTTTCTCACCTTCTCATCTGTGTCCAATTCAGTTGCTTGCAAAATGTCAAAAGTGACCTGTTTGTATTAGTCCATGTTACCATTAGCATCAGTCCCTGTCATTACTGGGCTGTGTCTCTATTTGTATCACATTTCACTTTCTCTAACAGTCATTACTGGTTACTGAATTGTAAGCTTTTGTGGTAATGGGATCTTCTTAACTCCATGTATCACTACATTGATGCATGTATTGTACAGCTGCTCTGATTTTTAAAAAAATCTCTGAATTCATGCTGCTTCACCCGTATTTGGAACAATCACACCTGGACCATTTATATATGAACAAACATTGTATTTTACGAGCACTTAATAGAAACATAAAGAAGGGGGTATTGGGCTGGGTCAAAGGTGAATTTAGGAAAGGGCTTTAAAGAAGTAGATCTTCAGCTCATTTCAAAACATCAAGCTATCACAGAGCTTGCAATAGGCAAGAAATAATTTAAACTGTGTTCACTGTTAGAAAACGCATACACAAGGGTCTCACGAGCACCAGTATGATAATGATGGAATGAGCTGATGTTGTTTATGGAATAAATATTGGCCAGCATTCCAGGGATAATTCTGTTCCTGTTCTCCGAAAGGATGCCTTGGGATCTTTTACACCCTGCGTAAAATCCATCTGAAAGACAGTATAGGACTCCTTCAGTTCTGCAGTTAAGTATCAGTCTAGAGTTTTGTGCTCGAGATTCTGGAGTGGGACTTAAACTCTAATCTTCTGACTCAGAGAAAGAGTGCCACCTCTTTAGCTGCCGGAGGCGAATCTAGTGAAAAGTTTGAGATTCTCAATTCCAGAGTTTAGATGCTAGACATAAAGGCATGGCTGCCAGAGATTGAGCAAAACAACAACATGATTCCCAGGAGGCCAGAGTCAGAGGACTATAGATGAGACTTTCAAAGTGGAGATGGAAACCCCACTATCATTTTTAGGTTATTTTCTGTGTCGTGCTCCCACAAAGCTGTTTTGAAAAGTTTATTATGCAAAGGTAATGAAGATAAAATAGAATAAAGCTAACTGTTTATATATTGCATAATTCTAATGATTTTGAAGCACAGGGTACAATATAATCACATTAATTCCCAAAATATCCTCCTTTATAGTGCTCACCAGCGAGAATGCCTTTCTATTTCACATTTATTAGGCTTAATTTAACTGTTGCTTCAATGTCCTGTCTCAAGAATCTGATAGCCTGTTCCTCTAAGCTTCATACAATTGAGCTCAGATTTTCTCAGCTTTGGATAACCCCTTCAGGGTCTTAACGAAACACCTCTGGTCTGCAACATTTTTTTACTAAACTCCTTGCCCTGAAGTAACCTTTTTCTTAACATTCCTAAACTTCCTCCCATTCTCAGGAGCTACTGTTTTGGACATCTAGATTTGGCGAAGACTTCTGCAAGCTGTCCAAGACAGTTACCATAAAGAGTTATTTTACCCCCAAGCGATGGGTGTTTTCCAAAAGTCCAAATAAATGATCCTAGAAACTTATATCTGCAAGCCTAATGCACGACATCCTTTACTTTATTCACTCAGAAACTCCCCCAGTATAAACAAATTCTCATAAGCCTTCCTACACTATCTCAGATTATTTTAATAAAAAGAAATCACCATGGCTACAGAAGTACCGACAAGTTAATCATTAACCCTCTTCAGATATACGGAAAACCTGTATACCACAAGTTAAAATTCAAAAAGCCAAAATAAATGAATGAAGTGGGGAGATTAAAAACTAGAGAGTAGGGTAGAAATGTGGTGGGGCTAAAGGTATTGCTTTTGTTCTTCACAGTGGTATTGAGGAATGGCTGTCTCTTGAGGTTCTGCTTAAATTGTTGCAATGTCTTCCTGTTCAGATGACCACCAGTGATTCCATAGCTGTACTGTTAGGGCAGGGCGATGTCCTGGCCAAAGTTCTGCACTCAACCAATTCCACTAAAAACTGAAATATACTGTTTATGGGCTTTGCTGTTTGCAATTGCCAAAAAAAGAAGTAAATGGTCCCGAGAATCTACCATATAAGCAACGGCCTCCTGCTTTCACTATCTAGCTGATAAATGAGCTGGTGCACACTATAGGTGCGGGAAGCAGAGCTTGTGCTAAACAAAGACCATTTACTTTGTTGGAATCTACTTAAGTAGGATCTCTACAAACTGTGATTACTGAAAGCATAGCAAAGTTTCACAACACAAATAGGATTATTTCCTCAGCAAAATGCAGTGAGTGGATGACCATTAACTGAGAAAAATTCTGTACACTATCAACCCCAATCACTTACTCTAAGTGTGATTGCCAATGGAATTACCTAATCACCTGCATTTCTAGCTGCTGATCACTGAGTGCTGAATGGCATCCTGTTGGGAACTCGCCCGAAATCCCTGCTTGCATGGTGGCCCCACTCTCTGGCCTTCAGCTGACTGGATCATTGAAAATTGCAGTGGATGTACCTAAAGCTTACTGTGTGGGACCAGGACCTGGAGCCAGCCCCACTTTCCGATTCTTTACCCCGACTGAAAATCCAGCCTGTAGTGTTACTCTAAAAGAAACTTTTTTTTGTCTTTTCCCCCCACCCTGCCCTTTAGTAATAAGCCAAACCCAAACCAGATCAATGGAAGCAGCTCAAAGACAGGAACAATGAATGGAGGGAGTGCGCTGGCACCAAACGGGGCAGTGGCAGTGCCAGGACCGGGTCGAGCTTGTGAGAGCTGTTTCAGTAAGTACTCTTGGAAACACAAAGTAAAGGTATCGTGTGGTTCAACATGACCATGATCTTGAGAGCTTTAGACAGTGCCAGCTATCGAACCGTTGTGTCAAGTGGGTCTTGAGACAACTGGAAGCAAGTGTCAATCTTCCATTTTAACAGTGCAGCCTTGCAGGGGTCTTTGGTTTACACCAGCCTTTCAAATACAGTTGGTTGATCAAGTTAACAAGCTATGGAACCTGAGCTCATGTCCCATTTATCCCTGCCAAGACTGTGTCGAATGCCTGATCATCCAGTATTAATACAACAAAAGGGGAGGAAACTTGAAATTTACTTCATCTTTTTGTTTCACCAGCTACCCAGTCATATCAGTGGTACTCGTGGGGCCCACCCAACATGCAGTGCCGGCTCTGTGCAGCCTGCTGGGCCTATTGGAAGAAGTACGGTGGCCTGAAGATGCCAACCCGGCTAGATGGCGAAAGGCCTGGACCAAACCGGAATAACCTGGTAACTTCCAAGTGCTTTAGATCACACCAGTTTTTCAGCTGCTGTCTGTTGGTTCAGTCTCTTTCCTTTTCTACCTGAAGAGATTGACTGCTTGTTGCAGTCCACATCTACGGACAGCCTCCAACTCCTCACTCGAGGGCCTTCTATTACTGTCTGTGCATGGCAACCAAGTTGTTGCTTTTTAAAGCATTTGAATAGATTGCAATGGGATTTGATCTAGTCCCTGCCCGGTGTCCACATTCAGACCCTTGGGTGGGACATCACCCCTTCACACTGTGTAGAATTTGTAGCAGTTCTCATCCTGCCGTGATTGAAATTGGCTAGATGACAAACAGTTTGCAAAGTCAGTTTGATTGAGCGTGGGCGGCAAACTTGCCTTTTGAGTCAGAAGCTGATGGGTTAAGGCTCCGCTACAAAGCGTGAAGCGAATAGTCTCCGGTTACACTTTAGTGCTGTGCTGAAGGAATGCTGCGTTGTTGGGAATGGCTGAAATCATACACGATATTAAATCTGGCTTTTTTGATGAGATTGAAGATTGCACAGCACTATTCAATTGAAAGTGTAGAATCATAGAATCCCTAGAGTGTGGAAATAGGCCCTTCGGCCCAACAAGTCCATATCGCCCCTCAGAGCATTCCACCCAGACCCATCCCCCTGTTACCCACCTAATCTGCACATCCCTGAACACTACAGACAATTCAGCATGACCAATCCACCTAGCCTGCATATCTTTGGACTGTGGAAAGAAACTGGAGCACCCAGAGGAAACCCACGCAGACACAGGGAGAATGTGCAAACTCCACACAGTCACCCGAGGGTGGATTCGAACCCGGGTCGCTGGTGCTGGGAGGCAGTAATGCTAACCACAGAGCCACCGTGCCGCCCATTTTTGATTTTACCTTTTTTGTGGAAACAGGCCCTTCAGCCCAACAAGTCCACATAGACCCTCAGAGCACCCCACCCAGACCCATTACCCTTTCCCTGCAACCCATCAACGCATCCCTGAACGCCGTGGGAAATTTAGCATGGCCAATCCATCCAGTCTGCACACCTTTGGACTGTGGGAGGAAACTGGAGCACCCGAAGGAAACCCACACAGACACGGGGAGAATGTGCAAACTCCACACAGAGAGACCGAGGGTAGAATCAAACCCGGGTCCCTGGGTCTGAGAGGCAGCAGTGCCACCCGTGCCATTATAGTGTTCTTCCAGTGTTCAAATTAATATTACTCAACCAAAGCCTTACTAAATAGATTTATTGATTGCTTATCTCAATCCTGTTCATTAATCAGTACCGTTAGTAGTATGCCTAAATTAGCTGTCCAACTTGCATATACATTTGATGAGGTGTTATATAAATGCAGCCATTAGTCATCATTAATGTATTTAAATTACAGTGGCATTTCTTGATAATGAGATCTTAGTGCAGCCTCCAGCTGCCCTTTATGATCTTTCTTCCCTCATTTTTATGTAAGGAAGTGATTACTTTATGCACCTCCCTCTGAGGTAGGACAGTTACCAGAAGATTGTCTGCAGCACACACCCTTGCTGCACCATCAATTCCAACTGAGTTGTCTGTGCAGATCCCTCCAGTTCAGTTCATTTTCACTGTGATTCCATTTTAACGATTGCTGCAATACTTTTCTCCAAGAATGCCCAGGGTCTGCCGGTTAGGAACAGCAGCAGCCCCAAGTTCGCACTGAAGACACGGCAGGCCTTTTATCTGCATACAAACAAACTGACAAGAACGGCCAGGCATCTATGTCAAGACATTTTGCAACAGGCAGCACGGCACCCCCACGTGCCAATTAACATCACAGCCATCAAGACAGAGTGTAAGTACCTGGAGTAACATCAGAATAACATTAACAGATATTGTGGTGAGTAAGTTTTCCCCTAGACTTGAGAGCGGTTCACTGATGAGGAAATGGGTCTATTTTTACATGTTGCCTTATTCCCCACTCGAGCTTATTCTTGCTCAGTTTAGGCCTTGTGTAATTGTCATTTCCCAGCACCCAAACTTGTCTTCATCTGACAGGTTGTCTCCTAAAGTCCCAGCCAAAACTAGCTGGTAGGAGGATCTCAAAGCGTTTATAAATTAACGCTAGAACACCGTCCGGGAAGCCGAGTAACGAATGCGGATTCATTGAGCTGCCTCCCGCTAGCAGATAGATTACTAGTGGTATCCCCAGTGGAAGAGTATGTAATAATATTAAATTTTCTGGACACTCTCCCAGTCACAGCTGACAATATCAGATTTTGGATGCAGAAGGTTTCTCACGCCTTCTGTGCGTTGCTGAGATTGTACTTGGAGTAATCTGTGCAGTTTTGGTCTCATTTCTTAACAAAATCATGAGGGGCATGGATACAGTGAATGGCCTAGGTCTTTTTCCTAGAACTGGGGAGTCCAAAACTAGAGAGCATAGGTTTAAGGTGAGAGGGGATAGATTTAAAAAAGACCAGAGGGGTAACTTTTTCCTGCAGAGGGTAGTGCATGTATGGAACAAGCTGGCAGAGGAAGTGTGGAGGCAGGTACAATTACAACATTTAAAAGGCATTGGATGGGTATATGAATAGGAATGGTTTAGAGTGATATGGGCCAAATGCTGGCAAATGGGACTAGGTCAGATTGGGATGTCTGGTCAGTGCGGACTAGTTGGAATGAAGGGTCTGTTTCCGTGTTATACAACTGTATGACTCTGAGGGAACTGGTGCAATGAAAGCAGCATAGAGAATGTTCTGTAGGCTTATTCATAGGATGGATATTTTGCCTTTTAAAGAAGGCTTGAGTGGATGGGCCTATACTCATTGGAATCTAGAGAAATGAGAAGTGATCTTAATTAAACATGGAACAGTTTGTGGATGCTTGACATTAGATACTAGGAGGATGATTTGTCTCAAGGGTGAATCTAGAACTGGGGCATGGCTTAATAATAGAGATTCTTCTATTCATGTTGGAGATGAGAAGAAATTTCTTTTCTCAGAGGGTTCTTAGTTTTTGGAATTTTCTTCCACAGAAGTCAATGGAGAGTGGATTATTGAATATATTCAAGTCTGAACTAGACAGATTTTTGATCAACAAAGGAGACAAGAGTTTTGGACATCAGGCAGGAAAGTGGAGTTATGGCTAAAGTCAAAATAGTCATGATCCCATTGAAATACAGAGCATATTTACTGGGAAGAATGACCTACTCCTGCTCCTAATTCTTGTGTAATAATTCCCTCAAGCAATGTCACAGAAAATGGGTAGATTGCGTTTGTGTTATTTGTTGGGTTCTTGCTCAGTATAAACGGACTAATGTGGTTTGGAAAGTAGAAATAAATCAAAGTACCATCTTTCTATGAGTTTGCTAATTTGTTTTACTTTCTGACACTTTTGTGTTTTGATTTGCAGATGCTCCAAACATACAAATAGTTGCTTGTTAGTACAGAACTTGAATTCTGCCAATCAGCGCCCTTTTCTCTTATAGTAGATATAGTTGAAATTTGGCACTTTTGCATTGGTGCAAGGTGAAAAGCTTTAGCAGCATGTTTCTCTTCATTCTAGGTGCACATGCTACACTGTCCAGACTTATTGTCCTTGTCCTCAGAACTCGTATTATTAGGTTTTCTGGACTGAGTAGGTTCCAGAGGTTTCCCTGGGCTTGGAACTGGCCAGGTTTGCATGTTAATTCTTCCCTGTTTGAGCTGTTGTCTTGCCTCCACAAGCCTGGGGATACACCTGAGGAAACAAGCAAATCCACAGATACCTTGTAGCCCCATCTTCAGGCCAATGCCATTATATCCTCCAGATATAGCCTAAACCAGAGGATTATCATTTATGTTTCCCAAGATGGAGAGACATACTTTTACTGGGTGCTAGCATCTCTCGGATTATTGAAACTTATTAAGACTTAGTAATACTTTTCAAAGGGGAATTGGATAGTTACTTTAAGTGGGATAAATTTGCGAGGCCTTGGAGGTACATCAGAGGATTATCTCATCCCATGAACAAAAAAAACTAGTCACCATGAGTCAAGTGACCTGCTTTTGTTTCGGAGATAGTAGGAACTGCAGCTGCTAGAGAATCTGAGATAACAAGGTGTAGAGCTGGATGAACACAGCAGGTCAAGCAGCAACAGAGGAGCAGGAAAGCTGACATTTTGGGCCTCGACCCTTCTTCAGAAAAATGTTTCAGGGCCGAAGAGATTACGAGAGAGTTGTAATGGGAGAGAGATCCACTGAGGTCTTTCCAGAGGGAGGAGGGTAACTTCAAGGTAGGCATCCTTAGAAGAGGCTTCACAGTGGGGTTAAAATTGTTTCAGAGATAGTAGGAACTGCAGATGCTGGAGGATCTGAGATAACAAGGTGTAGAGCTGGATGAACACAGCAGGTCAAGCAGCAAAGGAGGAGCAGGAAAGCTGACGTTTTGGGCCTAGACTCTTCTTCAGAAAAAGCTGCTGTGTTCATCCAGCTCTACACCTTG
>JAHRHZ010000133.1:6731619-6771178 GCA_024137785.1 Ginglymostoma cirratum
GTCTGCCTCCTCTCCACCTATCCTCTCCTCTATCCATCCTCTATCCGTCTCCCCCTCTCTCACTATTTATTTCAGAACCCTCTTCCCCTCCCCCATTTCTGATGAAGGGTTTAGGCCCGAAACGTCAAGTTTTCCTGCTCCTATGATGCTGCTTGACCTGCTGTGTTCATCCAGCCCCATGCTTGTTATCTCGGATTCTCCAGCATCTGCAGTACCTTTTATCTCTGAGGCACTGTACCTTCCTGTTCTTTCTAATTTTTTAATATCCTACTCTATTAATAATGTAATCTCTGCTGTGGCTTAGTGAAGTTCCACAAATTTATCAAACAATGCGTCTGGTCCTAAGCAACATCCAGCAACCTAAGCTAGAAAGTATACATTTTTGGGGGTTGTTTGGGAGAAGAATCAGACCTGACAGCACCAGACTGCCAGCACATCCTAGCTGGGCTCAGAAGAATATCTATGCTTGCTGAGCACTTTAGAAGTGAACCGTAGGAAAAGTCAACAACATATAGGGACAATGATGTGTAATCACCAGATTCTCGGAAACAACAGAGACTAGACTTCAAAAATACTTGAATTGTTGTGAAGCAGTTTGAGACGTCCTGACATTGTATGACTACCAGTTCTTTCTTGCATCTGAATTTTGATTTGCTTGTTGTTGTTGTTCACAGAAGCCCATCCGTGCCCGAAGCAAGACCGACCCAATGTCAGTTTGCGCATCAGCAACGTGACACCTGCCAAGCTAATGCCTATTTTAAATCACAGCTCTCCAACCATCCTGGGCAAGCGTAGCTACGAGCAACACAATGGCATAGATGGTTAGTGTGTTACATAGGAGAGCTCTATTCCTCGTTATTTTGGGGCATGTACTTCCAGAAAAATATACGTGCTTCAGGATTATTTGCTCAGAATTCCCCCTTCTGTCAAGTGTTGACTGATATAAAACAAAACACCCATTGGAAATATGTGGCAGGTCTATGAAAAGAAACAAACAGAT
Organism: Ginglymostoma cirratum; assembly: GCA_024137785.1. NCBI lineage: Eukaryota > Metazoa > Chordata > Chondrichthyes > Orectolobiformes > Ginglymostomatidae > Ginglymostoma > Ginglymostoma cirratum. Next base: position 6,732,620 of record JAHRHZ010000133.1, read on the forward strand.
TCCCATTTTGGTTATCTTTTACCCTTTGCATTTGAACTATTTTGACTTCATGTTCCTAAATATTTTGGATGGTTAATCATTAGTTGTCCTGATGTTCAACTAGAATATGTCATTGTTCAGGGCAACAAAACATTCATTAAGGGCTGAACCTCCGATCAATGCTCCTTGCCTTCAAAGGTGAAAGATTTATTCAAGGCTTAAACAGCCAAACAAATTAATTAAAACAAGTAGATCAGTAAAGAATAGAAGAATATATCACATATTCTTTGTCATTTTTAAGTTTATTAACTCCTCAGACAAAAAGACATAAACCATATCTCTGTTATGATTATCAATGTAATTTTGTTATATTTACCAATGAGAGTTTGGATAAATCTGTTGAATTTGATCGTTGTGGACTGATATTTTTCTTTGAAACATTAACTACAGTTTCATGATTTTGAATGTTCCATTGAAAAAGCTGCAAGTTAGACACATTGGCACAAATCTCACAGCATGTCTATATTTGATTTGAGTGGTTCAGCATCTCCCTGAAGCTGACAGCCCACAATGAACTAAATAGTCCTCCCAACATTGTGCTGAGTCAGCTGCAATATATGTGAATTGATCTGTATTTTTAACTTCTTCAATGTTTTGATTCATTTTTACATAAGAATAGGCCTAGGCTATTCAGCCCACTGAGAATGCTCTGCCATTTAATAGGATCATGGCTCATTGAAGACTTCAATGCCTTTTACCCACACCATCCCTAAAAGTTTGTTTGCCACTGGTAATCAATCTCTACCTTAAACATACTCAAATTGTGAGCTTCTCCGGCCTCTTGGGTAGAAAATTCCAAAGATTCACCACCCACTGAGTAAAAACATTTCTCCTCATTGTGGTCTTTAATGGCACCCCCTTGTTTTCAAAATGTGCCCCTTGTTCTAGATTGTAGAAGCAGCGGAAGAAACCGTAGCTGCATCAACCCTGTCCATTTAACCTATTGTTGCTTGAGTGACTGTAAATTGAGAGAGGAATGTTTAACAAGACTTGCATGTCCTTGTGCACCAGTCGCTGAAAGTGAGCGCATAGATGCAGCAGGCAGTAGAGAAAGCAAACTGCATGTTGGCCTTCATAGTGAGAGAATTTGAGTACAAAAATAATGATTATTTGCTGCAATTATACAGGCATTGGTAAGGCCAGACCTGGAATATTGTGTGTAGTTTTGGTCACCATTTCCGAGGAAGGATGCTCTTGCTATAGAGGGAGTGCAGTGAAGTTTTACCAAATTGATTCCTGGGATGGCAAGACTGACCTATGGGGAGAGAGTAAGTTGGGTAGGATTGTATTCATTGGAGCTTACAGGAATGAGCAGGGATCTTAAAGGAACCTATAAAATTCTAACGGAACTAGACAGGTTAGACAAAGGAATGTTGTTCCTGATGGTGGTGGAGTCCAGAACCAGGAGTCTTAATTTAAGGAGAAGGGGTAAACCTATTAGGACTGAGTTGAGAAGAAATTTCTTCACCCAGAGAGTGGTGAGCCTGTGGAATTCACTATTAGAAAGTGATTGAGGCCAAAACACTGTGTTTTCAAGAAGGACATAGACATAGCTCCTGTGGGTAAAGGGATCAAGGGATTATTAGGGTATTGAGCTCGATGACCATTCATGACCATATTAAATGGCGGAGTAGGCTTGAGGGATTGAATGGCCTACTGATGTTTCTATCCAATTTGAAGGTTTCATTGTGATCGTCTTTCATTCTTCTAAACTCTTCCAAAATCTGTTCTGAAAAGGGATCTAAAGTGTTAACATGTTGTGTATTTCTGGAAGTTTTTGCTTAAATTTTGCTTTCTTCTTCCCCATTTTGTTTGCACCGTTCAAGTAGGTAGCTATAACAAACCTCAGCCAACCTCTCAACTTCCCATCTAAACCTGGACGGTGAATGTTGCCAGGAAATTTCATTTGTGTGCTACATTCCAGTTGAGCCAGACCCCCATGCTTAGACTTCCCACACACCTTAATTCTCTGAGGTTACTAACTCCTTGCCAGAATTGGGAAATCTGATTGCTTTGTTTTTTCTTTTGACTTGCTCTCACTCCTTAACCAAAGAGTTCTGAGGCTAGCGTCATCTCTCAGTTGTTCTGGCTGTGTTTAGTAACTCAGTACAGATCTGAGTTCAAACCTTCTACGTGGGATGACACTAGGGACTACCTTTATTCAGTAAACTGAATATGGGTGTTGCTGGCTGAGCCAGCATTTACTGGCATTCGCTAATTAACCCTTGAGAACGTGGTGGTGAGCTTCCTTTCTGAGCTGCTACAATCATGGGAGTTAAGTATACTCACAGTACTGTTAGAGAAAGGAGTGCCAGGATTTTGCAAGCTACGAATTTCTAGATCATAACTTTGACAGTTAAGGAGCAATGTAGTATAGTGAATTGCAAATTACTTTAATGTGCAAGTTACATGTTTATTTTTGAACGTGTTACATGTGTCATTGGAAGGAATTTCCATTGCTTACAAACAATGTTAGGCATGATCAGAAGTTCAGTGACTTAAAAAAAAAGGTGAGAGTGGGGTCTATAATAAGAATCACCAATCCTGTGTCAAGTTGGGAAGGTAAGGCATCGTTCCAATTGCTTTTCACCAACTGGTGATCCCAGTTGTGAATTTAAACATTTGACAAAGCCAAGATTGGTCAATGAAAGAATAGTAGAAGTAGACCATTCAGCCCACTGTGAAATTAAGAGTCTAATGATGATCATGATACCATTGTCAGTTGTTGGATAAACCCATCTGGTTCACTAATGCCCTTCAGGGCGGCACGGTTATCTATGACCAAACCAATTTTGTAGCCAACTTACCAACTCACCATAGATCCCGGGTGAGTTCTGGGTCGGCCTGTCATGAGGGATCTTGTCAAATGCTTCAACAGGAATCAAACAATGCACAAGCTTTTACTTTTGGGTTTTATATTCCTCGTAACTCTAATTTACTGTTATAGTTAATTGGAATACTAGATTCACTAGATTGAAGGAATAGATCAACTTTAAATTCCCTCAGGTGTCAAAATCCCAGAGTTAAACACACAGTCTTGCTGTACTATGGTCTTGAGCTGCACCTTTGTGAGACTGATGCTTGTTCCCAAGGTTAACCATCCTGCCTTAACTCACCATGTGGATCGTGTGATTGAGGAATTATCACTGGATGGCTGCTGGGTCTACAATGCTCATTAATTATACCATGAAACAATGCTCCCTTACCAAAATGAGGCAGGGTGAGTTCCATTTGGAAATAGTACAATTGGATATAAAAGGAAGGAATTGCAATATTTAGAAAAAAAACTTAAATTGTAAGGTTTCATAGGTTTGACCTGTATGTTTTAACATTTGGAATAGAAGATTAAAGTGTGATCCAAAAAAGAGGTATGGAAGCAAGGCTGTCTGTTGGAGTTAAGATGACGATTATTCATGATCAAACTAAATTATGGCACAGGCTTGAGAGGTTGAATAGTCTACTCTCGTTCCTGTGTTTATAAGATACTTTCAAGTAATGTCCCAGTTACCAGATTTGATCCTTCAACAAGTTGCATTTATAAGTCTGAAAGTGTTTCACAGGAGTGTTATCAAGCAAAGTGTAGCACCAAGACATATGAGAAAATATTAGGGATGAAGATCGATAGCTTGGTTGAAGACGTAGGTTTTAAGGAGCATCTTAAAGGCTGACAGAAGCAAAAATATTTAGGGAGGAAATTCCAAAATTAAGCCCATGCAACTGACTGTCAATGCTGGGGCAATGAATGTCATAGATATGCTGGATGCTAGAAATGGGGAAATGCAGAAATGGGTGATTTTAAGGCTGGGAGAAGTTACAGGAATAGAGAAGGATGAGGCTGTGTAAGAAGTGAAAAACAAGATGAGAATTTGGTAATGGCCCAGTCACCGTACCAAGCTTGTCATTTATTGATGATGACTGTGCTGTCATCTGTTTCCAGCATTCTGTGAGTATGTAACCTTCGGAGTACACTCAGTTCTAAGGGAACGACATCTGATTATTTCAAAACGTTGATAATATCCAATTCTGCCTTAGCAAGATTGGAGCTCAGGTGTGGAAATGAAACACAGGGCAGAATTAGCTCGGTGAAGCAATTAAAATCTGATGTATTTCTGTGTGAGTACTGGAGTGCAGTTTTGGCATCCAGGGAACTTAGACCCAGATAAGTACAGCGATTGACCAGAACAGGATCAAGTCATTAGATGTAGTTCATGGTGGGTGACTCTTGAGAGGGAGTCTCAGGGCCAGATTGACAAAAGTGAAGAATTGTGAATGTTTCATGAGTTTTGATGACCCATTGTGTCATTAACATCTTGGGAGAATTGTTGAGGATTCACTGCAATCTTGATTGCATTTGCTGTTTGATGTGTGATATGGGGTGTTTGATCACAATGTATTATCTATGTTTAGCATATGCTATTATTAAATTGGAGAGGGTTCAGAAAAGATTTACAAGGATGTTACTGGGACTGGAGGGCTTAAGTTACTAGGCCAGGCTGGAACTTTCTTCACTGGAGGGTAGGAGGTTGAAAGGTGACATTGTAAAGGTTTATAAAATCATGACATGTATGGATAAGGTGAATAGGAAGGGTAAAAACTGAAAGGACTGCGGATCTGTAAATCAGGAACAAAAACAAAGTTGCTGGAAAAGCTCAGCAGGTCTGGCAGCACCTGTGAAGAAAAAAATCAGAGTTAACGTTTCTGGTCCAGTGACCCTTCCTCAGAATAGGGAAGGTCTTTTCCCTATGGTAGGGGAATTCAAAACTAGAGGGCATAATTTTAAGGTGAGAGGAGCAAGATTTAAAAGCAAACTGAGGGGCAACTTTTTCACACAGAAGGTGGTTTGTATGTGGAATAAACTGCCAGAGGAAGTGATAGATGTGGGTACAGTTACAACATTTAAAAGGCATTTGGACTAGTATATGAATAGGAAATGGTTGGAAGGATATGGGCCAAATACAGACAAATGGGACTATTTTAGTTTGGGAAACCTGGCTGGCATGGACTGGTTAGACTGAAGGGTCTGTTTCCATGCTATTTTTAAAAATTTATTCATGAGATGTGGGCATCGCTGGCAGGGCCAGAATTTATTGCCCATCCCTAATTTCTGAGAATTTACCACATTGCTGTGGATCTGGAGTAACATGTAGGTCAGACCAAGTAACGATGGCAGGTTTCCTTCGATAGAATCCCTACAGTGTGGAAACAGGCCCTTTGGCCCAACAAGTCCACACCGAACCTCAGAGCATCCCACCCAGACCCATCCCCCTATAACACACCTAATCTACACCTCCCTGAACACTACGGACAATTTAGCATGGCCAAACAACCTAACCTGCACATCTTCGGACTGTGGGAGGAAACCGGAGCACCCGGAGGAAACCCATGCAGACACAGGGAGAATGTGCAAACTCCACACAGACAGTTGCCTGAGGGTGGAATTGAACCCAGGTCCCTGGCGCTGTGAGGCAGCAGTGCTAACCACTGAGCCACCGTGCCGCCCTGAAGGGCATTAGTGAACCAGATGGGTTTATCTGACAACTGACAATGGTATCACGATCATCATTAGACTCTTAATTTCACATAATGTTTATTGAATTCAAATTCCACCATTTGCCATAGTGGGATTTGAATGCATGGTTTCTCGATTAATTGCCTAGCAATAATACCGCTAGGCTATTGCCTCTCCTCATGTATGACTCTTTGATTGTGCTGATTAACTAGCACGTGTTGTAGTGTTGATTTTTATTATTATTCTAACAGTATAAGAAAGTTTTATTGTTGCTTGTTCAAGACAGTGGAATCATGTGGCTTTATTCATTTAGTAAGTGCCCTGGATCTCTCACTTTGTCAACTTTAAGGAGACAAGTTAATGGTCCCTATCTGGATATTTGATTTGATTTGGTTCATTACTGTCACGTACCCCGGTACAGTGAAAAGTTTTGTTTTCCGTGCAGTACAGGCAAATCATGCCATACAAAGTATATAGGGTAGTAGAACAGAACGAAGAATACAATGTTTCAGACATTGTAGGAACTGCAGATGTTGGAGAATCCGAGATAACAAAGTGTAGAGCTGGATGAACACAGCAGGCCAAACAGCATCAGAGGAGCAGGAAGGCTGATGTTTCGGGCTTAGACCCTTCTTAAGAAAAATCCTCTCTCCGGAAAAACCTCAGTGGATCTCTCTCCCACTGCAGCTCTCTCGTAATCTCTTTGGCCTTGAAACTGCTCGACCATTTTTCTGAAGAGAGAGTTAGATTAAATTTAAAATTTGAGAGGTATATTCAGAAGTCTAATAACAGCAGGGAAGAAGTTGTTCTTGAATCTGTGTGTGTATATATCTTCTGTGCAACAGAAGAGATTACGTTGGCTGCCTTCCCGAGGCAGCGGGAAGTGTAGATGGAGTCAGTGGATGGAAGGCTGGTTTGCGTGATGGACTGGACTGTGTTCACAACTCTCTGTAATTACTTATAGCCTTGGGCAGGGCAGTTGCCAAACCAGTCTGTGATACATCCAGATAGAATGGTTTCTATGGTGCATCTATAAAAATTGATCAGAGTCCTTGTGGACATGCTGAATTTCCTTAGTCACCAGAGGAAGTAGAGGCATTGGTGAGCTTCCTTGACCATTGCGTCGACATGGGTGGACCAGGACACACTGTTGGTGATCATCATTCCCACGAAGTTGATCATCTCCATCTCAGCACCACTGAGGCAGTCAGGGGCAAGCCCTCCACACCTCTTCCTGAAGTGAATGACCAGCTCCTTTATTTTGCTGATGTTGATGGTGAGGTTGTTGTCTTTACACCATGCCTTCAAAGAGCTCTATCTCCTTTCAGGACTCTATCTCGTCATTATTTGAGATCCAACTTACAACGATGGTGTTGTCAGCAAACTTGTAATTGGAGTTGGGGCGGAATTTGGCCACACAGTTGAGTGTATAAGGAGTATAGTAGCACGCAACCTTGCAGGGCACTAGTGTTGAGGATTATGGTGGATGAGGTGTTGTCACCTATCCAGATCGTCTCATAAAAATGGCGGTCTTTTCTCAAGCACAGTTACTTTCACAGGCTTGATCCTTTTATGTAACAGTTAGGACATGTTTTATGACAAAAGAAAATCATCAATTTAGGAATGGACATGAAGTCAAATGACATTATGATTTCCTTTTATTTGGCCATTGTGTTGAAAGTTTTCCTAAACATTGTAAGGAAGGTTAATTGTTGAGAGGTCTTCAGCTCTGAATATTCTATTACTGAGAGTGATGTGCCAATGTGTAATTTATTGTTTCTTTTATGTCTTTACAGGCAACACAAAGAAACGTCTTCTGATGCCTTGTAGGGGTAAGAGATCTAAATTCCATTTGCTCTCAATCTGTGTTTCTCTTGCTTGTGTCTAATTATCTTTGCTTTTCTTTCCTGTACTTTGTCTCCGATCTGTTCCTACTGGAGGGAGCTAATACTCTCCTCAAAGCAAGTCTGAAGGGTGGGATGGTATTTAATCTGGGACCCCACTGCTTCCTCACCTCTTCTTGATTATGTCGGAGAAGGAAAGCTAGAGGACAGCTTTCTCTTGGTACTGACAATAGAAGCCTTAAAGTGGGCAATTAATCCCTACTTCATGTCCTCCTCCTACAGCAAATGGCATAGAACCAGTGCATGGTGGAAGACTTGCCGTGCCAGAAGTCTGAATGCTGGGGTTGGAAATGGTGTTATGGAGGGACGTGGTTCATTGATCTTATGGTGGGACAAGTGCATCATGAAGTGGAGCAGGGTGAAGCTTGCTCTTTTATCCTTGTTGCCAAGCTGCCTGTTACGTCCTTGGCCTGGGTCCCATGGCAGTGCTGGGTGTATAGCAAACCTGTGCTGCCATTCCCACTGGTGCTGCCTGTGCGATCCGCTGACAGCTCTTAAGGGAACAGGATTATTACAACATGAGAAGACCTTTGAACCTGTCGTGCCTGCTCAGCCATTTAGCTAGGTCCTGGCTGATCATCTACCTCAATACCACACCATCTCCAAATCCCTTGATGCCATTAGTTTCCAAAGTCTGGTGATGTCTGTTTTGGGCACGCTCAATTATTGATCTTCCACAGCTCTATGGGGTAATGAATTATAAAGATTTACCCCCCCCAGTGAGTGAAGAAATTCCTCCTCAACTCAGTCTTAAACAGCCTCTCCATTTATCTCGGAATCATGTCTCCTGATTTTAGATTCAGCAGCCAAAGTAAACATATTCCTCCTTTTGCCCTGTCACAGCCTTGAAGTATTTCATAAGTTTCAATTAGGTCACCACTCATCCTTTGAAATGCTAGAGAATACGGACCTACTGTCCTCAATCTGTCTTCATATAGCAATCCTGCGATTCGAGGAGTTTATCTGGTAAACCTTCATTGCACATCCTTTGTGGCAATAGTGTGTCTCCTGAGATAAGGGGGCCAGAACTGTACACAGCATTCTGGGTGAGATCTCACCAAGGCTGTCTCCAACAGCAGAAAAACATATTTACTTCTCTCCTCAAATCCTCTTACGAAAAGGGCCGACATTAAGATTTGCCTAAATAAATCAAAATACTGCGCACGCAGGAAATCTGATGAAATAAAAACAAGTGCTATAGTGACTCAGCAGATCTGTCAGCATCTGTGAAGAGAGAAACCAAGTTCACATTTCAAGTCTGGTATGAATCTTCGGAACAACATTTATCTTTGTAATGCTTGTTGCACCTGCATCCTAACTTTAAGTGACTCATGAAGAAGGTCAGTCAGGTCACTTTGCTCTTCCCAATCTCTCTCAATTCAAGAAATGTTCTGCCTTTCTGTTTCTTCTGCCAAAGTGAATAACTTCATATCACATTCCATCTTTTTATCCATTTGCTGAGCCTGTCCTAGTCCTCTCGAAGCCTCCTTGCATCCTTCTTACAAATTACATTTTCAATGATTTTTTTTTATCATCAGTGAATTTTGAAATATTACATTTGGTCCCAAATGATTTATTTAGATTGTGAACAACTGAAAGTGATGAAGTTCTAGGGCTACGAAGATGGGACTAGAGAGAGGGACTAGTTGGGTAGCTGTTTAGTGAGCTGGTTTATACACAATGGATCGAATGGTCACCTCTGTACGGTAAAATTCCATGATTGTATCTATGATTCTACTGTGGACCCAGTACTGATCCTTGTAGTACCTCACTAGTAATAGTCTACCATCCAAAAAATGATCTGTTTATTCCTCCTCCCTGCTTTCCATCTGTTAACTGATTCTCAATCCATAGCACTATATTTCCCCCAGTCCCATATGGTCTAATTCTATTTATTAACCTCCTTTGTGGGGGAACCATATCAAGATCTTTTTTGTGTTTCTTTTTCAATGTGACAGTAATATCCTGAAAAGCTCCAATTGTTTGAAACATGATTTTGGATGATTGTAATGAGGTACACCTGGCTGACCTCATAGAATATGATTCCCTGATTTGGGGGGTGCTGTTAATCTGGTTCAATCAGGGAGTCCTGGCTGATACATATTAACAGGAGTGTCAGAAGTTCTGTTCACTCTGAGAGCTGGCTCTGAGGAAGCTGGGTTAGTGTCAAGGACTTTCCATGTATAAATAGATTGTGACGTGGTGATGGGATACTGGACTTTATGGAGTTATTTCAGCAGTGATGAGAGGAAAAGTACACTCCTGAAGAAATTCACTTGCAACAACTGTCTTTGAGTTGGGTTAAGCATTCCTGGGATCATGTCGTTATTTGGAAGTTCGACTTGTTCAATTCTGCTGTCGAAGACCCGGACCCAGTATGTGGGAAGAATGTGGTTTTTTTTCTGGGCAAATGACGTTGGGGCGGATGAATGTAAATGACTCATTCTCCTGACAGCCTGTGGACCTGCTTTTTTGGTTATTAGGAGCCCGATGTTTCCTGAGGCATCAGATACGAAAACCTTTCAAGATTTGACAGATTTAGTTAAGGAATATTACGACGCCAAGCTTCCTCTAATTGTGAGATGCTATCAGTTTCATTTGACAGTTCAAGAATGAGGGAAATCTGTGTTGGAATTTTTGAAGAGGTTAAGGCAACTGGCAGGGGCATGTGACTTTGGTTTAACCCTTATTGAGATGCCGAGAGACTGGTTGGTATGTGGGATTAATGATATAACCATGCAAAAGCGCTTATTAGCTGAACCTCTACTGGACTTCAGACAGGCACTACAACTGGCTTTGTCGTTAGAAAATGTGGCAAGTGACGCATATGTGTTACAGGTATTCCAATGGAAGTGGACACCCTTGTCAGTTTGACTGAGCTTGGGGGACATTACTTGAGTGAATGCAATGACATAATCAGGACTAATCCTGAGCAGAGGGACTCTAGGTCCGCCCACTGCAAAACCCCAAAACAAAGCCAAGCCTGAGCTAAAAGGTTAACATTTTCTTCAGATCCAGGCCGGCAAACCATTGTAGCTGGTGCTGGTGTGCAGACTCGAGACAGCAAAAGAGTCCCCCTAGGCTTGAATTGAGTAGGACAACTCAGAAGCCAGTATCCAGGAGATTTGGTCCTGGCAAAACTGAAACAGCTGGGGGAAACCAAAAGGCTGTCACAACCAGAACTGAAACCTTTTTGGAACAGGGAGACCGGATCACAGTAGAGGACAGCAGTTTATGATGGAGAGCAAGAGTGATTGTCCCAAGTGAAGGTCGCCGCCAGATACCAGCTGAACTCCAAAATGAAGGTGTTGGTGAGGAATTATGTCTGATGGCCAGGACTGGATGCAGATGTAGCTGCATTGGTGCGGCTGCGTCCAGACTGCCAACAATGACAGAAATTACCGCCAGCAGCTCCCCCACGTTCGTGGGAATGGCTGGGCAAACTCTGGTCTTAGTTATAAGCTGACTGTGTGGGTCCTTTCATGGGCTCAATGTTCTTAGTCATTGTGGATGCCCACTCAAAGTGGCTAGACGTGAAAAGAGTTCATTCATCAAACACAGGGACGACGATAGGGAAACTATGCACGTTTTTTGCCATACATGGACTCTTGGAAATGTTAGTCACAGATAATGGGCCATCGTTTACCTGGAGGGAATTTGATATTTCCCAAAGTTGTATAGTATTTGTCATATAAGTACAGCTCCATACCATCCATTGTCCAATGGTCTGGCGGAAAGAGCAATCCATACATTGAAGGCAGACTTAAAGAAACATCCTACTGCTTCACTCGACACCAAACTATCCCAGTTCCTGTTTGATTATAAAACCATCCCTCACACAACTACAGGGATAGCTCCAGCGGAGTTACTAATGGGGAGAAGACTCCACATCAGGTTAAATCTGATCTTCCTGGCTGTGGTGGGGAAGGGTGAAACGGCATCAAGAATGCCAATGCTGGACACAAGACTCCCGTAAAATCTACTGAGGTGGACCTGCTTCTTGGTAATGCTCCACTTATCATAAGGAAGCAATGTCCTTCCGGAGCAGTTCTGAGGAAGGGTCACTTGACCCAAAAAGTTAACTCTGATTTCTGTCCACAGATGCTACCAGACCTTGTGAGCTTTTCCAGCAATTTCTATTTTTTCTTTCCCTTTTTCCCATCTGGATATCTACATATCTCTTTACCTACCTGTGCCTTGGTGATTTGAGCGTGTACTTTTTTATATGCATTTTTACCCGTGTTTCCTTTGTTTTTCTTGTGTCCTTTACTTGTTTGAACCTGTGTTCCAATTTTAACTTAATTAAAATCCATTCACTGACCCACTGTTAAATCAGACCTGTGTATCTGACATGTCTGTGTCTGTACCTTCTTTGACATATCTGTGTGCACATCTGTTTTGAGACATGTTTTTACTTGTATCTTTTCTATCACCGAAGTCTGTATGTCACTGTGACTTGGTTCGATGCTTTATGCTACAAATTATTAAATACACAAATCAATCATTTGGCTGCATTTCTTCATCTCCAGATTACTAACAGTAATCTTTGGTCACCTTCACAGGAAATCAATCTGTATTGAATGCAGTCATCAATCGCGATTGCTGTGAGACTGTAGAATAGATATTTAGTCATGTAAGACTGTTATGTAAAAGGACTGCCTGGGGTTGAGTTGAGCATTGTAGAAGTGAAAGGTTAACTAATTGCAGCTAGGCGCATGACTCACAGTGGTAGTGCACTGGAAATTGAGCCCTGTTATTCCCAGAGTCTTCACGTATGACTATGTAAAATTCAAAAGTTACAGATTTTATGAAGTGTGCAAAAGCTCTCAATTTACCTAATTTTCAGACCCAAGTTAATAAAAAGCACTGACCAAGTTTCTGTAATAAACAAGAATTACTATTTATTACAAGTGTTTAGGTTCGAGCTACAGGTAAACAGTTATGAACTATCGACACATAACATAGCAAATTAAAACTCTCCAGCAATTTCTGTTTCTGTTTTAGATCTCCAGCATCCGTAGTTCTTTGTTTTAAATTAAAACTCTACTGCCTTTATAAACTCCCTCATGTATGCATGCAGACACAAACATATGTGCGCACACGCAAACGGACAATGAAAGATAAATTATGGGTAGAGGTAGATCCGTGGGTTGCTGAGATCCTCATGATTCTTATGCTAATTAGAACATTGCTTTTCAATCATTTTTCTTCAGATGCTTCTGTTGGTTTGCAAGAGACATAATTCACTTATAAAAGTCTCTGATTATCAGTGAAATTCACAGCTTACAACAGCTGATAAAGGAAAGATGAACTGGTTTTCTTCAGGTTTAAAATGGGTTTTAACTGCAGAGAACAGCTTCAGTATTAGTGGAAACCAAAATACACACTATCTTGTTCCCAGCCCCAAGCTCTTCAGTTACATGAGAAATAATCACACTATTGTTGGCAGGCAAAACTGTTCAAGTCTGTAGACCAATTAACTCATTGTTGCCACCCAGAAGTGCACCTGAATACCGAACACCTTTGCTCCTGTTTGTCTCTGCAACCTGTTCAATTACTGCTTGTTCAAACAGAAATGCTAATTAGATATTCTTGACTCCAACTCTCCTCTTAGGAAGAAAACAGCACAACCCAATATCTCCTACTTCTTTCTGGGACTTGGGAAACTCGGGGCCTGTTCAGTATGAACTCAGATTGTTGCCATTATCTTCAAGCATGAAACATTCCACCTTCATCCCAACAAAGTCTAATCCTGTTGATCCCTGACTATCAATCAAGACTTATTCAAGGTGGACTTCAGAACAGATCACATGACTCCCTGTATTTACCTTAAATTTAAAGATACAGTCAAGAAGATCATAATTTTGCAAACCCCATATTTGTAACAGACTTTCTTTTATAGTATCAGTCACATAGATTTTGGTATTATCTACAGACCTTTTTGTCATACTCCGTGTATTCAAGTAAAAATCATTGACTTGACAATGAAACCTTTGCAATCACTTCTATGAATAAAAGGGAGTTTAAATCAAGAACAGCTAAATTATTTCTGCCTGAGTATACCTCTTTATAAAGTTAAATTGATGTATATTGCCATGGTATAGAGGACAGGGGAAACTATTTTTGAAATCAAGTTAAAAGGTTCACTACAAATCAATGAATGTCAATATTTCTCCTCATCCTCCCTAATTGCAGTGTCTGTATCTGATCTTTATCTGTGATAACAGACGGAAAGTGTTCATTAACAATTGTACCAACCATTAAAAGGCCTTACACATTCTTCAGTTTTACTCTATTATAATCCCTTCTGATGGTAACACACAAAGACAAGTCAAATTCTAGAATGAAACATGATTGGATGGACCACAAGTTTTATTTTTGCAATTTGGTTACCATGGTGGTCAGTCACCGAACAGATTCACAAGCGGCTGCCAGTGTACTTCAATTAAAGAATATCAAAGTTTATTACATGACAATAATGCAAACAGTTTTACAGTTTGCAGGAACTAGTTCAAACAGTGAAGATACTGTTTGCACTTTTAAAGTTCCTTCTTCAGTTATCACACCCAATCTTGCTTTCTATCTGGTAAACCTCTGCATTCGCTGGATGCTAATGTCTTTAATTAATGTCTCTTCATTAGACCCTTAAACTGCTAACAGCTCATTTATTTCTTAACAGTGATTCCTTAAACTCCTCTTCCACAACTTCTGCTACTGGAACTTTCTCTTATTGACTTGAAAACACTTGAGATTTATTTTCTCCTACCCTGATTATTCTGGAGATTGCTAAACTAACAGCGCCTTTGCTGCCATAGACCTTTTCTCTCTGGCCAAAACCTGTGCACTCAATAATCTTCTGGACGCTTCTGCCTTTCTAAAAGAACAGCTGTTTCTGTCTCTGGCTCCCTGTGTCATCAGACTCCTTGTTATTAGGCAAGAGGCCAATCTTCATTTCTCTTGTATTCAACCTGATGATGGCATTGGTTTGAATCCCACCATTGCAGATGGTGAAATTTGAATTGAATAAAAAATCTAGAATTGAAAAAAAATCCAGCCTAATGGCAAACATATAACCATTGTCAATCTAAAAAAAAACATTAAAAAAACCATCTGGTTCACTAATCTGCGGTCCTTACCTGGTCTGGCCTATATGGTCCACAGCAATGTATTTGACTGTTAACTGCCCTCTGGGCAACTCGGGATGGGAAGTTAATGATGGCCTAGCCAGCAGTCTTATATCTCATGAATAAATTTATAAAAAAGTGACCAGAGGATATATTTAAGGGAATTGTCAATGACTTGAGTTGCATAGCAAGTTGCCCTGATCTGGAATGCACACATGAGATTCACATAACTTTCAAAAGGGAATTGGATCAATATTTGAAGTGGAAGAAGTTTGCAGGGATATGTAAGTGGGTTACAGAACTGGCCTAATCAACTAACTCTTTCATAGAGCCAACATAGTCACTGTGGGCCAATTGACCTTCATGTGCTCTCTTTGATTTGCTTTCTGTAGGTTCATTTGAAGCATGCAAAGGGAATTGGACTGTTACTTGAACAGGAACAATGCATAAGGTTACAGGGCAAACACGAGAGAATGGCACCAAGTGAAATGGTTATTTAGACAGCCAGTGCTGACAAGATGGGCAGAATGGTCTACTTCTGTGCTGTAATAATTCTGTGTTTCTGTGAAGTTCTGATTGACAGCACTGTCAAAGAAATTGCACTGCTTTGATTGAGAGGGGGCTGATGGGGTGGAAATTGGCTAGGTTACATTTGTTACACTTCTTGTGGACAGGATGCGGGAAATTTTCCACATTGTCATTATTAAGAAATCTGAGTGACAAAATTAAATTATTGGGGTGGCTTGCATAAAATTGATTCCCTTAAGTGTTTTGATTGAGGGGTTTTTTTGCACAACAGTAAAAGAGATCTGGAACTCTTCTTCAGAGAGCCAAAGTATCAAGACTGATAGGGATACAGAACAAATAATTGGTCAAAAGAGTTGGGGTGCAGATCAGCTATTATCAAATTGAATGCTGAACTGATCTTGAGAAATTGAAAAGCCTGCTTCTGTTCCTAATGCCACATGAGTGTTGAATTACAACTCAAACACACAATGTGCTGCAAAATCTTGTAAATACTCGGCAAATGTGATAGCAGATATGGAGGGAGAAACAGACTGAAAGTTTGGCTTTAGAGCCAAAAATCCAACACCTCGAACATTTTTGCAACCTGATCCTGCAACACAAGTGTTAGGGCTGTTGGTTGTGGACAGGAAGTAGCAATTAAGCAAGGAGAAAAAATATAAAGGACAATAGAAGATGAAAGTAAGGAAATTTTAGTGCAGTTGTAGGGGACCTTGGTGTGACTGCATCTGCAGTACTAAGTATAGTTTTGGTCTGCTTACTCGAAAAAGAGGTAATTCTGTTGGAAGCAGTTCAGAGAAGGTTCACTTGACTCATTTCTGATATAAAGTCTTTATCTTATGAACAAAGGTTTAATAGATTGGGATTTTACTCATTGTAGTTTAAAAGAATGAGAGATGAGATCAACGTCAGAAGTCACATGACACCAGGTTATAGTCAAACAGGCTTATTTGAAATCGCACAAGCTTTTGGAACACAGCCCCTTCGTCAGGTGCAGCGAGAGAGCAGAGCACACAGACCCAGCATTTATTCGCAGAGAGATCAAGGGCAGAAAGATCAAAATATCATACAACTGGTGTGAATGGAGTGTCAGATGATAAGTCTATGCAGGTGACCCAGGAGTGTTAGACGGTGAGTAAAGTGTCAACAGCTGAATAACCAGCAAAGGGATGGCCTATAATCCGATTAAGTGAGGCAGAGAGATAAAGAAGTTAAAAATAAGGTGGTGCTGGAGACAAACTAAATGATTGGAATCGCATGCTGAATTCAAAACTGCACAAACTACTTAAGGTAGAGAGATCATAACAATTTATCAAGGTGATGCTGTCAAAACAGGATAGTAAGGAAGATTTTACAAATACAGAACAGTGTGTTGGGGTCACCTGTAGCGACATGAACCCAAGATCACGGCTGAGGCCATCTTCACTGGTATGGAACTTGGCTATCAGTCTCTGCTGGGTAATTCTGCATTGTTGTGTATCTCGAAGTCCACTTTGGAGGATGCTTACCCGAAGATCAGAAGTTGAATGCCCTTGACCACTGAAGTGTTCCCCCACTGGGAGGGAACATTCTTGTCTGGCGGTGTCCATTCATCTGTTGTTGTAGCGCCTGCATGATTTTGCCAATATACCATGCCTCGGGGCATCCCTGCCTGCAGTGTATGAAATAGACAACATTGGCTATGTCACATGAGTATCTACCGTGCATATGGTGGGTGGTGTTCACGCATGTATTGGCAGTATCCATGTCGATGATCTGACATGTCTTGCAGAGGTTGCCATGGCAAGGTTGTGTGGTGTTGTGGTCGATGTTGTCCTGAGGCTGGGTAGTGTGCTGTGGACAATGGTCTAAGGTTTGGTGGTTGTTTGAAGGTGAGAAGTGGAGGCGTAGGGAAGATCTTGTCAAGATGCTCATCGTCATCAATGACATGTTGAAGGCTGTGAAGAACATGGCGTAGTTTCTTTGCTCCAGGGAAGTACAGGACAATGAAGGGTACTCTATTGGTCATATCCTGTGTCTGTCTTCTGAGGAGGTCATTGTGGTTTTTCACCGTGGCATGTCAGAACTGGTGATCTATGAGTTGAGTATCGTATGCCGTTCTTATGAGGGCTTCAAAACCTTCAGGTGTCCATCGCGTTCCTCCTCATCTGAGCAGATCCTGTGTATGTGCAGGGCTTGTCCGTAGGGATGGATACTTTAATATATTTAGGGTGGAAGCTTGAGAAGTGCAGCACCGTGAGGTTATCTGTAGGCTTGCGCTACAGTGAGGTACTGAGGTGTCTGTCCTTGATGTCTGTGTCCAAGAATGAGACTGATTCTGAAGAGTAGTCCATGATAAGTCTGATGGTGGGATGAAACTTGTTGATATCGCTACGTAGTTGTTTTGGTGATTCCTCGCCATGAGTCCAAAGGAAGAAAAAGTCATCAATGTATCTGGTGTATAGTGTTGGTTGGAGGTCCTGTGCAGACTACAGACTAGATCATTAGCACATAAGAATTTGAGACAACTTGACAGGGTTCTGAGAGGATGATTCCCCTTATAGGGAAGACTAGAAAGAGGAGACAGCTTTAATAAGAGGTATCACCTTTAAGGCAGTGAGGAGGAAAAGCTTTTTCTCTGAAGTTACTTATCCTGTAAAATTCTCTTCCCCAGGAAACAATGGATGCAGCGTCATTGAATTTATTCAAGTCTGCGTTGGGTAGATATTTGATAAACAATCAAGGGCCATGGGGGTGGGCAGGAAAGTGGTGTTGAGACCACAATCACATCATCTTATTGAGTGTTGGGAGCAGGTTAAAGGGGCCAAATGCGATGTTCGTAAAAGACAAATCACAATAACATCTGGGCTTGCAAAGAAAAAGCACTGACTGTAACATCAACAATGTTGTGCTGGCAAAGAGCAGGGAGCTTGGATGGAGTCAAAGAACAACTTTGAGAGAGGTTATACGGACCAGTTTGTGAGTGGTATAAGATTATTGCATTTTTGTACTGAGAGAAAATTTGACCTACCTGAAGAACAGCAGTCCACAGCTTCCTCTTTCTTTCTTTGCAACTTCTCGCAGCAAAGTGTGAGAGCTGAAAACCCATCAGACGTTGTTTTCAGCACTCATGGAGGACTCCTAGAGCAGATTTGTTGGAATCAACCTCACTATCTCAAGCAAGGAGAATACAGCCAGCTACAGTTGTTTCAGGAAGGTATCCTTTGCTGGCTGCTTCTGTATGCAGAAGAACCCATGGAATCAGAACACCATTTGGGACAAGCTGTGATATTTTATCATGAGTTTACCTATCCCTTGGTCAAGGTACTTTAAAGTTAACACAATGGCAGTTAGGGATGGGTACCAAGTACTGGCCCACATCCAACAAGTGAATTAAAAAAAACTCACTTTTTTTCTTTTCCTCGGACTTGTGTGTGTACATTTTTTTAGAGGGTAAGTATACTTTGCAAAGCCGAAAGTGTTTGTCAGTAATCTTTGTCTCTCTAAGTAAGTTTGTTTTGTTGAAAAAAAGAAACTGGCTGATTTACTTTGATATAGCCTGAGATCTATATAAATGGTCATATTACCAACTTGGTTAAACTTGAAAATTTATTGTGACCAGTGGAAGAGTTAGACTAGGAAAGGATACAATGCACCTCCTCAATCTGCGTCATAAGACTCAAAGCACCTTTTACACATATTTTATACACTGCAGTCATGAGCATCAGTGGCTTAGTGCCCGCCAGCTATGCTTAAACACATTTCAAATTTGACCTGATGTGTTCAGTTCTGAAGAAGGGTCACTGGACCTGAAACATTAACACTGCTTTCTCTCTACAGTATAGCCTGACCTGCTGAGTTTTTATTTCATTTGATTCAATTTATTAGGACGGTGTAGAACAAGCTTTACATTACACATAGCTGCACTGACCCAGGAGTGTTAGATTTTAACTTTAGGTGCCAGATTTCTCACACACCTTCATTGTGAAACAACACTGTGAGATTATCCTTTTTACTAGTGGTTTCACTTCACTTTAAGCTGGGATAAGATGGGTATTGTCTTAAACAATGATGGTGCTTCTTGTCTGCTTGTTTTGATTATTTTGAGATGCTAAAAGGAAATGTTCCATTGGAGTTGTAAAGAAGCATAAAGAATAGTCACTGGCTTATGTTAATAAATCTTTTTATTTATTACAGGTATGTCGAACCATGCCCAAGGGAGACAGCTGGTAAGGGACTTTACTTTGGGAAGCAGTTATGTAGTGGGATAATTTCCTCTGGATTGCACTGTGATGTTCTGAATGTTCCGCACTACTTGGTCATGAGTACAAAACACTCTTCACACAGTCAAGATGAAAAAATGGTCAGGCCTGATGCTGAATACTGGTTGCAAAAAAAGTTTTGGTTGGGGAAGGGGGGTGAAATCCCTGTTTCTCAAATTTTTTTTTTAGTCTGTGCAGAGCTTTGCAAAACACACTTAATGTTTGACTTTCATTTTTTCGTTTGTCTGTCTCTCCAAAGTTGTAGGTTAATATACAGTTTTTTATTAGACAAATATTATTAAGATTTTGAACGGATGCTGTAATTCCCCTTCCCATTCTTCCTCAGTGAACTAAAGGACTGCACACTTTGTTCACTTCTCCACTTTTGTTCTTGAGATGTCAGGAATGACTCTTTATCACCACAACTAGCTGAAGCAGTGTGTCTGTCTTCTGAAACAAAATGCCCATGTAATTGTCCCCCTCTCTGACGCACTTTGGTGTCAGAAACTCATACTCCACTTCCTCGACTCTTGAGCCAAAGTTCCTCAAATTGTAACGGAAACATTTACCATAGATCTGTTTTCTGTCAATCACACAAGTGTCCACCAGCTTGCATGTGGTGCAGCTGCAGCACATCATTTCATTTAAATAATTAAGTTTATAAATGTCACTCAGTGATTATCGATGTCAAGTGGTTTTAACTAGTTAAGCTATAAATTCACAATATACTTCTCTGTTAAAACGTCTGTCCCATTTACAGGAAAACTAAAAACTTTAAACGCATCAACAACTCACCTATCTGCTTCTAGGCTTCAACTCTCACAATCTGCTGCTGCATCTCTCAGACCATTCCTTATATGTAAATGATCAGGACAACACCTTTTCCCTCACTGAACTGAATTCTGTCACTCATCAAGTATCTAACTTTGTCTCAAGCTCATATCTTGGTGCTTGCTTACTTTGTGCACTTTATGCAAGACCACCTGCATTTCTACCAGCTCAAATTCTACAGTAGGCAGCTAATTCAGAAATGATACGAACAGGTTGCCTCAATATAAAGATTTACTGTGAAGGTTTCAGACGAGAAGTATCTAGTTACAACCATCAACAGTTTACTCGAAGCTGAGAAAGTCTAAGTCCACTTCTGAGAATACTCAAGGCAGAGACAATCAGACTCTTGGAGTGGAAATTGAAAGTAACAGGTCAGAATTCTCTTTAGTGTTTGAGTACTGTAAAGGAGTGGTGTTGAAACATGGGATTGTACTTTTCCTCAATGTTTCAAAATCTTTCAAATTATATTTTGTGTAAAGGTTGGTTTGTTCTATTTTATCCTTTGTTTTGTGTAAGAAACTTCTGTTTTATTGCTTATAACCAATTTGCAGCATTGTGTGCTTGTATTTCATCGAAATACTACCTTGTTAGATTGTATTTTAATTTTTTTATTTATCAAGCCAGATTTCAGTCTAGTATCTGAGGTGTACTGAAATAACATCAGATAGGATTATAACAGCCCTGAGATTATGAAAATTCTTTTCGCAAAGGGTTGTTAGTTTGGGAAATCCTCTTAGCCAGAAAGTAGTTGAAAGGTTGTTAAATATAGTCAGTGTCGAGTTAGATCAATTTTTAATCAGCAAGGGAGACTGGGGGTCAGAGAGGAAGTTGATTTAAAGTCACAGTGAGGTCAGCCAGGATCTTGTTGAATGGCAGAGCAAGCTTGAGGACTCGAATGGCTCCCAATTCTTGTGTTCTTGTGGAGTAAGGTGACAGCCACAATAATTACCAATCATATAGTGATAAGAGAGAACGTAATGAGAGGTAAACAGAAAGTGGAGAATTAAGAAATAGAAAAGGATTCAAGGCTGTAATGAGAGTTGTGGCCTTTGAAAGCAGTGATGAAGTGGTAGATTTATAAATGGAGAGATTAGACAAACATGTAGCAAATACAAAGTGGCTTTAATGGGGGACTTTCACTTACATAGTGATTGAGTTAAGCAGGTTATCACATGTCAGAACAAATTAGTTTCTTGAGTGAGTTCAAGATAGTCTTCTGTGGTATATTGTCCAAAAACAAACAGATGTTCAATTTAGTTGACAGTCTTTTATAAATGTTGATATCAGCAGCTGTGACATAATTGAGTTCAACATAGAGTTTTAAAGGGATGAGCACAAAACAGTCACTAGATTTAGATAAGGCTCCCTTCAACTGTCAACAGTGAAATGGATGCACCTGTTAATCCATAAAGTGAGAAAATTTGTAGGGGGTGTTAAAAAGAACTGAATGTAATACAGAAAGAGTTTATAGGCCTGTGGGAATATTGTGTGTGTTATTCTGCTATTTAATAAAGCATACAGTCTCTTTATTCTGACCACAAATCCTCTGCATCCAGATAACTAAACCAGCCTAGATTTTACTGCTTGGTGTCAGTCATAGATTAGCCTTTCATTTACAAGTATCCTTTGGCCTTACGCTATCTTTAAGTATTTACTGACCGGAGCCCCAGCTGTAATAACTACAGACATCTGCGTTGTTCCCAATTTTATTCTTCTTCTGTTTCAGCTAAAATCTGTGCTAAGACCTGAATCATTAGGCTTTGCAGCCAGCTATGCTATGCTCTAGCCCTGACTGTTCTGGTGCTTTTTTTTTGCTTTGTGGTGCAGAGAGAGGTCATAAATGTTGCAGTTTTTAGGATTTTGTGTCTTTCTTGTGATTTTAATGTGTATGTTGGTGCCACCAATACTAGTTAGTATGTGTGCACCTCTATGTGTGTGTCTGTGTGTTCCTGCCTCCTATTACGTGTAGCTCTGTGTGCTTTGCTACATGGCTCTGTATCTGGTTCTGTATCTGTATCTATCTGTATATTTACATATCTATGTGTCTCCATGTGGCATTGTATTGCCTCCCCCTATCATTCTGTGTAATCCTTTATGTGTATTTTTGATAAGGTGGTTGACTTTGTTTTGATTCTGTCGTGCTTGGTCATTTAAGGATCTGCCTGCAGATTGAAAATGTTGGAGGAACACAGCAGGCCAGGCAGCATCACAGGAGCAGGAAAGTTGATGTTTCGGGTCAGGACCCTTCTTCAGAAATGGGGAGGGGGAAGGGAGCCCAGAAAGAGAGAGAGGAGAGGTGGGGCTGGGGAAAGTAGGTGGGATGGTGATAGGTGAGTGCAGGTAGGGAGTAGTGGGCATTGGTCAGTGAGGTGGGAGGGGCGGATATTTGGGAGAGAAGATGGACAGGATGTGTCAGGTCAGGGAGGCAGGGATGAGAGGGTGGGTTGGTCATGGGATGAGGCTGGGGGTTTGGAGATTTTAAAACCGGTAAAGTCCACATTTAGGCCATTGGGCTGTAGGCTCTGGAGGTGGAATATAAGGTACTGCTCCTCCAATTCGTGGGTGGCATCATTGTGACATATCCATCCTGGGCCTCCTCTGGTGTCACAATGATGCCTAAATGTGGACTTTACTGGTTTCAAATCTCCCAACCCTCAGCTCCACACTGTGTTATCTCTGACTCCAGCATGTGCTGTTCTTACTATCTTGGATTGAAAATGTTGTCGTATTTGCCTTATAAAATGTGAGGCACCAAGTGTCTTTGTTCCCTGTGTGCCTGCTCCAGTATAAAACCTCAGAAGAACTGTGCTGACATTTAACAAAGGAGAAGACATCAATTAAAATGTTGACCTACTAATTCCTAAGATCAATCATTTTATTAAAAGTACATGGTTTTCCCTTGAAACATACCTTAATGGTTTTACAATTAGCTCCTCAAGAAATTGAATTTAGTTTGGCCGTAGACCAAGGATAGAAATTTTTTTTAAAACCCTCCTTGAAATCAAGTACCTGTGATTCCACTGAGGTATGACTGAAATATTTATGTAACAGACTATTTTGTTTCATGCTCCCAATATCAGAGGTCAGGGCCAGACTTGAGTCATGTTCCAACCTCTATTTCAAGGTGCTAGAGAGCCCTGGGGCCTTAATTGGCCCCGTGGTTAGTCGGCCTTGCAATTAGACAGACCTGAGGTGGGAGTGAGGTCAGACAGACTTCTGAGGGATGGATTCGAAGCCTAACCCATGAGTTCCTAAATATATTGGCCTGAATCTTAAGATAGGCAGTATTTTTCCAAATACCCCTCACTGAACCCACCCATCCTTATCTGCATTATAAATAGATGAATTCTCAAGCCTATTCATAAAAGCCAGGTTGCCTCTAAGAGCCCATAAACTCTCCCAGATAAATAACTTTACTGTCAGAACTGCTAACTTAGTCACTGTCTAAATTGAAATCAGAAACGCACTGGGAATGCCAAGTGGTATTATTGCTCGACTATTAATCCCATTAGCCAGATAAAGTTCTGGGGACCTGGGTTTAAATCCCACCATGGCAGATGGTAGAAATTGAACTCAAAAAAAGTCTGGAATTAAGAGTTTAATGATGACCAGGGAGCCATTATTTTTTGTTGGAAGAAACCTATCTGGTTCACTAATGTACTTAATGCCATCCTAACATGTGACTCCAAACCTGCAACAATGTACGTGACATTGTACTTATTCTAGCTAATTGTTTTATTGTTTTCTTTGTGGATGTAGCTGACAAGGCCAGTGTTTGTAGTCTGTTATGAATTGCCCTTGAACAGAGTGACTTGCTAGGCCATTTCAAAGGGCAATTAAGAGTCAATCATATCTCTGGATCTGTGCAATGTGAAATGCGCTTTACAAATGAACGTTTTTTTTTTCAGGGGAGTTAGCTTGCTGTGGAGTATAATTAAATATTTGTTGTAGGAGAATTATTCCCCCTTCAGATGATGGGGGTTGTTTACTTACAAACTTTGTGAAAACTGATTAGTTAATACAAAACAAACTTTTACAAAATGACTTAGGTGTTGATGATATCATATTTTAAGAGTATATAATCTGCTTAATTTAAAGGATAGAAATTATGTTCAAAGGGGCCAGTTCACTTACTCAGAACATCTGATGTCGTGTGCCATTCTCTACCCAGATATTGCACGGTATCTTTATTTTCTTCAAATTGGTCCTATGGTTTTTAACAAAAGTGTGAAAAATATCCAATGATGTTTTTCAAAATGTGTTATGGAAACTTATTAAATAACAGAACATGTACAACAGGAACTAGAACATAACTGCTGCACGCACCCGATCAGTCATCTGAAGCTGAAGTGTTTCTGTTGGGTCTCCATCAGATTTCAGGATGCTCCCAGGCAATCCAGGAGCATTGGCATTTGTGTGTGCATGTGGGTATGTGATGACAATATATGTTCAACAATTGAGAAAGGCTCATGGAAGTTACAAAGTCTTAATACACAACTCACTTCAAATGCAAAATGATGTATTTCACACTGTATACTCTTCCCTTTCCTTGATGGAAAGATTGCTGAAAGTTACAATTTGGGAGTTGTATGGAATCAGCAATCAGTGTTGCTGTCCCAGTATGATGAGGGCTTTAAGTCCTCACTTAAAGTTAGAACAGCATTCTTGAAAATTGGAAGTTTAAATGGAACAACTTTAAGCAAATTGAATATTCCCATTAAAATTTGATGTAAAAGCCATGGTTAGATTCCGTGGAAACTTACCATTAAGAAAGATGTAAAACATTAAATCCTCTAGGTTTAAATACTTTACATTACTAAACTCCAACATTGGTAAATGAGATAACTTTTTAAATGAATTAGAAATGATCAATTATGGTGACTTTCTATTTGCAGTAATACCCACTCATCACTGATTCTGTTCCCAAACCTTCTGCTCCACATTCCATTCTCTGACCCTCCTCATCACTGCCTCCTTTCTGCTTGACAGACCTCCTGCTTCCCATCTCTCCCATATTTGCTTTCAATTGGAATCCTGATTCTGAGTGAGGATTCTGAAACTGACTTGCAAGAGGCTAGAGGAGCAGTTTTAGCTGTCCTTTCAAAGCGGGTTCAAGAGAGGGATGCAGTGAGCAGGAGCATTTAATAGAAGCATCAATTATATCAGCTCCAGCTTGGCACATCAGGATCCAGAGCTCTGGCTTCAGATCTGACCTGGACCTTGACTTGGAATGTAGGTTTGGGAGGGGAAAGGGGAAGTGAGTCAAGGAGCCGATGAGAGGCTAAGTAAGGGAGCCGCTGAGGACGTAGGTTTGAGGGTTGGCAACAAAAGTACGGGTTAGAGTGCAGGGCAGAGAGAGGGTACAAGTTGGAGTGTTGAGTTGGAGGTGGGAGAGGGTGCAAGTCCAAGGGTTGGCAGCAGAAGACTTGAGTTAGGGAGAGGGAGCAAGTTGGAGGGTCAGCAGTGAGAGAATGGGTTGGGAAGCAATGTTGGATGATCAGTCAGGGAGTGGGAAAGGCTGCTCCAACTGCTGCCTATAGGTCATGTAGCTGAATGTCAGACAAGCAGGAAATGACTTCAAAATATACCTTATAACACTATACAGATGAACATACGTATTAACAGCAGGAGTAGGCCAATCAGCCCTTAGGACCTGCTCTTCCAGTTGGTGAAAGAAAGAACATACTAGAATATGGACCCCATTAGCTGACCAAAATGCAAAACAACATAGAACAGGGCAACAAAATTGCTGTAGTGTGTTAGTTATCCAGGATGAACCTTCGTTGGTTTTTTGGTAACAACATGCTGACCTGTGGATCTACTGGTTAACAATGAACTGGAGAGATTTTAATTTTCAGATGTGATAAAGTGTTGGTGCTGTTGGTTAGTTCTTCATGTTGTGTAGCATCAGCTGGTTTCCCACCTCTTTGAGACAGTCTGCAGTTGACAGCAAGGAGCAGTATTCTGAAATACGTTCTGCCTCCCTGAAAACTGTTTTCTTTGTTATTTACTGGAATTGTGTATTAATCCAATTAGTGTCTTCAATATGAAAACCTATAAGTGTGTAAAAGAGTTCAGGTCAAATTAGACATTTGGACTCATCAGATTTATGAAAAACCTGGATATGCAGAATGTTCTTTAATTTCTTGGACCTCAGTTTGAAGGAAACTCAGTGATGTCACCATTTGCTCTTCGTAACGTGAGGTTGGTGTGGAACTAACAATAAAAAACCAACTTGAATTTATATAGCACCATTAACAAAGATAAACAACTCAGTGGCTTCACAAGACATATGAGTATATAAGGAGAATGTACTGAAAGTGACCAAAAAACTAGTCATAGAGGTGGGTTTTAAGAAGGATCTCAAAATAGGAAAGGGAGGGAGGTTTGGAATGGTTTGAGGGGGAAGAATTCCAGAGCTCCCAGGCTCTGCACTGAAGGCACAGTCACTAATGAAAATTAGCCTGGCAAAGATAGACCTTAGGTTTAGGGTAAAAGTTTGGCACAACATCATGGGCCGAAGGGCCTGTACTGTTCTGTACTGTTCTAAAACAGGCCAGAATTGACACAGCACAGAAATCTTGTGATGATTGTAGGTCTCAAGGAGATTACGGAGATAGGGTGGGGAAAGGTCCCTGAGGGATTTGAAAATGAGGCTGAACATATTAAAATTGAGTTGTTTCTGGACTGGGAGCCATCGTAGGCCAGAGAGCGCAGGGGTGATCCGCAAGTCAATGCCCTGTCTGAACCAAGTACAGCATAACCCCACATTAAATGGAATAAAGGACTCCCTACTCCTCCAAAAGCACTAATCAAATGAGTCATGATGTGTTTCTTCTAACTGCTGCTGCTGCTGCTGAAAATATGTGCTTTTGGATCGTTCATATACAGGTAATCCTTGTTTTATGTTGTCCTGCAAAGTAGTCGTTGCAATATTGTTTTAGTTTTAGGACCTGTTTGTCTGGATTATGCGGTAATTTCTGGTTTAATGTGTTTAATGTACATTTCATGTTATTGTGTGTTGGAGTCACCTGCTGTTGGGGTTGGCTGCATAATAGGGGATCTATAGGAACTTCAGGACAGAATTTTTTTTCAAGGAGACCGGCTTCATCCATTGCCTTCCACCCCATCCTGGTGTTGCATTCCTCCAGCCTTGCCCTAGCCTTGTGGTTCACCCATTATTCTTACCTTAGGCCCTGGGACTTACCTTGGCCCTGGGGTCTGTTTGTAGCCACTCCTTTCTCATGGCTCCTACTCTGGACTGGCACTAATGGGCTCCATCTCGTGGCAGAAGTTCATCGGTGCAGGTAATGCTGGAACTCAGCAATTCCACACAGACCAATTTCCACTGGAGCTCAGTTCTTTAAAATGTCATATACTATCGTATTTCTTGTATATTTATTGATGTCTTTCACTTTGCAAATTATTCAGCTAGGAATATACAGTGCTGTACGATCTGCTCTACGTCAGATTAAGCAGCTTCACTCAGTTTGTAATGAATTTCTGTTCAAAGGCATTCAGTAGGCAATAAATGGTCTTTTCAGAAATGCTCACACCCCATGAATGAATAAAAGAAATGGATTATAATATGTATATTATAATATATACAATACCAGTAATCTCAAATACATCTTCCCATGTACCAGTAGTTTCATCCTCCTTACCTTTCCCCTTTTGCTGACCATCACATCTTCCCCTTTCTGATAACCCAAAGTAAAAATCACCAGTAGATGCACATTCATTCCAAGTTTATTTGTTACATAATGCATACAAAATGACAGTAATTACCTTGGTACATTCCTTACTGTCTGTCCTCCATGTGCCTTTGCGTGACCTAGTGCTCTGTCACATGTGTCTCCAGCAGGTGAAAAGCTGCTGACCTTGAATTGAGGACTGTAGGTGACCTCAGAGAATGACCTTGAGCAGCTCTGGGCTTGGATAGCCCAGCTTAAGGCTATACAATCCCAGACTGGGCAGCAGTGCTCTGGGCTGGCTTGCAGGCAACGTCATGGGCACTGGTGGAGTAACAGGGTGGAAGGTCAAATACTGTGTTGTCTGTGAGTACTATATGGAGCTGTGCAGAAATGCTGTTTGTTAACCTTACTGACATGTTGACAAGTGGATCGATGGACTGTTGTGATACCATCGAAGCCCCTTTCACCATTGGTATCCAGAGCCATATTGGTAGTAGCTTGCATAATGCAGAGCTCAGGTCTTTGATTAAAACTCTTCATGCTGCAATGGAACGTGTGATATCAGCAATCAGATACTTTATCAGGTCGGGTTCCACAGTTGTGCTGGTGGAGGTAACCATCTGTTCCATATTGGAAAAGGTAGGTTCCAAGCTACATACAAAGCCCTCTGCCATGTTGCTACTGGACTCTTCCATATCCCTTGTTCTGTGCGGGTTTACTAATGCACAATCATTTGTATTTTTAAATTTCTTTCACAGTATGTGGGTATCTCTGGCTAAGCTAGTATTTATTGCCCATCTCTGGTTACCTTCAAGGTGTTGGTGATCCATTTATTGAACTGCTGCAGTCCATGTGATGTTGGTACACTCAGAGTAATGTTAGGAAGCAAATTTCAGAATTTTGAACCAGGAACAGAGAAGGAGTAACAATGTGGTTCCAAGTTGAGATAGTGTGTGTCTTGGAGGGCAATTTGCTGATGGTGGTGTTCCCATCTGCTGCCTGTATCCTTCTAGGTGGGTCTGGGATTTTCATATGAATGTTTTACACCGTGTGTCCTTCGGGAAGAACTTGTAACCCTACCTTCCAACGAGCTGGCATCTGTATCCTTCCCCTGATACAATTCCACTCGTCACCTCTGCCATCCCTCCCAACAGCTAGTTTCCTGGTCTTTGAAGTATACACAATATGTCTGACTGCTGAGGGAGATGTTAATCTAGGAGTCAGGCTGGCGCCAACAGCTCATATATAACCGTAATAGAAGCTGGTGTTTCAGGACATCATAGAATTGTAACGTGATTGGGATTGTAAGATTGTAACATGGGCTGGTGTAAGATTTTGTCACATTAAGTGCAAGCTTCAGCTTATAGGGTTGGATTGGTGTTGAAGTTGCTGTAAAACCTGAAAGTGAGAGAAAGTCAAAGGATTTGTATCTGATGTCCTTTATTTTTCGGTGTCTGGATTTTCAAATTGGATGTTCAATTGGGACAGTGAACCAGGGTTGCATGTTTTGTAACGTTTCTTGTTTTGATCATTTTCACCTGGAATTATTGTTATTGCATAAAGATGTTATTACAATGCCAGTCTAGACTTTCAAATTTTGTTACGTGTCCAGAAGAAGCCCACAAATTTTGTTATGATCCAGTTAGTGACCAGTAATCTTTGTTTTGAAGTAGTCACAATTAGAAATTGCAATTACTCATTAAGAGGATAAACCCTCAAGATTCCGTAATTTTATGCAAACCAAAGAAATTTGACTACACTTGAGTTAATAAACAGTCAGTACTATCCTCCTTCCGATCTGACATCCAGAATTAGTATGAAGCAAACTGTAGACATACCTTCCAAGTCTACAAGCTCTACCATCTGGAAAGACAAGGGCAGCAGGTAAATGGGAACATCATCATGTGCAAGTTTTCCTCTGAACCACACACCCTCCTGACTTGGAACTACACACGTGGATACACATGCCATGCCTTCACTCTTGCCGGGTCAAAATCCTGGAATTCCCTCCCTAAATGCAGTATAGGTGTACCACAACCTAAGGATTGCAGTTCAAAAGCTGGCAGCTCACTACCACCTTTTTGAGGACGATTGGGGATGGCCACTAAATGCTGGCCTAGCTAGTGCGCCCACATCCCATGATTGAATTTTAAACAAATATCTTCTGCAAATGACAATTGACAAATTGTCATATTTAAAAATGAGATTGATATCAAAGGAATTAAGCAGTATGGGTCAAAGGTGGGCATACAGATTTAGGTCAGAGATAGTAGGAACTGCAGATGCTGGAGAATCTGAGATAATAAGGTGTAGAGCTGGGTGAACGCAGCAGACCAAGCAGCATCATTTTCTGAAGAAGGGTCTAGGCCCGAAACGTCAGCCTTCCTGCTCCTCTGATGCTGCTTGGCCTGCTGTGTTCATCCAGCTCTGCACCCTGTTAATACAGAATTAGGTCACAGGTTAGCCATTGTATGGTGGAACAGGTTGAGGTGCTAAATTTGTTCCTATTCTGTGACGGGGCAAACCACATTTATAATAATAGCACCGAGAATAAGTTCAAGGAATGCATTCAAGATCAATGTTCTGGATCAATGTTTTGAGAAACTATCTAGGTTTCCAGCTGAACAAAGGAAACTTAAGTCAGTATGAGGGATTGACTAAATTGAATTGGGAAATCAAATTTAAAATGTAAAAGATGGTAAACAAAGGCAGTTTAAAGAATGAATTCACAATATGTACATTTCTATCTGTCCTCTGGATTTGAATGTAGTAAATGTAATACCATTTTTCAAGGAAGAAAGGGACAGCGTAAGGAACAAGAAATTCTGAATTTATTCTTCAAAATCCAGTTGCTTATCTCCTCACATCAACAGTAGGATTGATAACAAGAAATGTGGAAAATCATGACTTGTTTGGACAGAGTTAATAAAGACTTGTGAAAGAGAAGTCATGTTTCTCAGGTCAATCTTTTTGGAGTTGTGAGTGGCATGGTAGATAAGAGGAATCAATGGACGTAACTGTTTGGATTTTCAAAACATATTCAATAAGGTGATTATGTAAGATTGAGGCTAATGGAATTGGGAGTGATTATTGTTAGTGTGGATTGAGACTTGATTAATGAACAGAAAACAGAGGAGCAACAAACAGTTTTTGGGATTGCGGGCTGTAACTAGTGGGATACTGCAAGAATCAGTGCTTGGACCTCAGCTTTTTACCAATTGTAACAGTAGCTTAGATGAGATAAAGGACTGAGTTTGTAATGCATCCATGTTTGCTGATGATACAAAGTTAGGGAGGGAAAGTAAGATGTAGGAGGAGCAAAGAGGATAGAAACAGATTAAAAAAATTGCTAATTGGCTAAGAACATGGTGATGGAATGGAATGTGAAGAAGTGGTTAAGTTTGCCACTTTGGTAAGAAGTATAATATTTTAAAGGGTGAGAGACTGAGAATTGTTGATATTCGGAGGGATTTGTCCTTATACTTTAATCACAAAGTTAACATGCAGCTACAGCAAGCAATTAAGAAGGCAAATGGTGTGTTAACATGTATTGTGAAGGGTTTGGAATACAACAATGAGGAATTCTTAACAGCATTTATAAGGAACTTGGTTAGTTTGCAACAGAAGCACTGTATTTGATTTGGTCTTCTTAACTAAAGAATGATGTCCTATTCAAGGAATGAAGGTTCAGTACAATTTCTGGGATGGGGACACTGTTCTATTAGAAGAATTTAATTAGCCCATGCCCCAGAATTTGGATTAAAAAATTTGATTGTGTTGAAATATAGTGTTTTGAGGGAGCTTTACAGGGTTGATGAGAGGATATGGCCTTGGATGAGAATTAAGAGAGTGGCTATTTAGAATTGAGATGAGAAATGTTTTCACTGAAAGAGCTATGAATCTTTGGAGTTCTGTACCCCAGAGAGTCATGGATGCTCAATTGTTCAGTAAAGTCAGGACAGAGATCAATAGATTTATAGACCCCAAGAGAATCAAGAAGATGGAGTTGAGGTATAAAAAAATCAGCCATGATCTTAGTGAATGGCAGAGAAGGCTGGCAGATCCAAATGACCTATTTGTTAATTTTAGCAGAATCCACCACAGTTTAACAATAACATTCTCTAGAATTTTTATTTTCCATCGTGCAATCCCCGAGCAGCAGCTTCTACATTGGAAGTCAACACACTGACATGCGTGAATCTCCTGGTAGCACTGCAGCTTACAAGGATATGTAACTGAATATTGTTTTGCAGAATCCAGTGAATTTCAGCAGAACTTGATCAATTTTAGCAGACTGTTGTTTTCATAATTGTTAAAGGGTGATCCAATTGGAATTTGCCTTCAAATTTCACATGAGTGTAACTGTAATCAACAACTGCCTCAACCAGGGAAAGAAGTTATCCAAACGTGAGAGCTCAGGGTCCCTTTTCATGTTAACTGGTGGCACTAGGGGAATAGGGAGAGGTGGGTAATGAGACTAAGAAGTTGAACTCTGCACTGAGCTTTCCAATGAACCAGATATCCCAACAGTGGGTGAAATTATTATATCTTCCAACATATTAATTCAGCTATGGAGAGCTGTTGGTTTGGATTTGAAATGGTTCTCACCGGATCCAATCCACCTAATGGTGTTTTAAGTTGTTACAGGACAAAGTGTTCTGGCTATCTGAAGAATGCCATCTACAGAAGGCCATTTTTCATTTTCCCAGTTACCATATTATTGTCCTCTGCCCTCCTGCAGGGACCTGCTCGAAACTCTATGGTCAATGGGAGATCTTACCCAGCCAGTGTCAGAGCTCCACGAGCAGGCTCGGTGCCACCAGTGAAGCATAGGCGGTTAAATTGGATCGATGCCCCAGGCGACGTCTTTTTCATGGCAACTGATGAAACCAGGTAAGACTGCGAAAGGTTTCCAGCCCTAAGCAGATCAACGTTGGCTCTTGGCACCTTACGTTATGCAAGAGTCTCAGCATCAATGCCATCATACTCTCCTCCCCAAAAGAAAGCATGGTAGCATTTGTTCATGGAGAAACCAAGGTGAAGACACCATTAAGATGAAAAGGAATGTAGAGGGAATTCAGAAAGACCAGTAAAGATCAGTAATATCTCACTACTGTCAGTACACTGATTTCAAGTCTAGAATTTACAAATGGTGCAATTCTTTCCCTTTCTCTGCCTTCCTTCCTTCCTGCTAAGAACATTTGCTACCAGTCCTATGAACAGTAACTTGAAACTCCCATAATTATGGTTGAGCAGGCTGATGGTAGCCCTGTTCTTGGCACTTAGGTTTTTTGAGTTATTGTGGTACTTCCAGATTGGAACAGGAGGCTAGTACTGTCTTCGTGTTGTAACTGACTTTATACTGTAACTATACCACAAAATAACAAGTGGTGTTCAGACGTCTAGGAGCTTTTCCACTGGTGGAATTGGAGCAGAATTAGAGCCCTTTGCAGATACGATATCATGTTATCTTCTGTAACACCTGCATCACTGAAAACCTCATCCTGTTATCGCCAGTCTTTGGCCAATTGTCACAAGGAGCTTGAACCACTTTATGCTATCTCTATACTAGCAGTAGTCCAATCAAATTCTACTCCAAGCTTTCTTGGGCAGTGATGTGAGATCCAATTGGTGGACATAACAGTAATCAGAGGTCAGCGGTGGGGGCTGAGGAAAGACCCTGAACAGATTTTGAACTGCAGTGGCTGAAAAACTAACTTCCAGTTTTTTGAAATTAAAAGTGATTTTGGTTTTGAGCGCTGGAATATTTTGAATAGTAATGCAGTCACAGGAATTGGATTTGTCTGTGTGCGCACAGAACAAAATGTAATGGGTGTATCTATACAAAGCAGTGAGAGTTGCTGGTGAATAGGCATGAAGAGTGTGGGTCAACATGTACAAGTAGTGAGAATGGGACTGTCGCATAGGTGAGCACTGTGTACAAATATATTGTTTTTTGAAACTCAAATACAGGTTGAGTGTATCAGTGGCAAAGCCAGCATTTAATGTCCATCCCAAAATAAATTGAATTGCTAGGCCATTCAATTAAGGTAAGGATTGGTGCAATTACACAATGCAATGCACGGACTTGTTCATTTACATGATGTGATGGGCAGTTTGGTGAGTTTACAAAGCATGGTACGTGGTTTGGTGAATTTACAAATGTGGTATGTGATTCAGCGTGTTTACACACTGTGATTACACAGTGGGTTACCCAATTCAGTGTGATTACACAGCGTGGCACACTGTTTGGTGTGTTTACAGAGAGTGGTACACAATCAGCTATGCAATTCAGTGTGATTACACAGCATAGTAAGCAGATTGGTGCAGTTACAGCAGGCTGGCCAGCAGAAGTAGTCAGGTTTACTCTCATGTTGTCTGTCAGCAGGAAACGTGGGGACAAATTTCTGTGACTGGACTAGCTGGGGCCAGTATGTCCCAATTGGTCTCACTTAGGCTGAGACCTAGAGCAACAGCATTAAGTCTGCAGAATATGCAAAGTTTCAGGGAGTCCCTGCCTTTTGTGGGAGGAGAATGGCACTTGGTGCCAGTGGTCAAATGGAAAGAGAATGAGGTTCAGGTTGTTGTATGGGCTGTTGAAAGGGGCCGGGGGAATGAAAGCCAGCCGTGCTATCAGAGAGGGAATCAAGGCAGAGTTGAGGGAATTGTCATTGGGGCTCTTGGGGCTGGGGAGGGGAGAGAAGCAGTGATTCAGTGACTGTGGGGTGGGTGGCTGTTTGAAGGAATAAGGGCCTCGACTGTGAGAGGACGTGACTGGTGAGGGATTGGTGAGTGAGTGTGTAACTGGGTGTGGGAGAATGAGTGAATGACTTGGGGTTGGGGGTGGTTGATGAGGGAATGAGTAATCAACGAGGTGGGATGGTGAATGGTTGACTGACCGAGGTGATGGTGGGTGAGTTAGTGGTGGGTGGGTCACTGAGTTAGCAACTGGTAATAACTGAAAGTCTGAGGGGAAGGTGCAATGTTGGAGGACTGAGTGAGTGAATGAGTGAGTAACTACTGTGAGCGACTACATGGAATGGTACACAGACTAGCGCAATTAAACAGTATGGTATGCAGACTGGTATGATTAGACAGTGTGGTACACAAACTGATGCAATTAGATGGTGTGGTACGCAGACTGTTGTGATTACATGGGGTGGTACACAGATTGGTGCAATCAGACAGTGTGGTACGCAGACTGCTGCAATTACATTGTGTGATACACACACTGGCTTGGTTAAAGGGTGTAACAGACACATTGATACAGTTATGTAGTGGGCAACACTTAGTGCTAAACTGCCACATTCAGCCTCAAAAATAATAGTGCCTCCCTTCTATTCCCATGTTAATATCTGTTTTCATATTCTCATGTGTTATTTGGGAAAAATGATGTCCAATCAGAAATTGCTCAAGAGACTTGTTTTCTCTGCTAGGGATCTGCTATGTACCTTCTCTGCAATCTGATGATTTACATATGCCTATCTATCTGGTAGTAACAGCACAATGATCTGAAATGTCTCCTGCCGCTCCCACAAGAGTATGTATGAGTCCTTCTGCCTACTTTTCTTGGCGACCTCCTGCCTGCTGCCTGTCATTCAATAATGTACAATAATGACAGCCAACTGTCTCCACCATATCTGTCAATCCCCTTTTGTCATTAACCTATCACATTCCTTGATCTACTTCCATTATAAGCTGAGCAGAAATTTCCCCAATGAAATATTGGGCATACTGAAGCCATTATCTATAGTGTTGTTGCAAACTCTATTTCCTAAACACTGGTTGCTTCCTGACTATTGTATAAGGCTGAACCAGACCAGAGTAATCACAAAGTTCTATTCAATCCTGAGTTGAGTCTCCAATCCCAAATCCTCCACGTCACCCAAACTGCCTACTTCCCTCTCCATTCCAATGCACGTTTCCACTTCTACTTCAGCTCATTTACTGCTCAAACCTCCTCTCTTATGCCTTTATTACCTCTAACCTTGATAATTCCAAAGCATTCCTAGTTACTGTCTTTCAACCTTGAAAGGTTAGAGATCATCCAAAACTCATGTGCCCATGTTCTTATTATAAGTAACATTCATTTATTCTTCCTGTGCTGACTGACCTACATGTTTTTCCATCTGGCATGCCTCGAATTTAAAATTCTCCTCCATGATCTCATCCCGTCTCTGTCAATTAACATTTTACTGTGTTACAAATAAATAAAAACTGTAATCTTATCTTAACCTCTCTCTCATGTCTAAAAGAGATGAATCATTATCAGGAGAGTCAGTGTGACACTCCTGGTTTCATACCACTCTATCCTATCTTCGCTCCCTGGTCAGTGTAAAATTTTAATCGGAGTGGGCAGACGTTCACATCATGGAGCAAAAGACCTTGTGCATAGCTCATTCCTTGGAAGCAACAGTAACTGATGCTGCACTTCCATTCTTAACCTCCACCCGCCCACAAACCCAGCACCTATATTTAAAATTTGCCACAGTGAGCTCAATGTACACAAACTGTAACATCATACAACCCACTAAATGACA
The DNA here is from genome assembly GCA_024137785.1 of Ginglymostoma cirratum. NCBI lineage: Eukaryota > Metazoa > Chordata > Chondrichthyes > Orectolobiformes > Ginglymostomatidae > Ginglymostoma > Ginglymostoma cirratum. The sequence continues at coordinate 6,769,027 of JAHRHZ010000133.1, forward strand.
GGCTGCTATCCGACTGTTGGCTGTCCTGCACTTAATGAGACAGCAGTTAGCCCTCACCTTCCACCAGAAAGAAAATAAATAATATATCAGTGCGTTCCTGCTGAGATTCTTTTGCTCCTGTAGTCCAGCATCCACAAGTTGCAGAACAATTCATTCTATCAGAGATTGGGACTGTGAAACCAGCTGTCTCTTCCTTACGCTAGCCCTGAACTCCCCTCTCTCTTGGTATCTTCTGTCTCCTCTCCCATCTCTGAGCTCATTTTGTCAATGACAAGTCACTGATTCAAACTTATTACCACGAAACTGTTGAACACCCAATTTCTCTTCCTGGTTTTCATGTTAGTTGATGTTGTGACAATCCAACCATGAAAACAGTATAGTTCAAAGTCATGATGGTGTGTGGCTTAGAGGGTAACTTGCAACTTCCCTCTCATCTGCTCATTCTAGGTGGTAGAAGTTGTGGGTTTGGAAGGTGCCATCGACAGATTCTTAGTGAGTTATTGCGTGCATCTTATACATGGTACACTCTGCTGCTGTTGTGCATTGGTGGCTCAGGGAGTCAATGTTGAAGGCATTAGATGGTGTGCCAATAAAGCAGGATACTTTGACCTGGTTAGGGTTGAGATTCTTCACTGTTGTTGGAGCTGCACCCATTCAGGTAAGTGAAGAGAATTCAGTCATACTCCTGCCCTGCACCTTCTAGATGATAGGCCGGCACTGGGGAGGTGATGGTGAGTTATTCACTACAGAATTCCTTGCCTCTGACTTACTGTTGTAGCCACAGTATTTTTATGGTTTGTCCATTTAAGTTTCTGGTCATTAGCAAGTCCAGAGGATGCCGATAGTGGGCGATTCAGTGACAGTAATGCTATTGGATGCTGTGGGGTGACAGTTGGATTCTCCTTTGTCGAGATGATCATTGCTGAAAACGTACAAGCAATATACATGGATGCAAATCTCACCGAATATGGACATGGACTGTTTCAGCATCTGAGGCATCAAGAATCATGCCCTGGAGCTGAGATGATTGACCACAAACAACCACAATCATCTTCCTTTGTATTAAGTACGACTGTTACTCAGAGAGTGGTCGGGGCGTGGAATGCATTGCCAGAGAGGGTAGTGGAGTCGGCCTCATTAGGGGCATTTAAGCGGCTATTAGATAGGCATATGGATGATAGTATAAGGTAGGGGTGGAGGTTAGATAGACCTTAGGTTTAGGGTAAAAGTTTGGCACAATATTGTGGGCCAAAGGGCCTGTACTGTTCTGTACTGTTCTATATTCTATGTAACCAGAGGAGAGTTTTTAACTGAATTCGCATTGACTCCAGTTTTGCAAAGGCAGTCACTCTCATCTCATGTCTGGAATTAATCTCTTTTATTCAAGTTTGGACCAAGATTTTAATGATGTCAGGAGTTTAGTGGCCTTCAAACTGAGCATCAGTGAATAGGTTATTCCTATGCAGCTATTGCTTATTAGCACTGTTGACAGCCCTTTTCATCACTTTGTTGACGATCAAGAGTACACTGTTAGGATAGTAACTAGCCAGATTGGATTTGACCTGCTTTTTGTAGAGTTGACATATCTGCGTTATTTTCCACATTGTGATGTGGATGCGAATGTTGTTGCTGTACTAGATCAGCTTGGCTGAAGGCAAGTTCTGGAGCATAGATCTTTAGTGCAATTGCCAGAATGTTGCCAAGGGGTCATATCCTTCACAGTGTGAAGTGTCTACAGCCACTTCTTGACATCAAGTTGAGTGACCTGTGATGTTAGGGACTTGTGAAGAAGGCCGAAATGCTTCAGCCTTCTCTTTTGCACTGATGAGTTGGGCTGATCTATTGTTGAGAATGGGCATATTTGTGGATAACAAGCATGGGGCTGGATGAACACAGCAGGTCAAGCAGCATCATAGGAGCAGGAAAACTTGACGTTTCGGGCCTAAACCCTTCATCAGAAATGGGGGAGGGGAAGAGGGTTCTGAAATAAATAGGGAGAGAGGGGGAGGCGGATAGAGGATGGATAGAGGAGAGGATAGGTGGAGAGGAGGCAGACAAGTCGAAGAGGCGGGGATGGAGCCAGTAAAGGTGAGTGTAGGTAGGGGGGTAGGGAGGAGATAGGTCAGTCCAGGGAGGATGGACAGGTCAAGGG
>JAHRHZ010000133.1:6771578-6852127 GCA_024137785.1 Ginglymostoma cirratum
CTTGTTATCTCGGATTCTCCAGCATCTGCAGTACCTTTTATCTCTGGCATATTTGTGGAGTTTCTTTTTCTGTTGTTTCACTATTCGTGACCAAGAGAGCCAGGACTGTAAAGCTTACCTCTGATTTTTTTGAAAAAAGAACTGCATATGATGGAAATCAGAAGCAAAAACAAAGATTGCTGGAAAAACTCAGCAGGTCTGGCAGCACCTGTGGAGAGAAAGTCGAGCTAATATTTTAGGTCCTGTGACCCTTCTTCAGAAACATTAAATGTGGGCAGACCTGCTGAATGTTTCTGAAGAAGGGTCACAGGACCTAAAATATTAACTCAACTTTCTCTCCACAGGTGCTGCCAGACCTGCTGAGTTTTTCCAGCAATTTCTGTTTTTGTTTTAGACTGGGATCTGTTGGTTTGTAGCATTGCTTAGCTCTGTCTTTTGCATGATGCTTTGTTGTTAACGTATAAATAGTCCAGTGTTGTAGCTTCACCAGTTCCACACTTTATTTTTAAGTGCTGCATCTAGTATGTCTTCCTGCATTTCTTATTGGATCATGGTTGACCTGCTGGCTTGGTGTTATTGTCGAGTGGGGGAAATGTCAGGCTATAAGGTTATAATTTGTGCGTGAACATATTTCTGCTGCTGATGATGACCCATAACATCTCATGGATACCCGATTGTCAGTTGCTAGATCTGTTAAAATCTGTAAGACCGTCCTATTTAGCAAGGTGGTACTGCCACACAACACAGTGTATCCTTAGTGTGAAGAAAGAGACTGTTTCCACAGAGACTGTGCAGTGGTCACTTTTATTGATACTGTTATGCACAGACACCTCTGCAATAGGTGAATTGGTAAAGATGAAGTCAAATAGGCTTCTTTCCTTTCTTGTTGATCCCTGGATCATCATCTACACATTTTGCCCTTTTGGACTCAATCAGTAGTCCGTGATCAAGTCAATGAAGGATGTTGAATTCTCCTACTCTAAGTATGTGCCCTTGCTACCTCAGTACTTTCACCAAGTAGTGTTCAACATGGAAGAATACTGATTCATCAGCCAAGGGGGCTGCCAGTATGGTAGTCAGGAGGTTGACAATGCCATGAGACTTCATTCCTCTGGAGTCGATGTTGAGGACTCTCAGGACAACTCCGTCCCAACTGTATCCCTGGTGAGTTTATCTTGTTGGTGGGACAGGAAATACTGAGGGATGGTGGCGGTGTTCTGGGATATAGACATACTTATGTAATCGTACCTTAGAGACAGCATTACGCTGTTGATTGACTCATCTGTTGGATGACACACTAAATGTCACACTAAAATGACATAAGCCTCTAAACGTTAATCAGGAGTGCTTTGCAGGATTGACAGGGCTGGGCTACCCTTGTCTTTTCCAATGCACAGATCAATTCCAGGTGATCCACCTAATTTCATTCCTTTCTTAGACTTTATAGTGGTTTGCAGGCTATTTCAGAGGCTATTTTAAGGGTCCGGAGTTACATGTGGACCACAGTATGGACTGTAGACTTTGTTCCCTAAAGACATTAGTGAATGAGTTGATACAGCGTAGAGCTGGAGGAACACAGCAGGCCAGGCAGCAAAAGAGGAGCAGGAAGGTCAATATTTCGGGTCGGGACCCTTCATCAGGACTGGGGAGGGGAAAGGGAGCTCAGAAATAAATAGAGGGAGAGGTGTGGGGCTGGGGGAAGGATGGGGATGGTGATAAGTGGTTGCGGGTAGGGGGTTGTGGAGATTGGTCAATAGGAAGGGTGAGGCAGATAGGTGAGAAGGAAGATGGACAGGATGGACACAACCTGGGGCTCTGAATTACTACTCCAACGACATAACCTCCCCCTCCTTGCTGACCTATATTAACTCTTGATCAAGCAATGTCTTGATCTTAAAATACTCATCTTGTTTCCAAATATTCTCAGTTCCTTACACCTCCCTATGTTTGTATTCTCTCCTAGTTATTACAAACCTTGGAGTCATTTGCATTCATTTAATTCTGGTTTGTTCAGCATCCCTGATTTTAATTATGCCACCATTGGTAGTTAAGAGTTCACCAAAGGATCCACTCTGAATTCCCTCCTGATACAAAGCAGTAGGAAGTGGTTAAAGAATATAGTGAGCATTCAGTGTGCACTGTTACCCATACCACCAGAATTTTTTGGAAAGTCTAGGCTCCATTTGCCATCACAGTGGGTCATAAAAATTCCTGTGCCAACATTTAAAAAAAATCAAAGAAGCTCTGTCATGGTCTTGGCCAATTTATCCCAGTCTAACAGCACTGAAACACACAGTATGATATTTCCCAAGTTGTTGCAGTGACTACCCTTCAAATGAAAGGAAATGATTAGGCATTGTCCTTCCAGTCATGGGACAGTTCTGTCTTGTAGTCAGCAGCAAACCAAGGAGAGAAGCAGCCTGTGATTAGAAGAGTAGCAAGACAGTTATGCTGATGTTGGGTGGTTTCCGGGGAGTAGCTATCGCTATGAGCAGAGAGCTGGGTCTGGGGAAGGGCAAAGCAGGCACAGAGCTGGCAGTGTCTACTGACGTTCAGGTATGTGGGCCACCTGGAACTGAGGATGTTGAAAGGGCATAGAGTGTCACCATTGGAAAAAGGCTGAGGCCAGAATTTAAATCTGAGATTGAGGTCTGAAATGCAGTTAATAGAGTTGCAACTGTCTGGTAAAAATGTTCTAGCTTTTTGCATGTGTCATGGAAGCTAATGAGCTGTGTTCTTGCCTGTCTTTGGTAGGTGTTCTTAGGGTGATGAATTTTCTTGTGTAGAAGTCTGTCAGTTATTTCGAAAAATACTTATGCCTGTTATCTTGTTTCAGTTTCAATACAATGGCAATTTATTATCACATGTATTTTTACAAAAAAACAGTTTTATAAGTTACCATACCACGGTGCTAAAATTAATAACAGAAGTCATAAATAATAAGAAAAAAAAAGTAAATGTTCATCATAGTTCAGTTAATGGCTCCTGGATTCAGGGTGCGCAGCGAAACAGGGCAGAGACTGCCACGCAGGGCTGGGCCAAGACCACCCACTATGCCAAGACTGGACCTCCATGCTGGTCCACTGGAATACCTGATAGTCACTGAAGAAGCCCTTCATGCTGGGACCAGACTGCCACACTGGGACAAAACTGCCACACCAGGCCGAGGCCAACCCTCCTGAACAAGACCGTCACACTGGGAGACTGTCCCACCAGGCGCCAGGCCTGTACCACCATTCTGGGCAGCTGGAAGCCACCTCATCGTTGGGCCTGGGAGAAGATGCCTTCCGACAAAGTCGTTAAAAGAAGATAATGTACCATAATAAACGGAAACATTTTTTAAAAAAGCATAGAAAGAGAAAAGAAAGTAAAGCAGACGGAGTAGACGTATCCAGGCTCCTCCAAGGGTCCGGAGTTACATGTGGACCACAGTATGGACTGTAGACTTTGTTCCCTAAAGACATTAGTGAATGAGTTGATACAGCATAAAGTTGGAGGAACACAGCAGGCCAGGCAGCAAAAGAGGAGCAGGAAGTTCGATATTTCGGGTCGGGACCCTTCATCAGGACTGGGGAGGGGAAAGGGAACTCAGAAATAAATAGAGGGAGAGGTGTGGGGCTGGGGGAAGGAGCCAATACCTTGGCCTGCTACTCTGCCGCCATACTGTGGTGCATGGAAATTAATATTTTCTTTCTATCTTATGGATTTATGTTTGATAGATAATCAATAATTATTGAGGATACTGTTGAATTACCTTTTTTGTCTGGATTTTTGACTTCCTGACCAACAGACCACAGTCAGTAAGGATGGGTGACAACACCTCCTCCATGATAATTTATCAATACCAGTGCCCCACGAGGCTACATACTCAGCCACCTATTATTACCCCTTATACACGCACAATTGTATGGCCAAATTCCACACCAACTCCATTTATAAATTTGCTGACTACATCACCATCGGATCTCAAATAACAACAAGATGGAGTCAGGAAGGAGATAACGTGTTTAACGGCATTGTTTAAAGACAACAATCTCTCCATTAACATCAGCAAAATAAAGGAGCTGGATATTGACTTCAGGAAGTGGAATGGGGGGCATGCCCCTGTCTACATCAGTGGTGCTGAGGTGGAGAGCGTCAAGTTCCTGGGAGTGACGATCACCAACAATCTGTCCTGGTCTACCCACTATGGTCGAGAAAGCACAGGAACACCTCTACTTCCTCTGGACTCTTACAGATTTTTATAGATGCACCACAGAAAGCATCCTATCTGGATGGATCACAGAGTGGTATAGCAACTGCTGTTCCCAAGACTAAAAGAAACTTCAGTGAGTTATGAACACAGCCCAGTCTATCATGCAAACCAGCCTTCTATCCATTGATTTCATCTATACTTCCCACTGCCTGAGGAAAGCAACCAGTGTTATCAAAGACCCCTCCCACCCCAGTTATACTCCCTTCATCCTCTTCTGTTGGACATAAAATATAAATGTTTGTATACACTAATGAACAGATTCAAGAACAGCTTCTTCCTGGCTGTTATCATACTTTTGAATGGACCTCTTTAATGTTAATGTTGATCTTTCTCTGCACCTTCTCAGCAGCTGTAACATTGTATCGTGCACTCTGTTCTGTTACCCTGATGCACTCATACAGTATGATCTGCCTGTAAAGCACTTAAGACAAAACTTTTCACTGTACCTCAGTCCACATGACAGTAATAAGTCAAATCAAATCAATTATTCTAATTTTGCTTGTGAGTCCAAATACCCCTTTGTCAGCACAAATACAGAAGGTAGTTACCACGTGACAGCATCACCACCTAAATGAGTTACAAAGAATCAAAAAGTAACCCTCAAGAAATTCTCAACAACAGCTCTAAAAAACAAAAAATTATTTTGACACCTGATTGACAGTCTTCATTACAGTGGAATCTATGTTTTTTTTCCCAAGTGAAGTAGCTCCTACTTAAGTGCCTCTATACAAGTTATTCAATCTTTATTTTGCAAAGAATTCATTACTTCAAGAAATTTAAAGTTTTCTTGGATTCCAGTTATTTCTTTGTTGACAGGATTAAAAGTCTTTTCTCTTCTGTGGCAGCCTCCTTCTCTCTCTTTGCATCTCTTACCACCTATTCCCTAGAAACCTCCAACCCTCCTGGAATCATCTCCTCTTCTCACTGCTGCATTCCCTTGGCAAAAACCCTGACCCTGGATTCAACAGATGGTGCTTTTGGATTCAGCAAAATGCCATTTGGCCTTGGCAATTCGCCTGCATCCCAGCCAATGCCTGTACCCCCACCCCCAATTTTCTGAATGGTGAATCATTAAGCCAATCAGAGGCTGCTTCTCTCCCACGTTTGCTGCTGATAGGTTTATAAGTGACATGTGATGTCTAGCACACAAACCTATAACATTATTCCATACTGGTGCTATAAAACCACCTGACTGGAATAATGTTTCAGACTTCGTAGCAATTCTTCTACATCCAAATAATGCCACAGTAAGATGTAAACAGATAATGCTGGCGGCACGGTGGCTCAGTGGTTAGCACAGCTGCCTCACAGCACCAGGGATCTGGGTTTGATTACACCCTCGAGCAACTGTCTGTGTGGAGTTTGCACATTCTCCCCGTGTCTGTGCGGGTTTCCTCCTATGCTCCGGTTTCCACCCACAGTCCAAAGATGTGCAGGATAGGTGGATTGGCCATGCTAAATTGCTCATAGTGTCCAGAGATGTCTAGGTTAGGTGGGTTAGACATGGGGAAATGCAGGGGTAGGGGAATGAGTTGGGGTGGGATGCTATTCGGAGGGGTGATGTGGACGTGTTGGGCCAAATGGCTTGTTTCCACACTGTAGGGATTCTAATGATAACATACGAGGCAAGCATCAAAGTATAATGGAGAGTTGATCATTATTGAGCGTATCATGTGAGAGGCCAAATGCAGAAGGTTATGACACTGTCACTGAATAAATGAGTTAGTGAGAATCAAAAAGTAGCCCTCATGGAAAAAAAACGAATTATTTTGACCCCTGGTGCCATATAAATGCAAGTTTTTTCTTTCATTGAACTTTCATCATAGTTCAAGTGTGGTAAGCATTAACCAATTGTCATCCTGACAACACACAGTGTTTAACTTTCAGCATGATTTGGTCTCAATAGGCGTATTGATAAACACCCGTATATTGTTTTACAGGAAGATCCGCAAGTTACTTTCTTCCTTTGAGAGGAGACGGAGCGGGAGAAGGCCCCAAGCTCAGATTGCCATTGAACAGTGCCAACCAGACCCAGCAAAAGAACCAAGGTCTCCCCTCAGTGATGAGCCTATTGTGATTGAAGATTAAGGAGAAAAGTCAACATCATTCATCTGCTTGTATTTCACCCTGACAGTGTTGGCTTCGCCCAGAGGAAAGGGAACTGTATTTGTTTTCTTCTGAAAAAAAAATTTATAAAGTATCTTTGTAGCAGTGCTCTCATCTGAAACTGAGACATCAGTTATTAGTTGGTTATCTGCCCTTCCTATCATTTGTTTTCTGTCATTGGACTTACAGAAGGAAAAATTTACGTTGATAAAAAATTCACAACCTCAGGATGTCTCAAAGTGTTTTACAGCCGATGAAGTAATTCTTGAAGTGTAGTCACTGTTGTATGTATCGAAGTGTGGCAATCAAATTGCGGACAGGTCCCACAAAGCAAAATGAAATGAATAGCCAGATAATCAGTTTTAAGGATATTGGTTGAGGGATAAATGTTGGCCAGTCTGGAAAGAATTCTCAGTACCTGTTCACCAGCTCTAAAGTCAATTTAAATTATTAAGGTATAAGAGAGAAAGCAAAATTTTATTTTCAGATTTGGTCTGGTGAAGATCAGAACTTGAGTCCAAATGGAGACCTTATGGTTCTGAGGTGAGCTGTTCTAATCCGTCACACTGTGTTTTTAGTCTTCATTATGAAGTTTTGCATTCTTGAAAATGTCAGCTGGTTTTCTGCTTCATTCAAAAGGGAAAGCCAAGAATTTATTTCCTCCTTTCCTCCCCACTGATGGTGCCTTGCAGTTCTAGGGTGCACTGCCCAAAGTCACCTGCTGCATTTCCATATCCCTCCTTCACATCACAATTGAGGTGCAATGTCCTACCTGAGACAGCAATACACTTTCCTGTTCCACACAGTGACTGACTTGGCTATTTTCAACATTAGTGGTGGGGAATTGGTATTTAAAGCTCCCATTTTGACCCCTTCTTCCAAAAGTCCTAATCTCTTCATGGTATATAGTTCTGCAGAAGCCAGCACCTCTTGAGTGTCTCACCTGTGTGTTTGGTTAATGAATGGTAGCTGACTGTCTGACCATGGGGCGAATCATAACTGAACCTGATCCTGTCTTGACCTGACACTCAAGTACTTTCATTTTCTCACAGGGTAGTGAACAAACTAAGGAAGACAGGCTGGTAATTTTCCAGAACACAGTCTGGGACTTAGCAGTAGCTGTCCTCTGAAATTAAAGCACACTAGGAATTTAAACCTGTGTTTAAAAAAATCTACATAATCCCAAGATATTTGTTGATAGCACAGAGAAATGGAGGCAGGTGGAGTTTTAACAAAAAAAGTCATTTCCATTCTCTTTCTCATGGTCAAATTTAGTTCTCCTCTATCTATATGTTTCTTCTATCTTCACCTGCCTACATTATACAGATGTTCTTGATCGTAGTTCCCAGATCAGGTCCAGTGCAGCCTCAATGTGAGAGTCAAACTGGGAGAAGCGATTTTATTGTGCATTGCTTTCTCACCCTGTTCGAAAAGCTCTGCATATACTAACTTTCCCTCTTGTTTGCTAGATTTAATTTACCTCTTCCCTTCTCAGTGAGTTAATGACCTCATTTGATCTTTTAAATCCTAAACCTCACCCTTAACCTTTCCCTGGATCAGAGGGTGGTTATGAACTGGAACATGGGAAGAACAGGATGGAAGTGTATCTGAATGCTGCCACCTTCTCATCTCCACCAAAATTAACTTCCAGGCAAGAAGACCCATGGTCAATCTTGTGTCCTGTTGCCATTTGAGGCCCCTAGGTGACCAGTTAATGATTACTGAAGGCCCTCATCTGCAATCACAGGGATTAACTCAACTGCAGGCGGGCCTCCTGCCAGGTAGCATGTGCAGCAAGCTATAACTGTGTGGCCAACTAGTTCCACCTGGAGACAGGACTTTCCCCTTAATCAGATGCATTCAGTGCCTGATCAAGGAATTGGACACTGAGAAGATGGGTCCCAATGACATCCATCCCCTGTCTTTGCTGTTGAACTCTCTGCACCCTTTTCCTAAATCCTCTTTCCTTACCCCTCTTTGTCCTTGGTTGCTTACAATCCTGGGTGCTCTGGAACCTGTTCTTCCTGTAGCAGTCACAGCCTCCCCAGTAGTGCTGCTGGCCTACAGCTCTCAGTAAGTGAAACTTCCATCCCTGGGGACTTGGTTCCCAGAGTAAGACCTGTCACTGGCCTCCTCACTGGCTGTGTGGCTTGTGGTTGAGAGGGCCACCTTGAAAAGAGGTAGTGCTCTCACAGTGCCTCCCCAGCCAGTCAGCAGGATACCCAATCCATCAACAAGATGCTCTGCTCTCTATCTCCAACAACATGGTTGCTTGTAAAAAGATCCTGAAAATTTGACAGAGCTCAGCAGACCTCTACAGTGACTCCCAACTAGCCAAGTGTCTTTATACTTTGAGGATGGAGTTTTTTTTTAAAAAAAATCTTTTTTTTAAAGAAGTTTTTTTTGTTTGAACGCAACAAACTGACTGCATAACTTCCTGTTTGTGAATAAAGATGGAGTTTATGTTAAGTATGAGTCCCCTCAGTTACTGTGTGGCACCTTTCACCAAAACTAGTACTGTGATAAGATGTAACTCCTTTTATCAGAGAGGGTGATATTATGTTATAATAATTTAAAACTCCAAAACTTGACACCCTCCTCATCTGAAATCTTTACCATTCAAAAAGCAAGTTTTCTCACTGGTTATTTCTTTGCTGGATTTGGAAGTCCATAGTTTTACATTGTAATGGAATAAATAAAATTGTCATTGTAATAGTGAGCCACATAGATAAGAATATTCCACAGTCAATCCTCAGTCTGTATTTAGATAGTTACTCTCAGCTGAGGGAATGCTTTGTGGTATACAATTAACCTCAGTGCGCCTTGCTGGAAAGAGAAAAGCAAGTCCAGTGTTTCCACTTCTGACTTTTTTTTTCAAAAGTACACCTGTGAAATTTATAAAAGCACACTGCACAATTGTTTCAATTTGGAAGAAATAATGTGAGATGAAGTTCATCTCCTTTCATTTCCATAAATGACTATCTTAAGTGTAGTAAGGCAACTCATCTACAGGTCACAGTTCTGAGGAAGGATCACCAAACCTGAAACGTTAACTCTGAATTTTCTTCACAGATGCTGCCAGACCTGCTGAGCTTTTCCAGCAACTTATGTTTTAGTTCCTCATCTACAGGTCATATCTACAACATGCATTTCATGTCAAATACAGCCCAAAGGATTTTATATAGGTTTCAGCCCCTCATGTACTGCAATACGAAGGGCCTTAAGCAGTCAATCATTCTAGTTAGCTGTTCTAACCTTTAGTTGTTCTACAGCATGTAGTCCTGGAGTTGGGAATGTATCAGTCTCTAACACTTGGTTATGGACAGTTCTTTGCTCTGGAAGGCCAACAAGTTGGGCAGATCAGAGCCTTTCATTGAGTTGATCATCCTCCAAAAGCAGTTGAAGTTTGATTTGGCAAGCATTTTCTAGAAACAGCCCATAGGGGACAGAGTCCTGTATTACAGAGCTGAGCAGGATGAATCTAGATTATAAAAAAACTACTACATAATTTTTCCTGACCTTCTCTGCAAAGCTGCTAACTCCTGATCACTATTGAGGTACCATGTGTTTGAATTCAATTGCTATATATCTTACTAATCTGATGTATCTCAGGGCAAAGCAGAGATTATGCTAATTTTAAATTGAAACTGCTTATTTACATGACTTCATGGAACATCTTGAACTTTACAGAGCTTTTCATATACAGGTAGGTCCCAAGGTATCCAGGAAGCTTGGGTAGAGCTGAGGAGGCTGCCAGTTGCCGGGTTGTGCTGGTTGGAAGGCCTGCCTCTGGTCTCCTGCACTGTGTCCAAAAATTAAAGCAAACATAAAATGTTCCTCTAACACTCATACCTCTTGTACCACTTCATGGTCTTCTACCAATCGTCATTGCCAATACTTATCCCCATACCCTGTTACCAACCTCAATGGTCTCACATCAACTTAATGCCTACTTCCACTCACCTCCTTTTCATCGCTTCACCTACCATACTAACTCATCTAGTATCCACAAGTTCCCATGCATGGAGGAGAAAAAATCTATTGATTAAAAAAAAAGAACATTTAGGGATGTTTTAGTTGCTTTGACAGTCCTTTGAGGAGTTGACACCTTTTACAGATCTTGCTAATTCTTGATTGGGTTGACCGGTTCTGACAGTTCTTGACAAGTTTGACAGTTTTTGACAAGTTTGACCCTTTTAGACAAGTCTTGATTCTTCTGGATTGTTCTGTCAAGGGTTATGATAATTCCAATAGGTTTACACACTCTTCTGCAAATAATCTCCTTTGCAGTTAACAATCCCAAATTGTATTTGACTCCCAAACAGGATATCTGACAACCCCTCCCAAAGGGTTCCAGAACTACCAATTCCAAAGGAAACTAGCCTACAATGCCAAAGTGTCCTGGGAACATATCCATTGGTACTTCAGCTCTCCCTGGGCACATTAAAAAAAAAACAGACCATCTTTTACCTTGTTTAATCTCTACAATTCAGGTCCTGGATAGCAGGGAAAATCTGATTTGAGCTGATTCAGTGATCTGCTCACAATGTTATTGCTGTTGGTGTAGTATTACAGTTGTATTCATTGTCTTTTGCTGCCTAATTCAGTATATCGATAACTGATAGTTAAAGATAGAAATGTAAATATTAAGGTAGTTCCCGATCCAAGCTCAGAGTGATGGGCACACATTTAAAGCAGGCAATGTTTTGCAATGGTGTAATGCTGGCTAGGTGTCTAATTTGTGCACAAACTAAACATAAACCTCTTGTTTGTCATTTATATAAATGGTATGGATGAGGATATAGAAGGCATGATTAGTACGTTTGCGGATGACCAAAATTGGTGGCATAGTAGACAATGAAGAAGGTTTTCGCAGATTACAAAGGGATCTTGATTAATGGGCTGAAAAATGGCAGATGGAGCTCAATCTGGATAAATGTGAAGTATTGCATTTTAGTGTAACAAACAAGGGGTAGGGCTTATACAATTAATGGTAGGGTCTTGGGTAGTGTTGTAGAACAGAAGGACCTAGGGGTTCAGATACATAATTCTATGAAGTTTGCGTCATATATAGACAGGGTAGTTAAAAAGGCATTTAGCACTCTTACTTTCATCGCTCAGTCCTTTGAGTATAGGAATTGGGAAGTCATGTTGAGATAACAAGGTGTGGAGCTGGATGAACACAGCAAGTCAGGCAGCATCAGAGGTGCAAGAAAGCTGATGTTTTGGGTCTGGACTCTTCTTCAGAAATGGGGGAGGGGAAGGGGGCTCAAATAAATAGAGGGGAGGAGGTGATCGAAGGTGGATAGTGGAGCAGATAGGTGGAGAAAAGACAGACAGGTCAAGGAGGCAGGGATGAAGCTAGTAAAGGTGAGTGTAGGTAGGGAGGGACAGGTCAAGGAGGTGGGAATGAAACTAGTAGGTGAGTGTAGGTACCTGTTGAGGTTGTACAGGACACTGGTGAGGCCTCTTCTGGAATACTGTGTCCAGTTCGGGTTGCCCAGTTATAGGAAGGATATAATTAGGCTGGAGAGGGTTCAGAAGAAATTTATCAGGATGTTGCTGGGTGTGGAAGCTTCGAGTTATAAGGAAAGGCTAGGACTTATTTCACTGGAGCGTAGGAGGGTGACAGATGACCTTACATAAGTTTATAAAATAATGAGGGGTAGAGATAGAGTTAATGGTAGTTGTCTTTTCCCTAGGATGTGGGATTTCAAGGCTAGGGGAATATTTTTAAGGTGAGAGGAGAGAGATTTAAAAAAGCCATGAGGGGCAAATCTTTTATATGGAGGGTGGTTCACATGTGGAATGAGCAGGCAGGTGGGACTAGTTTAATTTGAGATTGTCTTTGGCATGAACTGGCTGAACTGAAAGGTCTGTTTCCATGCTGTATGACCCTGACAGCTCTGTGGTGCCATGATATCGCACACCTCATCCGAGACCACCTCCTCTACACCATATAAAGTCCTCTCCTTGTTGTAATTCTATTTTGTGCAATGCACAGATGATGACATTTCATGACACGCCCATGGTTCATATTTCAATGCTCTGTGAGATGAGTCAAGTCTGCAAAAGTTCATTTTCAGTGTGCCAATGCCTGTTCTAGCTGCCTTGGCAGATGTGTATGCTATATTATAGTACTCCTCTGTAGGGATGATGCATTAGTGTCATGATCCATTACCTGACGGGATAGCTCTTGTTACCCATTACCCAATCTTGCTGTTGGGCAGAGAATCCACAAGAGCTCTGGAACTGAGAGTTGTGTAAAATGTAGAAATCACTTGAGGTTTCTGGGAAGCAAACACAGATCTTCATATGTCTTCCTGTGGTCACAGACAGTAAGGGAGAAAAATTTCTCATAATTCACAAATGTAGCTATTGGTTCCTAGGGAGTTCCAATCACATCCAAACTTGACGGAACTGCAGGACAGCCCTGAGCCTACCGTCCAAGTGGTTTGGCTTTGAGCATCAGTTGTGAACTGAATGAAATTGCTGGCCTTTCTGAAAATGGCATTGGTCACCTCCCTGATGCATTCACCTACTGCAACCTGAGCTGGGTCACATGTTTTCTGATTTTCACAAAGACTTTCTGATGAAGGGTCTAGGCCGGAAATGTCAAGCTTTCCTGCTCCTATGATGCTACTTGGCCTGCTGTGTTCATCCAGCTCCACACCTTGTTGTCTCTGGGTCACATGTTCCCTGCCAACCCCTGCAATGAGCCATGCTACTGACACTCAACAGTCATTTTGACAGCAACTGGCATTGGGTTCCCAATTTCATAGACCTGCAGGTCTTGATGAAGGAACATATACAGGCCAGTTACTGTCTTCCAGGAAAGCCTTTGCTACTTCTGGCAATTCCTCTCCGAAGTAAGAAAGTAATTGCTGAGCTTTCTGAACATGAACTAACGTGCCAATAGTTTCTGATGACAATGATGGCCCAGTTTGCCTTCCCCTTTGCTGATGCCAGTTGATGCCCTGGTGACCTCAGTAGTTTGAACATGGGCCTTCGTCTGGAATATTCTCTCCTCCATGACTCATGGTTACAAAAAGATGGGGTTTATGAAGTCCATTGTGAATCCACAAAGAGAACTGGGCAAAGAAAACACATAACATGAATCCTTTGAGCAGCTGCAGTTAAGTAATGGTAATACATAAATCTCCCATGGCCCACACCCAGCTCTCTTCATCACACTCAACCTCTATCACCCTTGACCCAGTGTCAGTGGCCCTCGGTATTCTATCTCTCACCCTCAACGTTCCCATCCTTACCTTTGACTTATCCACTATTATATTTGAACTTCTCTCCATCTTCTTTGCTGTACTGGCCCAACCACCATGACCCTCTCATTTCCTCACTCCACCTTGCCACTACCAGACCATCCAGCTCCCCTCCCTTGTGCTTGTGAGTTACACATAAATGAGGCCTCACCCCAGATCCAAAGAATAAACAAACTGGCCTTATACACGCTACCATTAAGCTTTTGCAAAACAATTAACACGAGTTCACCTTCCACCATTGACTTAATCCTAAAGTTAGGACTTGATTTTTGGTACGTATTCACAGTGTACGAATGTACAGAGAGTAGACTTACCTCACTGTGTGCACAAAACTTTGCAAAAAAGTCGCTGAGATATGACCTGATAACTTGGCATTGCCTTGAAAATAGAAGTTGGGTAACCTAAATATGCAAACAGAAACTAATTGGGAGTAGGTTACGTGGAACAATCCCTCTTCCGTACCTACCCTGGCCCTAAACCCCACCTCTTCCTCTGTTACATTGATGACTGTATCGGCGCCGCCTCGTGCTCCCACGAGGAGCTCGAACAGTTCATCCACTTCACCAACACCTTCCACCCCAACCTGAAGTTCACCTGGACCATCTCCAACACTTCTCTCTCCTTCCTGGACCTCTCGGTCTCTATCTCAGGTAACCACCTAGAAACCGATGTCCATTTCAAGTCCACTGACTCTCACAGCTACCTGGAATACACCTCCTCCCACCCACCTTCCTGTAAAAATGCCATCCCCTATTCCCAATTCCTTCGCCTCCGCCGCATCTGTTCCCAGGATGAGGCATTCCATTCCCGCACATCTCAGATGTCCTCATTCTTCAAGGACCGCAACATCCCCCCCCCGCAGTGGTCGAGAACGCCCTCGACCGTGTCTCCCGCATTTCCCGCAACTCATCCCTCACACCCCGTCCCCGAAATAATAACCAAAAAAGAATCCCCCTCGTCCTCACATACCACCCCACCAACTTCCGGATCCAACACATCATCCTCCGACACTTCCGCCATCTGCAATCTGACCCCACCACCAAAGACATTTTTCCCTCCCCACCCTTGTCTGCTTTCTGGAGGGACCACTCCCTCCGTGACTCCCTTGTTCGCTCCACACTCCGCTCCAGCCCCACCACACCCAGCACTTTTCCCTGCAACCGCAGGAAGTGCTACACCTGCCCCTACACCACCTCCCTCACCCCAATCCCAGGCCCCAAGAAGACTTTCCACATCAAGCAGATGTTCACCTGCACATCTGCCAATGTGGTATACTGCATCCGCTGTACCCGTTGTGGCCTCCTCTACATCAGGGAAACAAAGCGGAGGCTTGGGGACCGCTTTGCAGAACACCTGCGCTCAGTTCGCAACAAACAACTGCACCTCCCAGTCGTGAACCATTTCAACTCCCCCTCCCATTCCTCAGATGACATGTCCATCCTGGGCCTCCTGCATTGCCACAATGATGCCATACGAAGGCTGCAGGAACAGCAAATCATATTCAGCCTGGGAACCCTGCAGCCCAATGGTATCAATGTGGATTTCACAAGCTTCAAAATTTCCCCTCCCCCAACCACATCCCAAAACCAGCCCAGCTCGTCCCCGCCTCCCTAACCTGTTCTTCCTCCCACCTATCCCCTCCTCCTACCTCAAGCCCCACCCCCATCTCCTATCTACTAACATCATCCCACCCCCTTGACCTGTCCGTCCTCCCTGGACTGACCTATCTCCTCCCTACCCCGCACCCTCCACTCACCTTTACTGACTCCATCCCCGCCTCTTTGACTTGTCTGCCTCCTCTCCACCTATCCTGTCCTCTATCCATATTCTACCCGCCTCCCCCCCTCTCCCTATTTATTTCAGAACCCTCTTCCCCTCCCCCATTTCTGATGAAGGGTCTAGGCCTGAAACGTCAAGCTTTCCTGCTCCTATGATGCTGCTTGGCCTGCTGTGTTCATCCAGCTCCACACCTTGTTATCTCAACTAATTGGGAGTATCTGGTTTCAGCATATTGTGAAGAATAAGCATTTAACTTTTGGTGTTCAGAAGCAAGCACAGCTCCCTGAGGAAAGGGTCAGTTTCTGTTCAGCAGATGCAAACTCTTGCTGTTTTGAATACAATGTGACCAGACTGTGAATCAAAGTGTTATTGGTTGTTCAGTTGAATAGGAAGTCTGGAAAGCTCTCTAATGTAGGACTTACTCTTCAGAGGTAGGATGGATATTAAATGGCTGTAAGGCAACCAGTCCATCAGTAAATCATTCCACACTGATTCTTTGAGTGGCAAGTGGTAAACTCCACCATCAAAAAACTCTGCTCGGTATTTTTTATTTAGATGTAGATGTGTGATAGCTGAAAACATATATGCTTCTCTACCTATTTATATAACAACTTTCAAATGTAGTTTATCACTGGGATGTATCAAACAAAATTTGATACAGACAATTTAAGATGTTAGAGCAGGTGACAAAACCTTTGGTCAAAGAGGGATCCTTTAAGGAGTGCCCTAAAGGAGACAGGTGCACAGATTTAATGAGGTTATTTCATAGCTAAGAACCTTGGCAGCTGAAAGGTATATCCTTCAATGATGCAGCAATGAAATATGGGGATGCGCAAAAAAAAACAGAATTGCAAGAATGTGAATGTTGTCAATGGAGAGATTTGAAAACCAGGATGAGGATGGTTACAACTGTGGCATTTCTGGAAAAGAGTCGATGTAGGTCAGCAAACAACAGGTGTGATGGGTGAATAAAATGTTGTGTGAGTTAGTATTGGCAAGGACTAAATAAGGACTAAATAATGTGCGGCAATTGGAAAGGAATGGAAAATATAGGGACCTTGATCAGATAGGCCGATGGGTTGAGGAGTGGTAGATGGATTTTAATTTAGATAAATGTGAGGCTTTTGGAAAGGCAAATCAGGGCAGGACTTGTACAGTTAATGGTAAGGTCCTGGGGAGTGTTACTGAACAGAGACCTTGAAGTGTAGGTTCATAGTTCCTTGAAAGTGAAGTCACAGGTAGACAGGATAGTGAAGAAGGCATTTGGTATGCTTGCCTTTATTGGTCAGTGCATTGAGTATAGGAGTTGGGAGATCATGTTGCGGCTGTACAGGCCATTGTCTTAAACCACTTTTGGAATACTGCATGCAGTTCTGGTCCCCCTCCTATTGGATGTTGTGAAACTAGAAAGGGTGCAGAAAAGACTTATGAGGATGTTGCCAAAATTGGCAGGTTTGAGCTATAGATAGAAGCTAAATAGGCTGGGGCTATTTTCCCTAGAGCGTTGGAGGCTGAGAAGCGACATTATAGAGGCTTATAAAATCAGAAGGGTCATGGATAGGGTGAACAGCCAACGTCTTTCTTCAGGGTAGGGCAGTCCAAAACTCGAGGGCAGAGGTTTAAGGTGAGAAGGGAAAGATTTAAAAGGGACCTAAGGGGAAAATTTTTCATGCAGAGGGTGGAGTATATGTGGAATGAGCTGCCAGAGCAGGCTGCTACAAACACAACATTTAAAAGGCATCTGGATGGGTACATGAATAGGAAGAGTTTAGAGGGATATGGGCCAAATGCTGGCAAATGGAACTAGATTAATCTAGGATATCTGGTTAGCATGGATGAGATGGACCAAAGGGTCTGGTTCCATGCTGTACAGCTCTATGACTCTATTTGGTTCATGAGGCTAAAGTTCCCTTTGATGACAGTTGGCCACGCAGTGGCAGCCATGTCATTTTGCTGGTAATGACACTTTTCTCATAAATGGGAAGATGATGCTTCCCATCAGTCTGAGGATTGTGTATTGCCTTGTTTATTTATACCAAAGTCTTGGCTTTTTCCTAAGACAGAATTATGTGTAAATTCTGTCAGTACACATACATGTATGCACATGTTTGCATTATAAATGATTCTACACACTCTCCCAAGATGTGTGTATGTAGTTGTCTGGTTTCCATACAGCACTTGTAGATTGAATTTAGCCCCAGTGCCTCAATATTACAAGACTGCAGCATACTTGGCTTGTATCTGCCCTGACACTGCAGAGGTTTAAACAAATTCATGTCACAATATCTGTGTTGCTTTGTGAACTTATTGAGACCTTTGTTCTCAACTGCCTTTGAAGAGCAGTGACTTTCAGGGATGCTCCATTGATGTCGAATGCTGTTCCCCATTCAAATCTGAGCAGTGGTACTTCCCGTATTGTGCTTCTGTTACTTCCCCAGTATCTCTTTCGCCCGATGCAGACCAATGTTTGTGCGATAGCTGAGCGCTGATTAATGAGGGGAGAAAGAGTTCTGCAGGTCGGTATCTGTTTAAAAATTTCGCATTTCCAAAGAGTGCTTAATGCTTCACCATTGTCAGCCCGTTTCATGTAACTGAATATTATATCTTTGCAGCTCTCTCTCTGCCTCCACTGAATGAGGATGGCTGTAGCAGAGCCTCTAGGTGCCCTTTCCCGCTGGTATCTCTATGCCATTCATGGCTATTTCTGCGAGGTGATGTTCACAGCAGCCTGGGACTTTGTGGTGCACTTCAACTGGAAATTTCCCGGGGTCACCAGTGTCTGGGCCCTTTTCATCTACGGCACGTCCATGCTGATAGTGGAGAGGATGTACCTCTACCTCAAGGACAAGTGCTGCACTGCTGCCCGGTGCCTCATCTACACCATCTGGACGTACATCTGGGAATTCTGCACGGGCTACATCTTGCGGCAGTTTGACGCCTGCCCGTGGGACTACTCGCAGTTCGAGTTTGACTTCATGGGACTGATCACCCTGGAGTACGCCATTCCGTGGCTCTGCGGCTCCTTCCTCATGGAGAAGCTGGTCATCAGGAACACACTGCGCCTGAGATTCGACCACCCCCGGGACACGGCGGCGGCAGCAGCAGCGCCGACAGCCCGGTGCCCCAGCACCCTGACGAACGGACACATCAAGAACAACTGACACCTACCCCTCCGGGCTGATCTGTGGTGGGGAAGAGAGATGAGGACATATATGACAGGGTGGGGAGGGAAGGGCCTTTACTTTTGTCTCCACGGATGATGGACACGAGAGCGAGACTAACCGCTAATGGTGTCGCTTGGGGCAATTCCCCGCCCCCCGTGGGGACGTCGGAGGTGCGTTCCGGAAGTTGATTGGCCGGGACGGCTGTCACTCATGACTTGTTGGGGGCGGTGAATGCGGCTCGAGATCGGACCGTTATTTCCCGCTTGCTCAGGTTCAACGACTTACACACGACCGATTTAATCACATATATATACACTGCACGGATTTGCAGATTTTTCCCCTTTTAGTTGTCGACTTTTTGTTTTAAAAATTACGCGAAAGGCACTGACGCCCACCCTGTGGTGCTTACCCACCCCCATCCAGTTTTGTGAAAAGGGGATTTCCATTAGTCTTCAAGTCCTCCGATGGAACTGTTATCCCGAACCTTAGTCAAGAGTGCGGTCTGACCTCTTGGGACCCATGCATTGCTAAAGTACCCTCATCGAAAAGGCTCAGTGCTTGGCAGCTAGCTTGGTTTTCGAACCATTATCACGGAATACCAGGGTCGCCCAGTTGGTCATGTCATTGAGCTGGCACATTCTCCAGAACCGAAGAAAGATCCACGGGTTGAGACGCCTCTATAAAGTTTTGAATGGACAGTTAATTATTTCTAAGTAGTAATAAGTCCACAAGTAACCGAAATCAAAGACTTTACAACCAACATACTTCCTTTTGCTAGGAGAATTCAGAACTGAAACAACTTTGCACAAACTTCTCTGCATCCCCTCCAAGGATTAATTGGTTATTCGTACTCACTGGGCACCTCTTAAGAAAATGCCCCATTGCAAGGCTGCATAAGGAAACGTTACCAAGTGCTGAGCTACATGAATTGAATGGATGGTTGCTGAGAGATCTGCAAGTTGTCGTTTATAGCATTCTTTATGTTTGTTTATTATTCTGTCTTAGAAAGGAAAGTTTAACCGTTTAAACTTGCATTTAGAACTACTTTAAAATTGCAAACAAGGAACTGGGAACCCAAAGCCTTGAGCATTCGTCTGTTAATATTAAAGCCAATGTGTTAACAGATTTCTTTAAAAAGTGTTGGATTAAAGAAGCAAAGATATGACAAAAATGTTTTCACCAATGAGTAATCTGGTGGAGGCAGATTCAACTGTGGTTTTAAAATGGGAATTGGACAGCCGTCTAAAGAGAAACAACATGCAAGGCAACCAGGAAACCCATGGTAGGGTCTGGATGAGTTGCTGTTGCAGAGTGTTGGCATGGACATGATGAACTGAATGGCCCGGACAGGGTGAGACAGCTGCTGTGGAGCTGAACCAAAGGAACTAAACTTAAAGGAACTGAAATTCCAAAAGGCAGCAACACAAGCATGTCCACTTTATGGAAATTTGCCAGTGCAGCGACCCTTCAACAAGAAATAATGAATAGTTGCCTCTTTTTATCATTACTACCTGATATTTATCCAAGACAATATGTCATATCAGTTATATGCCATGCAGTTGTGTGCCCATGTGCATCTTAATACACTGCATCACCACCTCTGATAGGAATGTAGGAAGGATTTTGAAATTAGATTCCCTCCTCCCCAGTTTCCTGAAGACGCACTGACTTTAACTGGATTGCTTTTCCAGAGTACTTGCCACTCAGCAGCACCTTAGCTAAATGGCCATTGTAGCAGATGATTTGTCCAATGTAATATTCAGACTTAAGTCCCCATCACTGTCAGAACATGTGCATTCTCAGGGTAGAGAGCTGCAACATATGCTGTTTTGTCAGTTCCCAGAGCAGCAGGACTGAACCAAACTGGAGCAAACTGGGATCCAATCTGTGACCTGTGTTTAGCTCAATTTGATATGATATTGTGCTTTTAACAACCATAATCTCTTTTAACAACCATTGATCTCTTTGAAAATGGAATGTTACATTTTAATCATTTCAAAATCAAGTGGTGAGAAAGGATTTGTCTTCACCTTTGCTGCCTTTTGGTCAATTTTTATTTAAACAACCTGGGCTAGGCCCAGTCAATGGCACCAATCGTGGCCTCAGTGCCCCATGGGCTAAATAGGGAAAATAGTCCCAAGTTGTTACCCACTGATCTCCTGCTGGTGAATGCACATCAGGATATTGTGTGCTAGGAGCTCTCTGGTGGAAAATTCAGATTCAATTTCAACTATTGCTTGGGGAATGAGGGAGAGGAGTTGGGTGGTTCAAAGTTATGATGCTGTCTTAGGAGAGAAGAAGGCTGTGAAGGGAACTACCTTGGTGGAGGGAAGAATTTTGTTTCAAAGGAATGTTGAGTATAAAATCATAAGGGAACAGGAATAAACAGATTACTATGAAGAAACAGTGTTACGAACTGCTCATGACCTGTGAGGGGCAGTCTCCAATTTAACAAAATTCTTCCTGTGCAAGCAGAAACGGACAGATGAAAGACAATAGTGTTAATTAACTCTCTGTAACAGCAAACAGTATTCCTATTTTAACTATTTCTGGTTAAATACCCAGTACATGGAGGATCGCAATTACTTTAAAATAGAAGTCCATTAGCAGTGTGAGAGACAAACTCAAACATACACAGCTCCTACTTTGCAATGTTACAGACTGTCAATGAGTTCCTTCAGCCTGACACAATGCACATATCAAAAAAGCTGTTACATTAGCTTTTCATTTGTGTGACTTGATTTGCAAAAGTCCCACTGACAGACTGACAAAATTAGAAACCCAGTGATAATTACAAGAATGCTGGACATAGAAATAAATGTTGGAAATGAGTAACAGGTTTCTGTGTAGTGCCGAAGTACATAAAGCTTGTTGTTATTGCTCGGTTAGTCAAAGCACTTTTCCTATAAATGAGAGATCTTGAATCTGAGTGCCAGTGATTAGTTATTATTTACGCTTAAGGCAGAGGTAAATATATGGACTAATAAGGAGTTGAACATTATCAGAATTAGATTGGAATGTGGATTTGTGATCACAATTAAATGAGCTGAGGTCTCATTGAATAGTGATGTAGTCTAGGAGTGTAGAATGGCCTACTCCTAATTTGTATGTTTGTATGCAAAGGATTTACTTTCACTTCACACGGGCCTTTTCTCTCAAACCCTTTCATTGTAACAACTCCCTGTAGCATACTGAATGAAGCCAATTGGGAAACAAAAAGCACCAAGCTCTGAATTTTATAAAAACCAAAAGAACTGAGGATGCTGTAAATCAGAAACAAAAACAGAAGTTGCTGGTGAAGCTCAGCACGTCTGCAGCATCTGTGGAGAGAAATCAGAGTTAATTTTTCAGGTCCGGTGATCCTGATCCTTACTTAGAACTGATACTAGCTAGGAAAATGTTGGTTAGTATGCATGAGATTGGGTGGGGGTGGGAGGGGGTAAACGATAGGTGGGGATAGAGCCCAAACAGAGAGAGCAGTTGAACAGACAAAGGGGTAGCTAACAACCTGGCTAGGAAGGTGAATAGCTGTTAATGGAGACTGTTAACGGCTAACAGTAGGTAGCGTTTAATGGCATACTATGTGATAACAAGGCCTGGTGTGTGTGGTAGGGGTCTAGGACATGGAAGAGTTCAGGCCCTAAAATTATGGCATTTGATATTGAGTCTGGAGGGCTATAGGGTCCCCAGTTGGAAAATGAGGTGTTGTTCTTTCAGAACCAAAAAAACTGAGGATGCTGTAAAATAGGGGCAAGAAGAGAAGTTGCTGGAAAAGCTCAGCAGGTCCGTCAGCATCTGTGAAGAAAAAAAATCAGAGTTAACGTTTTGGGTCCGGTGACTCTTCCTCAGTTCTGAGACCTCCTGAGCTTTTCCAGCAACTTCTGTTTTAGTTCCTGTTGTTCTTTCTGCTTGCGCTGAGCTTCACTGGAACACCGCAGCAAGGCTGAGACAGAGATGTTAGCCAGGGAACAGGGTGATGTGTTAAAGTGGCAGGCAACTGGAAGCTCAGGGTCATTTTTGCAGGCAGAACAGAGATGTTCTGCGAAGCAGTCACTCAGTCTACACTCTGAACTTTGATGTGAATAATGCTGGTAGGCCATGCTGTGTCTTGAGTGAGTCTATTCTAGACTGAATGCTAGAGCAAAGTTACATTAGTGGTCCTCACACCTCCACAGTTTTGCTTTTTCTATGTTGACTCCATTGACACTTGCACACAGACATTAGGTACCTTTTGTACATTCCCCTCAAGTGGTACTCACGACATGTTAGATAAGAATCTGAGGCTGCTTTTGTGGCAAAGTGGTAGTGTCCCCACCTCTGGGTCAGAAGTCTGTGTTTAATTCCCACCTGCTCCAGAGGTATGTCATAATACATCAAAACAGGTTGATTAAAACCATCTAGACTAGTATTTGAACATCCAGGTGAGCTAGAAGATTGTGGAACCAACCCTTCATTCCCTACTCACATTATCCAAAGTCAAATTGCAAAGTAGCTAGTGATCAGAAATTAGCCCTGTGTATTAAGGCTAATTGTGATGTCAGTCAAATTGAAACCAGTGGAGTAGTTCAAACTAAGATAACAAGCATGGGGCTGGATGAACACAGCAGGTCAAGCAGCATCATAGGAGTAGTTCAAACTGATGCCTTGCTGGACTTTGCTACATATCAGGCAGCGGTATTGACACACCAGCTTAACACTTGTATAGATAGCATTTCTGACGTTTTGGTGGAATGGGGCTGGGCTGAAGTAGTATGAGTATGATTAGAGCAGAGTCACCACCCCTTTTAAGAATTTTGACACTGGAGCCTGAGGTAGGAGGCTGTGGGATAGCAGAATACCAGGCTGACGCCTCTGTTCTAATGTGTATTGGGAGCTTTCCTCATAAGAGTTATTTCTTCCAACTGAATGTTAGCCAAAGGCTGTGATATATGCCTTACTGTAGTTAAATTAATTTGACTAAATGCGTTTTACATTCGTCTATTACTTACCTCTAGTTATGTATGAAGGTCACAGCACAGGTAGATAAGGTTCAGTTGTTTTTTGATATCACATGGAGTGAATCAAATTGGCTTGTAGCAGGCTCCTGGCTGCTGAAACACAGATAAATTACTAATTTGGTCAAACAGCAAGGGATCATTTGTATACACACACACCAGGCAGAGTGCAAACACAACAGCCAGGTGGTGATGACATTAGCATAGTGTAAAAGGCACCAGTTATCCTGGACAGACCGACCCTCAACAACTTATCCACTAAACAAAGGAGGGCCCAGACAGAAAAGCACCAGATCCTGATACACAAAGAAACAAACAATGGCAAGCCATCCAAATGATTGCTACTGTTTCAAACTATTAAGTGAGTCCCCGGATTGGCCAGGAAGTTCCAGAAAACCATCTAAAAAGCTATAAAAACAGGGTTCACTTGCAGACCTTTCTTGGAACCTCTTAGACTGTCTTGAATCCTCTGGAGGCCTTCTGAGGAAACCAGCATGGCAAGAATTAGAGACCAGCTGACATCCAGAGAGAGAGGGAGAGAGAAAGGAAGACTAAGAAAAGAAAGCAGCTTCGGAAAGATAGAGCCGGAAAGAGAGTAACTGCATAAATCTACAAGAAACTCGGGAGGTATTGTAACCTTAAGGGGCCAAATAGGATTAGAGGTAGTATGTTTAGTATTAAGGTTACTGTAATTTGTTTTCTAATAAAGTCAGGATTATTTTGCACGAATAACGGCTTGTGTTCGTAGTGATTTGACTGTTTCGGTATTGTGGGACACCTGGGCAAATTTATTGGTAACATTCTGATTGTGGTTGTCTGACTTGTTTTAAGGAGGAACTAAACATTTGGCGTCTTTGTGTGGTCTTCGATAAGAAGTGACAGTCAGGTCCTCCGAAGTCGAACCACCAGTCTGGTATCCTCAGAATTCAGCCTGAACTGTGATTAAGAGGGGAATTATCCTATGTTTAAGCCAGAATTCAAGTGAGTAACTGAGGATACAGGCAGTCAACCAGAAATTGACCCATCAGCCAGGGATTCTACATCAGAGCGAGCAAAGCACAAGCTGGAAAAGGGTAGTGGAGTATAGAGGGAGTCTGAGGAAGTCAGCCTAGAGGAAAACAGGTATTTGCCTCTTGTGTAGAAACCCTAGAGACATTTAGGACTCCTTGAAAGAACCAACGGAGCTTTCATTTTATTTTCAGTTCCAACGAGTAGAAAAAATTTTCCTCTAAATTTTAAATCCACGTCTCTGTCCTGGGAGGGTACGATGGGAATGGAGCTGAGGGGATTTGATTTTTAGTTTACTTTTGAGTTTGTAAGAGTAGAGGACAGTTTAGTCTGTATTTCGACCCTTTGTTTTCCTTATCCCAAGAGTGTTTGGTGGGGACAGAGTCGAGGGAAAGTCATTCTTTATTTTCAGAGTTGAAGAAACTTTATTTTGAGTTCAAGAGAGTTGAGGGACCTTTGAGTTCCAAAGAGTCAAGGAAATTTTACTTTTCCATTTAAAAAACACTGGCAGCTGTTGACGCTCCTTCATATTTTACTAACTCAATCAAAATGACTACTAGGTGCTTTAAAGAGTACCTGAATCAAGGAGCCACAGATTGGGTTGGAGACGCAGGGTTAGACGTAATGCACAAGTGTGGGAAACTACAGGCATGCCATAAAAAGAGGTTAAAGACCTATCTCTAGCTAGTGTTAGACAGGGTCACCGTGCTCTAGTTCTACACGTCTAAAACTTCGAGAGGCTGCAACAAGAATTCAGTTGAAGCCTTACCCCAACTACAACCATTACCCATAACAATAACATGGAAGAGAAATGCAGTGAAGGACACCGCAATGCCTGTAAAATGGGACAAGTGTTTCCTCGTACAACATGGGAGGACACTTTCAGACAATACCTTTTGAAAATGTGGCCCAAATGGACAGAATTCTGTGGCAGCTCACACTAGCCCTAGTCCACTGGGAGGCTGTGGCTTGGTGGTATTATCGCTAGACTATTAATCCAGAGACTCAGGTAATGTTCTGAGAATGCTGGTTTAAACCCACCCCGGAAATCTGGAATTAAGAATCTAATGAAGACTGTGAATCCATTGTTGATTGTTGGAAAAACCCATCTGGTTCACTTTTGCCCTTCAAGGAAAGAAATCTGCCATGCTTAGCTGGTCTGGCCTACATGTTACTTCAGACCCACGGCAATGTGACTGATTCTCAACTGCCCTCTGGGCAATTAGGGATGAGCAATAAATGCTGGTCCAGCTAGCAATGCCTCACCCAGTGTAAAACTCACAACAAATTAGGAAAGAAGCCCACTAAGAAAACCTGAAGTATCCTAGAATATTCTTTGGCCGACTAGCTGAGATTAGATTCCTGTGGGAGCGATTAGAAATCTTTACTGATTAACAGAAAGATTCTTGGCAGTGTGGAGGAGCAGAGGGATTTAGGGGTTCATGTCCACAGTTCCCTGAAAGCTGCCACCCAGGTGGATAGAGTTGTTAAGAAGGCGTATGGTGTGTTAGCTTTCATTAATAGAGGGATTGAGTTCAAGAGCCGTGAAGTTATGCTCCAGCTTTGCAAAACCCTGGTTTGGCCACATCTGGAGTATTGTGTCCAGTTCTGTTCGCATCATTACAGGAAAGATGTGGAAGCGTTGGAAAAGGTACAGAGGAGATTTACCAGGATGTTGCCTGGAATGGAGGGAAGGTCTTAGGAGGAAAGGTTGAGAGTGCTAGGGCTTTTCTCTGTAGATAGATGAAGATGAGAGGTGACTTGATAGAGGTGTACAAAATGATCAGAGGTATAGATAGTGTGGATAACCAGAGACTTTTTCCTAGGGTGGAGGTAGCTATTACGAAGGGGCATAGTTTTAAAGCGAGTGGAGGTAGCTATACGGGAGATGTCAGAGGTAGGTTCTTTACTCAGAGAGTAGTCAGGGCGTGAAAAGCATTGCCGGACAGGGTAGTGGAGTTGGCCTCATTAGGGGCATTTAAGCAGCTATTAGATAGGCATATATGGATGATAGTATGAGGTAGGGGTGAAGGTTAGATAGACCTTAGGTTTAGGGTAAAAGTTCGGCACAACATTGTGGGCCGAAGGGCCTGTACTGTGCTGTACAGTTCTATGTTCTAACTGGAAAAATTAAGGAGTAGGACATCAGAATACAGGAAAACCTGATCTACATGGGACAGTTCCAGTCGCAATTTGAAACAGCCTAGTCTAGTGAGAGGAGGGCCATTGGGCACCGGGAGGCAGCATACATTGTCAAGCTGGCATGACAGTGTAGGGAGCTCTAAGCAGCCATACAAATTTTCCAAGCCTGCAATGCACATCAGTCCCTGCATGGAGCATTCAAACTGCCAGGAATAAATACAAATCTCTAGCAAACCAGATCTCCGCCCAGAATTGGATGATGTCCGCCTTTGGGGTCCAACCTCCCCAGGGAGTTAATGAGAGGTCCCACACTGACACACATGCATTTAATCTGCCTCTGCCCCACAGACAGGGTCCCCACCACTTTTCTCCCAGGTGACTGCACCTACAACCCCCACCTGAAACCGTTGCACATGCACACGCACATAAGCATGGTCCAGACTTCTTATAGCACCCCCCCAACTGAAAGAAGGGTCAGGAATATACCAATGAGTCTGCTCCATAAAGGTGCCCTGTCCCCAGAAGAAAGGAGCTCCCACAAACAAACATCAAACCCAATCTGTGGACAGATCAGCATTTCATTCAGGACTGCTGGGCACCTAAGGTTCCAACCAGGCAACAGGAAGTCCGCAAAAAGGGGCAACACTCAGGGTACAATCCTGGCAGAACAGCTGGATTGAAAATGGGCTGTAGCTTATACATTGAGGATGATGGGGCAACCCAGTAACGGAAATAGCTTTAAGCTCCCCAGCCATGAGTGCACAAGCTGCCATGTGGTAGCTCATCAGGAACAGCTCCCTTCACTGCTAAACATCTATTTACACACTGGGTGACAACCCACCTCTCCACACTACATACTGCACACAGGGCACCTTTCCGTTGTGCCTTTTACTTTTTCTTAAAAACAAAGAGAGCCAGGAATGGGTGACAATTGGACAATTTGACAATTTTAAAATGTTATGTTGAACATAGTGTCAGATATTGGACCAAGATATTAACAGAAATTACTCTTGTTTTCATTTTGAAAGTGCACCAGAGTGGCTACTCCAAGACAGCGATTCATCCTTAGAGAGGGTTTATTGTGTATTATGTATTATTATACTTGTTGTAACCAAAAATGTAGCGCAGGCACAAGGGAAAATGACATATCCAGGATAGTTATGATACGACCCATCAGACACGATGGTGCGTGCAGATGGGATCCTCTTGGTCCATTCTGTGCTATCAGTGGTATTCGGGTGTAACCATCAGCTCATGCTGCAAGGGAAGCCAACGGGAGTTCCACATTGTGTTATATGAGGGTAGGGATCACAGACAATTGGTGGAGATTTTCCACGAATGAGTGCATAGTCCAGACAAGGGGTCACAGTTAGGATAGCAATGGCCCGGGAAGCCTCACCAGGGAGGATTTCTTAAGTACAAAGTTAGACCTGTAGAGAAGGCTCCTACCCCAGCTTGTCTCTCTGCTCCCCACTTACATACACATTTACACACACACACGCATCAGACCCTTGCAATGGACTAGTAATTAAACCCACAGGTAAAATCTATCTGACAACATTCACCATGAGCTAATGCCAGTCATAATAGATGTATCAGGGATATAGTTACTGGAGTGGTATTCTTCCCCTTTAAAACAATAACATTCCCACCTGGCCCTCAGAATAATGGGATGAGGCACAGGGAAATGAGGGAAAACCCAAACCAACAGTTAATAGATGAAAGACAAGGGAACTCCTTAATGATCTATCCACAGTGTATGAGGCAGGAGTGTCAATGGTCAATACCCTTGATTTGGCTAATTTGGACAATAAACTCAGGATCATAACCCAACAAGTCAAACGAGCTCTAACAGTACTGAACACAGATAATCGACAGGAGACCACTGGACAACTAGCAGAGATCACTTAGTGATCATACCATAGGGTCACACCAAAATGATTAACCGGATCATCCAGGGCAAAATCAGGGATGACAGCAGCAAAACCACACCTTGTGCATCATCTACGGTAACTGGATAATTGAATAGCTAAGGGAGGACCTCAGGCAGGCTAGCCAAGGGAAAGTCCCATCCTGGATCTGCAATGAACAGCTTGAGCATATGATCCAGGAGAAAAGCCACAAGCTGTCAGTTCTGACAGATCCATTAAGGTGTGGTTTAATGACAGCTGCAAGGACACTCTCGGCAAGGTCCTAGGCTTGGTGCTAGGGATTTAATTATTTCTAGTGATAGAGTTGGGTTGAAGATCTTTTGAAGTCACAAATATTGGAATTATTAAAAAAAGGTATTTGGATAGGTTACCATGACACCCTCCATGTGCTGTGGAGAGACAGAGGTCACTGATACAGGTCACTCAGTAAATGCGAACAAACAGGCCATACCACTGTGCCCATAACCCGTCATCCATGAATTCAGCTCCTATCATACATAGTTGTGGGCCTAATTGCACTCACCTTCATAGACCTCAGGATACTGGCAGTTAAGATTGCAGGCTGCGAAAGACAAATATCCCAACAGATGGGAATGATCGGTATGAATAATACTGTACATGAACACAAGGGCTACAAGGTAGACTGAACTCCCAGTGTTATCAGTATTGTCGCTTTTATTTGTTCTGTTTACTGAATGCTGTCTCTGCACTTCAACCCTGTATGGATTACCATGATGGGAGTTTCCTTTTTTAGTATATGCAATTATATCACTGTGTGAAAGCCATTATGTACATAGGCTTAACCAAACACATAAGCTCCCTTGATAATACACATAACCAACTTTTAAAATTAGGTTCGAACTTCATTTGCACAAGCTTCTTTCTATTCAAAAGGAGGGTCATGGAGCAGTGTCCTGGCCGCTAAAATACAGATAGATTGCTGACTTGGCCAAACAATAAAGGATGCTGGGTACATTGGCCAAGTAAAACTGAAATCACAAAACCCACACACTAGGCATAATGCTAACACAACAGCCAGATGCTAATGACATTAACATAGTGTAGAAGGCAACAGCTATGCTGAACAGACATACCCCAACAACACTTACACACTGAACAAAGGAGGGCCCAGACGGAGAGGCACCAGATCTTGATACACAAAGAAACAAACATCCAAATGATTAACAAACAGGAGGCTGCAAAAACACAGCAAGCCAGGCAGAGGTGGAGGAAAAGTCAACATTTCAGGCATTATCATTTTCAGTACTGGATGTGGGGGTAGGGGGAGCTGCAGATATAGGGGAGGGGGGTGGTGGTTGAGGAATGGTGGTAATAGGTGGACACCAGTCGTAGGTTGGTCGATGTGAGGGATGAATCCAGTTGGCAGCTGGAATGGAAGGGTGGTGGTAGGGCTGGAAAGGGAGTCTGGGGATGGTGGGAAGGTTATTTGAAATTAGAGAACTCAATCTTAAGTCCACTGGCCTGTAGGGTGCCCAGGTGGAAGATAAGGTGCTGTTCCTCAAATGTGCATTCTGATTCACTGCGACACTGGAGGATGTATATGTTGCAGGGGGAGTGGAGTTGAAATGGGTGTTGACCAGGTGGTTAGCCTGGCCATTTCAGGCCAGGTAAAGATGCTTGGTGAAACAGCCACCTAGTCTACATTTGGCCTCCCTGATGTAGAGAAGACCACATCAGAAGTACTGGATGCAAAAGACCTGTTTGGAGGAGATGTAAGTGAAACTCTGTCTCACCTGAAAGGACTGTTTATGGCCCTGGATGGAGGAGAGAGAAGTGGTGTGTGGGCAGGTGTTGCATCTTTTATGGTTACATGGGAAGGTACCAGGGGCGAGGGTTGGAGTAGTTGATGGGGAGTGTGGCGCGAAGGGAATGATCCTTGTGGAAGCTAGAGAGGGGTGGGGAGTGGAAGATGTTCTGGGTGATGGGGTCTAATTTGGAGGTGGCGGAAGTGTTTGAGGGTGATACTTTGGATGTAGAGGCTGGTGGAGTGGCAAGTGAGGACAAGGGGGACCCTACCATCATGTTTGGAGTGGGGGTGCGGTTTAGAGGTGAGGAGTGGGACATGGAGGAGACATAATAGAGGCTTACAGGCGAAGGTATTGGGGATGTTAGAGTGGTTGGTGAGGAGTGTCTTACAGGGGAAGGTATCATACACCACCTCCATCCAGGGCCCAAAACAGTCCTTCTAGGTGAGACATAGTTTCACCTGCATCTCCTCCAACCTAGTCTAATGTATCCGGTGCTCCTGATGTGGTCTTCTCTACATCAGTGAGACCAAACATACACTAGGTGACCATTTTGATGAGCATCTTCATCTGGCCCGAAACAGCCAGCCGAACACCCCAGTCACTGCCCATTTCAACTCCACCCACCATGCCCCCTCCAACATGTCCATCTTCGGCCTCCTCCAGTGTTGCAGTGGATCAGATTGCAAATTTGAGGAACAACACCTTATCTTCTGCCTGGGCGCCTTTCAGCCCGAAGGATTTATGATTGAATTCTCTAATTTCAAATAACCTTCCCACCTTCCCACCCTCCCACCTCCGTTTCCAGCCCCGCCTCTTCCCTTCCATTCCAGCCAGCAACCAGATTCATCCCTCCCATCAACCAGGTTGTACCTACTATCAGTGTCCACCTATCACCACGTTGACTTCTCCTCCTCCAGATGCTGTCTGGCTTGCTGTGTTTTTCTAGCCTCCTGTTTGTCTACCTTGGATTCTAGGCATCTGCAGTTTTTTTTGTCTCTATCCAAATGATTGACACTGTTTCAAACTATTAAGTGAGTCTCTCTGATTGTCAGAACTATAGAAAGTTCCAGACAACCATCTAAAAAGGTATAAAAACAGAGTTCACTTGCAGACCTCTCTCTTGAATCTTCTGAAGACCTTTTGAGGAAACCAACATGGCAAGAGATAGAGACCAATTGACTATCCAGAGAGAGAGAAGAAAACAAAGCAGCATTGCAGAGACAGAGCGACTGCATAAATCTACAAGACATTCAGAAGGTATTGTAACCTTAAGGGGCTAAATAGGATTGGAGGTAGTATGTTTTGTGCTAGAATCAAAAAGTCACAGTGCTGTACAACATGGAAACAGACCTTTAGGTCCACTCATCCATGCAAACCAGTTAACTCAATTAATCCAGTCCCCTTTGCCAGCATTTGACCCATAACCCTCCAAACCCATCCAGATGCCTTTTAAATGTTTTAATTGTACCAGCCTCCACCATTTCCTCCAGCAGCTCATTCCACACATGCACCACCCTCTGTGTGAAAAAATTGCCTTTTAGATCCCCTTTAAGTCTTTCCCCTCTCACCTTAAACCTATGACCTCTAGTTCTGGACTGCCTCATCTCAGGAAAAGTTCACCCTTTCCATGCACCTCATGATTTTATAAACCTCTATAAGGTCACCCCCTCGGCCTCCAGGGAAAATAGCCCTAGCCTATTCAGTCTCTCCCTATAGCTGAAACCCTCCAACCCTGGTAACATCCTTGTAAGTCTTTTCTAAACCCTTTCAAGTTTCACAATATCTTTTCTACAGCAGAGAGACCAGAATTGAATGCAGTATTCGAAAAAAAAAGGCCGAACCAATATCCTGTACAGCTGCAGAGATAACAGGTACTGCAGATGCTGGAGAATCCAAGATAACAAGTCGTGGAGCTGGATGAACACAGCAGGCCAAGCAGCATCATAGGAGCAGGAAAACTTGACGTTTCGGGCCTAGACCCTTCATCAGAAATGGGGGAGGGGAAGAGGGTTCTGAAATAAATAGGGAGAGAGGGGGAGGCGGATAGAGGATGGATAGAGGAGAGGATAGGTGGAGAGGAGGCAGACAAGTCGAAGAGGCGGGGATGGAGCATGTAAAGGTGAGTGGAGATGGGGGGGTAGCGAGGAGATAGGTCAGTCCAGGGAGGATGGACCGGTCAAGGGGGTGGGATGATGTTAGTAGATAGGAGATGAGGGTGGGGCTTGAGGTGGGAGAAGGGGATAGGTGAGAGGAAGAACAGGTTAGGGAGGTGGAGATGAGCTGGGCTGGTTTTGGGATGCGAGATTTTGAAGCTTGTGAAATCCACATTGGTACCATTGGGCTGCAGGGTTCCCAGGCTGAATATGATTTGCTGTTCCTGCAGCCTTCGGGTGGCATCACTGTGGCATTGCAGGAGGCCCAGGATGGACATGTCGTCTGAGGAATGGGAGGGGGAGTTGAAATGGTTCGCGACTGGGAGGTGCAGTTGTTTGTTGCGAACTGAGCGCAGGTGTTCTGCAAAGCGGTCCCCAAGCCTCCAATTAGTTTCCCCGATGTAGAGGAAGCCACAACGGGTACAGCGGATGCAGTATACCACATTGGCAGATGTGCAGGTGAACATCTGCCTGATGTGGAAAGTCTTCTTGGGGCCTGGTATTGGGGTGAAGGAGGAGGTGTGGGGGCAGGTGTAGCACTTCCTGTGGTTGCAGGGAAAAGTGCTGGGTATGGTGGGGCTGGAGGGGAGTGTGGAGCGGACAAAGGAGTCGCGGAGGGAGTGGTCCCTCCGGAAAGCAGATAAGGGTGGGAAGGGAAAAGTGTCTTTGGTGGTGGGGTCTGATTGCAGATGGCGGAAGTGTCGGAGGATGATGCGTTGGATCCGTCACCCCAATCCCAGGCCCCAAGAAGACTTTCCACATCAGGCAGATGTTCACCTGCACATCTGCCAATGTGGTATACTGCATCCGCTGTACCCGTTGTGGCTTCCTCTACATCGGGGAAACCAAGCGGAGGCTTGGGGACCGCTTTGCAGAACACCTGCTCTCAGTTCGCAACAAACAACTGCACCTCCCAGTTGCGAACCATTTCAACTCCCCCTCCCATTCCTCAGACGACATGTCCTTCCTGGGCCTCCTGCAATGCCACAGTGATGCCACCCGAAGGCTGCAGGAACAGCAAATCATATTCAGCCTGGGAACCCTGCAGCCCAATGGTATCAATGTGGATTTCACAAGCTTCAAAATCTCCCCTCCCCCAACCGCATCCCAAAACCAGCCCAGCTCGTCCCCGCCTCCCTAACCTGTTCTTCCTCTCACCTATCCCCTTCTCCCACCTCAAGCCCCACCCCCATCTCCTAACATCATCCCGCCCCCTTGACCGGTCTGTCCTCCCTGGACAGACCTACCTCCTCCCTACCCCCCCACCTCCACTGGCTCCATCCCCGCCTCTTCGACTTGTCTGCCTCCTCTCCTCTATCCGCCTCCCCCTCTCTCCCTATTTATTTTCAGAACCCTCTTCCCCTCCCCCATTTCTGATGAAGGGTCTAGGCCCGAAACATCAAGTTTTCCTGCTCCTATGATGCTGCTTGGCCTGCTGTGTTCATCCAGCCCCACGCCTTGTTATCCTGTACGGCTGCAACATGATCTCCTATACTCAATGCAATGACCAATAAAGGCAAGCATACCAAATGCCTTCTTCACTATCCTGTCTACCTGTGATTCCACTTTCAAGGAACCGTGAACCTACACTTCAAGGTATCTGTTCAGTAACACTCCCCAGGACCTTACCATTAAGTGTATAAGTCCTGACCTGATTTGCCTTTCCAAAAGCCTCACGTTTATCTAAATTAAAACCCATCTACCACTCCTCAACCCATCAGCCTAGCTGATCAAGGTCCCTATGTTTTCCATTCCTTTCCAATTGCTGCACATTGAACCCTATTTAGTCCTTGCCAACCCTAACTTGCACAACATTTCATTCCCCCATCGCCCCTTTTGTTTGCTGACCCACATTCACTCTTTACCAACAATGCCACAGTTTTAACCATCCTCATCCTTGTTTTCAAATCTCTCCATTAACTCATCCTTACTTCTGTAACTTTCTCATTGCCTTCAAGGGGTAAGAGTTCTTGCAGTGCTGTGGTAGCGTCTCTTCCTCTGAGGCTGGAAACCTGGGCTCACGTCCCACCTGCTCCACCTAACAGCGTCTCTGAATAGGCTGATTAGAAAATGTCTCAACTGTGGGGTCAAGTCATTGAGTGTATTTAAGACAGAGATAGGTAGGTTCTTGATTATTAAGGGAGTAAAGGATTATGAGGAAACGGCATTAGAATGGGATTGGGAAACATATCACTCATGTTCACCGAGGATCTTTAAGAAGAAAGAAAAGGGGCCCCAAGACTACAGTACTATCCTACGAAGGGAGATCAATTCAAACTTTAATCATCCGCCATAGTGGGATTTGATCCCATGTGTCCAAGAACAATAGCTTAGTATCGCTGGATTACTAGTGTAATGACAATACTGCTATGCCACAGTATCTCCTACACTATCCTACGAAGGGAGATGCGATAAATAAAGGATACCACTTTAACAACATACAACTGGACAGCCACTCCTCCTTCCGGCTGTTACACGCTGCGGGCACTCAGGGCCCGCCCACCTCCCATCGGCCCCTGTGATTGGCTGCAGTGTATCCGTTCGTGGATTGGCGGACACGCTCAGCGCTAAGGCCAATCGCGGGGCGGCTTCCGGGCACGGTCTCCCGGACGCGTCCATGCTTGATTTCTCGCGGGATTGGCCGACGCGCGGTGAGGATCGGGACCAATAGGAGCACGGGATCGCCGACAGGTGAAGGTGGGAGAGGTAGATTCCTGAGTGAGGGATAGCAGGGTTACATGTCGGGGGTAGTGTCAGTTACTGATTCGAGGGTTGAGGTTGGTCAGGGTCAGTTTCTTTAAGTTCAACTCTAGTTTAATTCAGGTGAAATATGACAATGAATAGATCAGGTGAGAGGACAGATAGGTTCAAAGTAAATTATGCTCACAACATTGTCATGGCGCAGCGGGAGGCTATACACAAGTTGTGAGTTATAAGATATTAAGTACCGTGGGGCGTTAGAGACTAGCAGTGGACAGGGGAGACAGTGACCCCTGTACCTCCCACCACCCCTAAAGCAGTGACTGACACTAGACCCATTGACAGACCCTATTCACCGTGTTTCCCCTTGCTCGAACCTGGATACTGACCCTGTGCACAGCACCTTTTCTTGACGGCCTCTCCCAGACCCAGTGACTGATCCTGGTCCTCTTCCCCCAGACCCAGTGACTGACTCTGCCATCCGCATGACTAAGCCTGACTCCCTTGTCCCTCTCCCCAAGACAGATCTTCTGCTTCCAGACCCAGTGACTGAGCCCAGTGTCCAAAGGCAGTTGGCATGATTGGCTAACTTATGACAACTATGGGAAGTGAGTGTGCACAATCAATGCAATTAGTATTGTGTTATTTATGGATGTAATGGTACAATCATTTTGAATCTAGTTCAATATTATTTTGTTCTCCTGAACTAGGTTGCAAAACATGGCAAGCAAAAAGCTGAAGAGGACAGGCCTGCCTTCAGATTTGTGTGAAAGGCTTAGCAAATACCAGATTATAAACTGTCAGGTAAGGCAGTAGCTGGAACGGTGCAGGGTGATGCTGTAATCAGCATGGATATACTTAGAGCAAACTGTTATAGGTTGCAACAACTTGATTTACGGCCTGATAGAGTAATGAAAAACATTAACATCATTCGTTCTGATGAACGATTTCTTTTTCCCAGTTTTCTTCTCATTCTCTTCATGGAATTGCTACCTTAGAGGCAATCCCAAGAAAATGTACTATGATACAATACCCAACAGGACATCTTTCAGATAGGAATCTTAACAGTGATTTGGCATTTTTTGATGTTGGAGGATAATGTTATCAAGCCAGTTCCTATTTTCACCAAACACCCTTTTCCTATGGCGCTCGCTATAATGGCAAATGTGGCTGATTGTATATTTAGTCTCTGTCCAATTGCTGAAGCTAATTGCACCTGACCAGACATTAGAATGAACACTGGGGTCTAAGTTGTAAAAAGGTATATTAGATTTAGAAGCAGTTCAGAAAAAGTTTGCTTGGCTCAATCCTGGATTAATCCTTCTTATGAAGAAGGTTGAACAGGTCTTTATCTATTGGTGTCTAAAAGAATAAGAGTTGATCTTATTGAAACATACAAATTCTTGAGAGTCATAGTCGTACAGCATGGAAACAGATCCTTTGGTTCAACTAGTCTGTGCTGACTAGGTTTCCCAAACTAAGCTAGTCCCATTTGCCTGCTTTTGGCCCATATCCCTCAAACCCTTCTTATTCATTTACTTGTCCAAATGTCTTTTAAATGTTGTAACTGTACCTGCATCTACCACTTCCTCTGGCAGTTCATGTCGTATATGCATGACCTGCTGTTGTCCCTCAGGTCCTTTTTAAATCTTTCCCCTCTCACCTTAAAACTGCCCTCTAGTTTTGAATTCACCTACCATAGGGAAAAGACCTTTGCTGTTCATGTTATCTACGTCTATCATGATTTTATAAACCTGTACAAGGTCACCCCTCAACCTCCTATGCTCCAGGGGAAAAGCCTCAGTCTATTCAGCCTGTCTT
This sequence comes from Ginglymostoma cirratum, assembly GCA_024137785.1. Classification (NCBI taxonomy): domain Eukaryota; kingdom Metazoa; phylum Chordata; class Chondrichthyes; order Orectolobiformes; family Ginglymostomatidae; genus Ginglymostoma; species Ginglymostoma cirratum. Next base: position 6,808,681 of record JAHRHZ010000133.1, read on the forward strand.
TATAATGCAAACCCTCCAGTCCTGGTAACATTCTCATAAATCTTTACTGCACCCTTTCCAATTTAATAATATCTTTCCTATAGCAGGGCGACCAGAACTGTATTCAGTACTCAAAAGTAGCCTCACCAATGTTCAGCACAGCCCCAACATGATATCCCAACTCCTATGCTCAGTGCTCTGCCAATGAAGGCAAGCATGCCAAATGCCTTCTTCACCACCCTGCCCACCTGTGACATTACTTTCAAGGAACTGTTTACCTGAATCCCTAGTCTCTGTTTGGCAACATTACTCGGGGCCCTAGAAATAACTGTGTAAGTTCTGCCCTGGTTTGTCTTAGCAAAATGCAACACATCACAATTATCTAAATTAAATTCCATCTGCCATTCCTTGGCCCGTTGGCCCAGCTGATCAAAAGCCTGTTTTACTCTTAGATAACCTTCTTCAGTGTCCACTATACCACCAATTTTGATATCATTAGCAAACTTACTAATCGTGCTTCCTATATTCTCACTCAAATCGTGTATATAAATGGTGAACGGCATTGGACCCAGCAACGATCCCTGCTGAACACTACTGGTCACAGGCCTCCAGTCTGAACAGCAACCTTCTACCATCACCCTCTCTCTCCTACCTTCAAACCAATTTTGTATCCAGTTGGTTAGCTCTCCTTGGATCCCATGTGGTCCAACTTTACTAACCAGTCTACCATGCGAAACCTTGTCGAAGTACTTGCTCAAGTCTATATAGACAATGTCTATTGCTCTGCCCTTATCTATCTATTTGGCCATGTCCTTAAAAACCTCAATCAAGTTTATGAGACACAATTTCCCATGTACAAAGCCATGTTGACTACCTCTAATCATTACTTGCTTCTCCAAATGCATGTAAATCCTCTCTCTCAGAATCCCCTCCAATAACTTATCCACTACTGACGTCAACCTCACCAGTCTGTAGTTCCCCAGGCTTTTCCTTGCAGCCTTTTCTAAATAAAGGCACAACATTAGTTACCCTCCAGTCTGTAGATGATACAGATACCTCTGCTACTGGCCTCTCATTTCTTCCTTATCTTCCCACAATGTCCTGGGATACTCTTGGGGACTTATCTACCGTCATGTGTTTTATGACCTCCAGCACCACCTCTTCTGTAATGTGATCTGTTTTCAAGACATCACTGTTTATTTCCCCAAGTTCTCTGGCTTCCATGACTTTCTCCACAGTAAATACTGATGCAAAATATTCGTTTAGTATCTCACCCATCTCCTGTGGTTCTGCACATAGATACATTGTTGACCTTTAAGGGGTCCTATTCTGTCCTTAGTTGCTCTTTTTTCCTTAATGTACTTGGAGAATCTCTTTGGATTCTTCTTAACCTTATCTGCCAAGGCTATTTCATATCCCCTTTTGCCCTCCTGATTTCCCTCTTAAGTATGTCCCCACTTCGCCTATCCTCATCTAGGGATTCATTTGATCCCAACTGGCTACACCTGACATATGCCTCCTTTCTCTCAACCAGAGCCTCAATGTCTCTAGTCATCCAGTGTGCCCTACTCCTACCAGCCTTGCACTTCACTGTAACAGGAATATACTGTCTCTGAACTCTTATCTCCTTTTTGAAAACCTACCATTTGCCAGTCATCTCTTTACCTGTGAACAGCCTACCTCATTTCATTTTTTGTAAGTTCCTGTCTAATACCATCAAAATTGGCCTTGCTCCAATTTAGAACTTTCACTTTTATACAAAGCCTATCTTTTTCCATAACTATTTTAAAATTAATAGAATTATGGTCACTGGTTGCAAAGCGCTCCCCCACTAACACCTCAGTCACTTGCCTTGCCTTATTTCCCAAGAGAAGGCCGTGTTTTCCTCCTCTAGTATGTACATCTACATATTGATAAAGAGAATTTTCTTGAACGCATTTAACAAATTTCTTCCCATCCAAGCCCTATTGCAGCCCCAGTCTATGTTTGGAAAGTTAAAATCCCCTACTTTTACAACCATATTATTCTTAAAGATATCTGAGATCTCTCTGGATATTTGCTCCTAGGTTTCCTGCTGACTATTGGAGGGCTTATAATACAACCCATCAAGGTGATCAGCCTCTTTTTATTTCTGAGTTCCACCCGCATAGCTTCATTGGACAAACGTCCACGAATCCTCTCCAGGTACAGCAGTCATGATTTCCCTAATCAAAAATGCCACGCTCCTGCCTCTCTCGCCTTCTGTTCTAACCTTCCGATGGTATCTACACCTTAGAACATTGAGCTTCCAGTCCTGTCCCTCCTTCAGCCGTTTCTCTGTAATAGGTATCCCAGGCCCATGTTCTCATACGTGCCCTGAGTTAATCTGCCTTACCTATCAGGCCTCTTGCATTGAATTAAATGCAGTTGAATTGTTCAGTCTTACCTTGTTCTCGGCCGTACTGTGCCTGTCTTGTCTATTTAGTTTGCTCCCTTTACCTTCTGAACCATCCTCAACCTTTTGTCTTTTCTCACTACTGCTTAAGATCCCCCTACCCCGCCCCCCCAAGACCCCCTCCATACTAGTTTAAAGCCTCCTGAGTAGCACCAGCAAATCTCCCTCTCCAGTTATGGTGCAACCTGCCCTTCCAGGACAGATCACTTCTGCCCCAGAAGAGATCCCACTGAATCCTTGGCCCCTGCATCATCTCCTCAACCGCTCATTTATCTGCCCTATTCTCCTATTCCTCCACTCACTAGAGAGAAATGGAAAGGGTAGATACTGGAAAGATGTCTCCTTTTGTGGGGGAGACTTGACCTAGGGGCTGCATTTTAAGAATAAGAGATTTCCCTTTTAGCACAGAGATAGGGGAGAAATGTTTTATCTGAGAGTCATTATAATGGGCTTTATCTTCCTCAGGAGATAGTGGAGGTGTGCTGAGGAAAGTGGACCTGAGAACACAATCAAATCAGCTGTGATCTTATTGAATGCTGGAGCAGGCTTGAAGGCCCACTTGTCCTACTCCTGCACCTAAATTGCATGTTCTTATGGAACAAAAGCAAAATTGAATTGTCTGCATCAATGTTGCATTGTTCACTTTCTCCACCTGGGTTGGTGTGTGCATACAGGGTTGATTGTTGCACAGCATACAGTGCAGTTGTATCATCTCTGCCCACACTTTGCATGGACCAGTTCTGAGACTTGCAGAATCCAGACCTAAACTGCGCTGATGCCAATCCTGTTGAAAGTCCTCGATGCTTGCCCATCACTACAGTCCTTGAGAATTGGTTTCCTAAACTGCAGTATGTCAATTTCACGATCATGTGAGTTTACAAATTCTCCTTGACCTCAGTCCATCTTGCCTCTGTCATGTTGTTCAGGCCCATATTCTGTTTCTCTCCTCTAAGTTTGAATGGTAGAATATCTATGCATCCTCAACGTCAGCGTCTGTGACTGAGGCTTTTTCTGGCATAAGCCTGCTCTCAGAATTTCAGTATTATTTGAAAAAGAACTGCAGAGATTTTCCCTTGCATTATGGCCGAGATTTATTCCTTAGCCACCCTCCCTTATAAAGGATCCTTCTTGGTCAAAATAGCATTTCTGTTTGTGGAACTTCACTGTGGATATGTTTCTGTCCCATTTGCTACATTACAATAGTGCCAGTATTCACTGTAATTTTCTTTTGCATGTGTGCCAGCATTTTTAAGTATGATGACTCTTGTATCTCCTGAAATTATTTACCTGCATGTGCAGTAATTTAAAGGGACTAACTTAGCCAACCCTACTCAGCGGCTTTTGGGTTGCTGCGTGGTTCCACATCTTAATGTGAATATCTGTTCTGACTGTGCTTCAAAATACTTCATTAGCTGCTGAGTGTTTTGGGATGTTTTGAGATTGTGCAAAGGCAATATAAATGCAAATCTTTCCTCGTTCCAAACCTATCAGCCTTGCACTATCTGTGGCTAAATTTTGGCTCTTTCCCACCAACCATTGTCGACAGATTTTCTGCATGCTTTATTTGGTGTTCAGTTGTTTTAATTTGGAAATGTGGCTTTATTAAAGGCATTGTAATCTCTTAGTCTTGAGAATGCGTATTTGTATTTTTTAACAGGACTTTCTATCCCTTTCTCCACTGGAGGTGATGAGATTCACGGGTCAGAGCATCCAGAAGGTTTCTGCATTAGTAAAAACTGTCAGTAAGGCTTGTGCTCCTAAAATGGTCACTGTAAGTGAAGCTTATTGTTAAATCATTGTAAGATCTTAGATATCAGCTTCTAATTTTGTAATTTGTTCCTTGGTTTGGTTTTCTTCTGTCTTTTCTTTCTCTGCTAAGTGGGCTTTTACACAGTTTTTGGGGATATATATATTTGCGTAAAACAAATGTTCGTTGTTTGATCCATAAAGACACTGGAAGAATACATCCATATTTTTCCATACATCATAGAACTATACATCACAGAAGGAGGCCATTCAATCTACTATCGGATTCCTGTGTGGATTTAATCGTCCCACTACCCCTATTCTTCCACTATCTCCCTGATCGCTTGTTTTTTTTAACAAGAAGAAAATTCTGTCTCTTTAAAGCCGTCCTTTTCACCACCTCTTACCAGCATGGCCAGGATGGGAACTCTAGGCATATGGTCACTTGTGATACGAGAACCCGGTTTTCATTTAATCAATGCCATTATCCTTGAGCATTTGTGCCTGCTATGAATCATCAGTATGCAATAGAACCCGCATGTAGTTGTATGTAGTTCAGCCTTTTGCTCAAAAACTCTGAGCCAAAGCTGATTCAACATCAAACACTGCAGATGTGTTTACCCTGTTTAGCAGTGGTATTCAGGAATTCTTCTATATGCTGCAGCCTTGGTACATCACCCGAACTGCCATCCTTGATGAGTTTTAATTGTATTGTTCTCTTTCTTACGTTGCCTTTTATATATTTTACTTACTTTAACACCAGTTTGTGCCCCGTGTTAAAATTTAAGAATTGAAAAGACTTTTAAAACCTTACCAGAGACTCGCCAAACAGCTAGCTCCTTTTTCTGTAGTAGTGCAAGAACCAATTCCAGTCATCTGCAATGAATCTACTACTGTTTCTGCCTGACATAGGCTTCATTTATCACTTGCTCCTTTCAGTTATGTTGACCATCTGTCTTGGTGTCCTTCTATTTCCTGCTGCTCTAGGCACTGCTGCCTACTGTCTGAGTCCTCACCTCATCCACTTATCAGCTGAACATAGATTGCCATTTCCTCATCCATCATTGCTGTGTTAAAATTTTGGAGATAATCATTGGCCTTGTCATTGTTGCTAAATCTTTAGAGTTAACATTTTGAAGAAAAGTTTGTATGTTGTTGTGACCTTACCTGTGGACTTTGGCTACCTTTTGACCAATGCTGTATTGACATCTGGAGCTGAGTGGCAGAAGGAGCATGGGTAAGCAAGTTGCTGGTTAATAAATGCTGACGGTAGCACTGTTGACAATAACATCAGCATGTTTTTGTTAATGTCTTTAGTATAATTATGTGTCTCAAAGTGCTTCACGGTACCATTATAAAACAAAATACAACATAATATTCGGTCGGAAGACCAAAAGTTTGGTCAAGCAGGTGGGTTTCGATGAGTTTCTGAAGTGAGGATAGCAAGGTGGAGCAGTAGACAGGTAATGAGGATATCCCAGAGCTTTGCCTGAATCAACCGAAACCAGTGGAGGAGCAATTAAAGTTGCAGAAACATGAGAGGTCAGAATTAGAGGAGCACGTATTTTTCTGATGTTTGTGCATCTGGAGGAGATTAGAGGTATGGAGGGATAAAGCCAGGGAAAAAAATAATGTGGAAATAATTGAAAAGAAACTGAAAATTTGAAAATCAAGAAAATGCTTGACTCAAAGCCAATGTCACTCATCAAGCACATAGATTACAAGTGAATGGGACTTGCTGTGAGCAATGACACCGGCAGTAGAACTTTGAATGCCCTCAAGTTTGTGAAGAGTATAGTGTGAGAGAACAGCCACACGTGTGTAGGAATAGTCAAGTCTTGAAGTAATAAAAGCAAGAATGCAGGTTTCAGCAGCAGATGAAGAGGGACAATGTTACAAAAGGTGTGGGCCAGTTGTGTTTCCCTAACGTTTTGTTTTTATTCATAGTAATAACTTTGCTTGTTGGTAAAAATTAATTTTGCATAAGAGCTAACCCAGATATCCAATAATGTGGTACTAATCTGAAGTGAGTAGGCATCAGCAGAAAATGATCTCCGCCAAATGGGTGAGAGGTGGATAAATCAGAGCAGTTCTGTACATTGCGACTTGCACAGAGACAAGAGGATACTTTTGCTAGCTGGAACTTAGATGTAAACAGCTTCTAAAGAAATGTTCTGACAAACAGTTTCCTATTAGTGAGAGGAGATGTCGGCTTCTGCTGTGTTGAAAGTTACAGTTTTGTTCCTAGCACTGAACTGAGTTAAATTTTGAATTGAGTTGAAATCAGGTTTGGATTCAGAATTGATTTGAAAGATTACCTACATACTCCTCTAGTCTTGGGGACAGATGGGGAAGGGGGAAATAAATATCCTTGCCCAAGTTCCATAATAGCTTAAATGAATAACAGTAACTCCTTATACATTAAAGTTCAGAAAGCTTGGATTTGACATCTGACCTTGTAAATGGACTAATCTTGTCCAGAGCTACAGTCACATGAATACAATTGTATAAGTGCCACTTGGTTAAGGCGTATAAAAGTGAGCCAGCATTCCTACTCCTGAACTCTGATGGAAACTGCATGGCTGTGAACGTCACACTGACAGTTTTCTACTTTTCCTAAAGGACATGGCTGCTAGACTGGGACTGCAGCAGATCATGAGGGAAAAACACACCTGACCTCATCGTATCTAATTTGCCTGCCACAGGTGCATCTGTCCATGATCTGTCCATATTAGTAAATGTGAATGCTACACAATTGTTGTGGAGACAAAACTCTGTCTTTACATTGAGAATTCCCTCCATCATGTTGCGTGGCACAAGAATCATGCGAAGTAAAATAAATTTTGAACAGATCTAGTGGCTCAAGACTAGGCATCTATGAGATGCTGTAGACCATCAGCAGCAGAATTGTACTCCAATACAATCTGCATCCTCATGGCCCAGCATGTCTCCACTCTAGCATTACTGTCAAACCAGGGAATCAATCCTGGCTCAATGAAGAGTGCAGGAGGGCATGCCAAGAGCAACACCAGGTTTACCTAAAAGTGAGGTCTCAATCTAGTGAAGCTACAACTGGCCTCTTGTATGCCAGACTCCATAAGCAGCAAGTGGTAGACAGAGCTGTCAATAGATCAAACCTAAGTTTTACAGTCCTTCCAAATCCAGCTGTGAATGGTGGTGGGCAATTTAAAAAATTCAGTGGAGTTGGAGGCTTCACAAATATCCCCATTCCCCCAATAATGGTTGAGCCAATCACATCAGTGTAAAAGCTAAGACTGAAGCAGTTGCAATAATCTTCAGCCAGAAGTGCTGAATAGTCGATCCATCTTGGCCTCCTCTAGAGGACCCCAGCGTCACAGATGCTAGTCTTCGGCCAATTCAATTCAGTCCAAATGATGTTAAGAAATAGCTGGAAGCACTGGATGGTGCAAAGCCTACGGGTTCTGACAACACTGCAGCAATAGTATTGAACACTTATGCACAGAACTACCCGAGCCCTTAGCCAAGCTGTTCCAGTACAGCTACAACACTAGCATCTACTTGACAAATCGGGAGTTTACCTAAGTATGTCCTACAGACAAAAAGCAAATTCAACCAGGTTAATCTCCACCCCATCAGTCTACTCTCGATAATTAGTAAACTGATGTTGTCAACTGTGCTATCGAGCAGCACTTGTTTAGTGATAAATTGCTTCACTCATGCCTAGCTTGGGATCCCCATTGGCCACTCAGCTCCTGACCTCAGCACAGCATTAGTTCAAACGTAGACAAAAGAACTGAATTCCAGAGCTGAGGTGAGAATGACTGCTCTTGACATCAAGGCTGTATTTGAGCAAATGCAGCACGAAAGAACCCTAGCAAAGCTGGATTCAGTGGGAATAGTGAAAACTTGACGTAAAGGAAGGTGATTTCTGAAAGTCAGAAATGTCAGTTCCCGGACATCTCTACGGGAGGCCCTCAGGGTAGGTATTTTCTAATCAACTTATTTAGAGATGTTATCACGCATCACTGGAACAGATGAGACTTGAAATTCCTTGGGGTAATGTCTTGGGTCCAACCATTTTCTGCTGCTTCTTAAATGCCCTTCAATCCAACATAAGTTCAGAGGTTAGGGATGTTCAGTGATGATTACACAATGTTCAGCATAATTCATGATTCTTCAGATACTGAAGCAGTCCAGGTTCAAATGGACCAAGACCTGGCCAGTATCCAGTTTTGGGCTGAAGTGGCAAGCAACATTTGTGACACACAAATTCCAAGCAGAGACCATCTCCAATAAGAGGACAATCTAACATTACTCTTTAACATTCAGTGCAATCACCATCTCTGAATCCAACATTCTAGGGGTTACCATTAACCAAAAACTGAACTGGTCTAGCCATTTGGCTAGTCTTTTGGCATAAAAGCAGGTCAGAGGATAGGGATTCTGCAGCGTGCAGTTCACCTCCTGACTCCTCAAAGCCTGTCCACCATCTACACGGTTCATATCAAGAATGTGATGGAATACTCTCTCCTTGTTTGAATGTGGTGAAGCTGCACTAATTCAAAAAGCTTGACATCATCCAGGACAAAGCAGCCCACTTGATTGGGAACATAACTACAAATATTCAGTAGCTCCACCACCAGTGCTCAATAGCAGTAGTAGTACTGTCTGCAAGATGCACTGCAGAAATTCACCAAGGTTTACATAGATGGCACCTTGCAAACCCACATTCGCTTCCATCTGTAAAGATAAGGTCAGCAGGTGTATGAGAACATCACCCTCATTCGTTGTTCTCGAACTTTGACTTGTATTGCTATTTCTTCACTGTCATTGGGTCAGTATACTGGAACTCCCTCACTAATGGCATTGTTGCTCTGTCTACATCCAATGGACTGAACAGTTCAAGGAGGCAGCTCATCACCACCTTCTCACAAGCAGCTAGGATAGACAAAAAATGCTGGCTCAGCCAGTGAAGCCCACATCCCATGAGCGAATGAAAAATAGTTTGGTGCTAGACGTAAACAATGGATAGGCTCTCAGATGAACAGAAACAAGCTAAACTTGTATTTGTATAATGTGTCTGACATAGTAGAACATCCGAAGTTGTATCAAGATTGTTATCTGTCAACGATTGACATGGAGCCACATCATAGAGCATTTAACCAAATGCTATGCCAGATAGCTACCCTTGAGTGACATCTCATTTAAAGAAATAATTCAAATCTTAGGACTTATGCAGCAGAGGACTTGGCCATCTACAGTGGGGTGGATAAAATCTGATAAGTGCAAGAGGACAGAATTGGGTTTGGGTCCTTGGGTCAGGAATACCAGGATCCATGTGATCTCCAGTTTCTGTTCATGCTTTGGTTAGTGGCTAGCAGGAGGATATTTAGGGTTATAGAATTCTCATTGTTTAACAGGTAATATTACAAAGATATTTGTTTTTGTTTCTGTCAGGCACTTGAAATGAACGCAGAAAGATGTTCAAAGCCATCTGCTGCTTTCTTCCCCACCTCTCTGAGCAAACTCGACGAGGTCCTTCATGGCGGATTAGCCTGTGGAACCCTGACTGAGGTATCGTTCAAGAAATCTCCCACTTCATACCGATCTTGTCCATTGTTGAAAGCTCATTTTAACATTAACATATATCACAGCACAACAGGTACATCAGGTCATGATGGAATTAGATTAGGCTCTGATTTCAACATGCACATCCCACCCAGTATTGACTGAACCCCTCACAGACCATATTTGCTCTGGTGAGCTCTCCAATGTTGGATATTTGTCTAGGAGCTGTGACTCAAGTTAGACGATCTGTCGCCAAGTTATTTCAGTTTTGATCTGTAATTTATCTTTTTTCACCCACCTTGCTTAGAACAGCTGTGTTCATCCAGTCAGAAATGGGGACATTAATTCTTGTTATTCTCTAAATAGGAATTGCTGAGTTTGAAAGATTGGGGCAAGTCTCAGTCCCTGTGTTGAAATAAATTGCCCACATTCATGAAGTCGAAACTGGAGTTGGAGTATGACAAGAGTGAACCACGTATAATGATGGGACTACTGATATGCTAACTTCAGGAAACTTGCATCTGGGAAGAGAAATTGTGATTGATTTTATTTTGAGTTTTTCCCCTGTATCAATTTGTCAATCTCTGCAGCTGCTTCGGTAGTTACGGGAAAGTGACGAAGTATTCTGGACAACTTGAGAAGCTTTAACATGATGCAAGATGACAGGGCTCCTGGACGGAAGTACTGTGTGTCATGCTGAATTCAGCACTCCAAATCTCTGTACAAGCCTAAACTGCAACTGATAGTCACATTCAGTTTTCAGCTCATGAATAGCTGAAAATGTGAAAATTGTACATTGAGACAACGAAGTTACTTAAGTCAGTATTGAAATCAGAATACCAGGTCTTCCACAAAACTTGCATTATTTTTGAAGTGTGATGGCCATTTGTAGTTGTAGACTTGCTGCACTTGCAATCTGCCTAAAAGTAATGAGTAATGCTGGAGATGTGGCTTTTATTCTTTATAGTTTAGAAGAATGAGAGGTGACCTTTTGAGAGGGGCTTGACAGCACACATTGAGAGGATGTTTCCCTTTGCTAAGATGTCTAGAACTCGGGAGTCATAGACTCAGAATAAGGAATCCACCATCTAGGACTGAGACAAGGAGAAATGTCTTCTCTCAGGATGTTGTAAATCTTTGGAATTTTCATCAGAGTTGTGGACGTTTAGTTGTTAGGAATATTTGACTTAGGTTCTTTGCATGGTAAGGGAATTGAGGGATATGGGGATAGTTCAGGAAGGTAAAGTTAAGGTAGAAGCTCAACAATAATTTTATCGATTAATAGAACAGACTTGAGGTTCTGAAGAGTCTAGTCATGATTCTTTCTCTTAGCATCTTAAATAATGACCAGGCCCCTCTGGTGGTCCCACTATTTCTGGGCTACAGCCTTTTCCACTCTTCTTCCTGAAGCATGCCACTTGAGCTATGTTGTTGCTGCTGCTCACTGACATCCCTGCACATCTATCATAGGCGTGTCTATGTGGCAGCTTAACCAATTTATTTCTTCTCCTTCAAAGACACATTCAAGGTCTAGTGTAATAACTCGTTTGATGCGAGCAACTCAATAGACTGGGAAATCAAACATGGGACTGGTGTGATCTGGACCATAAATGGCATGAATTTGTAACTGCTGAGGTCATTCTGCTGGGGTAGAATAGTGTATATGTAGCCTAGTGTGCTAGGGCCTGATGACTGCATTTTGGACTCCAACTGTATGAATTAATTTTTGGAATATATTTTGTTTAAACTGTAAGGCATGTGTTATTGTACAAAGCTGATGGCCCGGTGGATTTTGTTGTTGGATTTTACTCACAGAACATTTCCCAATTAAGGTTTCCTGTTTTTAGGTGACTGGTCCTTCGGGCTGTGGAAAAACACAATTTTGTATGATGCTGAGCGTGTTGGCCACCTTGCCTGTCAGTATGGGTGGTCTGGATGGAGCAGTCATTTACATTGACACCGAGTCTGCTTTTAGTGCTGAAAGGTGAGAGAAATAATTATGATGTCTAATAATTCAGTGTATACCAACATTGTGGTTATGGCACTAGACCATAAAGCCAAATGTGGAGTGTTCAAATCCTGCCATGGGATGCTGAGAAATTGAATTGAATAAATTTAGTGTTTTTTGTTTTGGCGAGTATTTCATTCCTGTCCTTTTTGGGGAAGAGAACCTTTCACTGTTACTTGGTCTGACCTGTACCTGACTCCAGTCCCACAGTAATTGGATGATTCTTGAACTGCCCTAGCAGTTGGGCCTGTTGTAATTCATGAATGAAGAAATCGGGCAAATCAACAGTGACCAAGATATCTTACTGGAACAGAAGAAGGCAGTTTTGTGCTAGTTACTCTTTGCAAGACCCTCCTGAGCAACATCTCCAGCTATTTCCAGAACTGGGAGAACTGTTCCATACTCAAGTCAGCCAACAGCTTGACTGTACACATTGTAGAATTCTGTCCATCAGCTATCATCTCTATCTCCTCACCAGGACATGAGGAGCAATTTTTTTTTAAACAGAGAGAGTAGTTTGTATATGGAATGAACTGTGAGAAAGTGGTGAATGCAGGTACAGTTACAATGTTTAAAAGACGTTTGGATAAGTCCATGAATAGGAAAGGTTTGGAGGGACATAGGCCAAGTGCAGGAAGGTGGGACTAATTTAGTACGGGAATGTAGTCGACATGGACTGCTTGGATGGAAGGGTCTGTCTCGATGCTGTGTGACTGTATAACATCCCTGCCTCCTCCCTCACCATCCTTGAGTACATCCAGTAAACGTGGATCCACCAAAGGTAGGCAGATAGTGTTATGCTGTATGCTCAATATTAACTTCAATAAAATTTCCCATTGATCATGACATAAAAACAACTCATTAGGATTCTTAATTTCCTAGAGGAGGCAAGAGCATTGAATGTACTCTGTGTGAGAAACTTCAATGGCCACCATCTAGTTGTTCACCATTAAAATTATTCCTGGCTAATTCCTGAAGGCCATAACTGTAACATTTCCAGCACTGTTCTCATCTTTATGTTATTAAGTGGAACAAGACTAAGGATATCTAAGCAATTCTTTCATTACACCATCCGCAGTGGTAGAATTGTCTAATACCATAAAGTGTAACCTTGTGGCCTTGTATAACCCGCACTCCACCTTCAGGCTGGAATAGTAACCCTGGTTCATTACGAAGGGGTAGAAGGTGACAGGAGCACATCCAGATATATTCTTGAATGAAATATAGATCTAATAGTTACTACACAGTGCTGTTTGCATGTTAAGTTACAGAGATAGAGTTAAACAGCCCTGGAATCCAAGGTACGTTAATTATTTACTTCTTCGCTACTTTCTACTGGTTAAAATCAGGGTTCAAACTTGCATGAATAGTGGAACTGAAATATGAGGTGAGCAGAGTAACAAGAGATATGTTTGTAGATTAAAATTTAGACAAGTGTGATACTGGTGAAATAGCTGCAGGATTTGTTTTTGATTTTTTTTTTCGAGCAACTTGACTCAGTTGATAGCATGCCCATCTTTGACTTAGAAACTGCTGATGCGGAGACTAGTCATTGTGGTGCTGAGTGTGTTTTGGCTTGTAGCTGGTGCTACCTTTCGCACAAAATGTTAGCCTGGAATTGCTGTTTGGCTGTTCCAGTCAATTTAAGTGGTTGGCATAGATCTTATGACTTTTTGAGGAGCTGGAACTATTCCCAGACTCCTGTCTAACATTCCTTCCTCAAGCAGCATCCTCAATTGCAAATGAACTGTTGGTGGGATATTGCTATATGTTTAGAGTATATATTTTCTTAGGAAACATGTATTGATATCTAAGTGATTGGTAGACTGTGACACTAAGGTTTAGGGAGTTCCCAAAAGCCTGTGCCTGCTGCACTGCTCTTTTGGGAGAAATTAATTGCAGTTGTATGCTGTTGTGGAGTGTGTTCAGCTTCCTTATGCTGTGTGAGCTGTCTTGATGGAGTTCATATTTCTGTACTTTATAACCTTGTCCTTTGTTGTGTTTCAGGCTAATAGAGATAGCAAGGTATCGATTCCCTAATTACTTCCATGAAAACCAGAAGCTGATTGCAATGACCAACAGAATTCACTTGTACCGTGAACTCACTTGCTTGGATGTGCTCAAAAGGTATCTGTTGTTGCCTTTTACAGAAACCAAAATTGTTGAAGAAACTCAGTAGGTCTGGCAGCATCAGAGTCCCTTCTTCAGTGGTCATTTCCTTTTGTTTGACTTGAATTTCGTTCTCTATCCATCCTTAACACTCTAATACTCCTGTTTGGAGAACGTGGAAGGAAAAGGACAGCTTTGTGTTTATTATGCCTCATTTCCTCAGTGTCCCAAAGTTCGCTCTTCCCTTTTCTTTTGTCCTCCGTTCTTTTGCAACAATGTAACATACCAGTCTCAAGGTACTTTGCAGAAGCATTCTAAAACAAACATGACACCTTATAAAGAGATATTAGTTCAGCTGACAAAAAAAAATTTGGTGCAAGAGGTAGATTTTAAGGAATAGTTGGGGAGGGGAAGGAAGAAAGATGCTGCTTTACTGGTATTGATCTAAATCAGCTTAGTTACATTGCTGTTTAGGCAACAGTGACGTAACAAAAGTAAGACCATAAGAAATATGAGCAGGAGTAGGTTATCCGAGCCCTCAAGCCTGCTCTGCCATTCAGTAGGACTGTGGCTGATCCAACGTTCCTCCTCTCTACTTTCCTGCATTTTCCCCATAATCCTTGATTCACACGCTGATCAAGAATCAGCATCTATCTTGGCCTTAAATATACACAAGTATTCTGCTCCCACCGCTCTCTGTGGCAAGGACTTCTAAAGGCGCACAACCATCGCATACCTCCTCTTCTCAGATTTAAATTGGCATTACTTTATTCTCAGACTATGCCCTCTGGTCTTAGATTCTGCCATGAGGGGAAACACCCTCTCAGCATTTACCCTATCAAACCCCTTAAATATCCTATATGTTTCAATGAGATCATCTCTCCTTCTTCTAATCCTGCAGTGAGTAGAGTCCAATCTGTTTAGCCTTTGCTCATAAGAGTATCTTTCTATTCCAGGGATCATCCTAGTTAACCTTCTTCGAACTGCCTCCAATGAAACTACGTCTTTCCCTAAATAAGACCATAAAAGCCTCAAGTCTGGAGGTCATTGTGCAGAATATGGATGATCCTTGACCCCAACTCCATTTCAACTCATCCCTACCTCCCCAATCCTCCTATACCTGATTCTTAAAAATCCCAAAATCTATCGATCAGCCATTGAGCGCACACAATCCTTGAGAATTCCAATCTACCGTTTTTTTTCATACCCCAGTTCCCAGATTGCTGACCCATTATCCCGACACCAGCCCTTGTTCTAGACTCTGTTTGACCAGGGAAAACAGCTTCTCAGAATCTAATCTCTCAAGCTACTATCCACACTAGTAGAATACCACCACTGTCATTTGTTGGCATCTTATCAAATGTCTTATGAAAATCTAAACATATTGTTTCCTTTACTCACCCTGCAAGTTACAACCTCAAAGTCTAACAAATGTGACAAACACAACTGCCCTGTTATAAAACCATGTTAATAGAAACGTAGAAAATAGGAGCAGGCATAGGCTATTCGGACCTTTTGAGCTTGCTCTTCTGTTCAATATGATCATGTCTGATGATCCAACTCAGTACCCTGTTCCTACTTTCACCCCATGCCCTTTGATCCCTTCAGCCCCAAGAACTGTATCTAACATTCTTAAAAACATTCAGTGCTTTAGCTTCAACTGGTTTGTGTGGCAGAGAATTCCACAGGCTCACCTCCTTCTGGCTGAAGAAATTTTTCCTGATCTCAGTTCTAAATAGCCCATCCCATATCCTTGGACCATGACTCCTGGTTCTGGACTGCCCCAGTAGTCAGGTACATCTGGACCTCTGCATAAAAATAAAATAAAGACTTTACAAATTAAGCAGTAAAAATACTATATATACCCTCCAGAAGTTATTCACCTAATCGCCTACATCCTCTTGCCCCACGTTACTCTTTGAATCCTCACTTCAAGAGCTCCACTCTGGTTTCAGTGAATGTTTGCTGTACTGCTACTTCTAACTGTTCCTCCTGCTGTGCTGTACTGCGTCCCTCCGTGTATGCCCTCTCTGCAGTCTCCAGTGTTCCTGAAAAACAGGTGTCTGTGTCAGGTCTTGATCTGAAATTTTGTTTGACCTTCCTGTTTTCAAATCCACCCTTTCCAACACCAGCCAATGAACTCAGAGACTTTCTGTAATGTCACTCTTGTTTTTTCTCCCCAACGAGAACTGACTGCAAATCACACTTCCCAGTCTGCTTCACTGTGACTGAGAGTACAGGCCTTTCTTGCCTGTCTGTTTAACTGTGATGGTGAGTACGAGCCTCTCTTCTAAATCTACCTCAGTGCAGTGCTGACTGCAGGACACTCTTCCCACTCTGCTTCACTGCGACAGTGACGGTAGGCCTCTCCTCCTGTCCTGTGGCTTTTCTGAAAGAAAAACATGCTTTTAGGATAAGGATTGGTGAAGTTGACTGCAGGGTGAAGGATGGTTGCCTGCCATGACTTGTTATTCCGTGAAGAATGGCCGTGTGAATGACACACAGGAGAAACCAAAGCGCTCGTACAGCACCCAGTGAAAATCAGCACTTTTGGAGTGTGGGGAGAAAAAAGCTTTTCTTTTAAGAGGGAACATTACCATTCATTAAATATAATGTCACTTTTCAGACAAAATGCTTTCATTTCTACTCCACCTTTCACTACCTTAGGGACACGCTGAAGTATTTTGCAGTCAGTGAAGTTTGAAGCACAGTTACTGTTGTAAGAGATGTGTTATTCAGTTTACCCACAGCAAGGTTCCACGAACATCAATGAGTTGGTGGTCAGATAAGCTGTTTTGGTGACTGTTGGATAAATATTGGCTAGGATACCAAGGTGCTGTGCCTTATCTTTTTTCAACATGATGCAAGGGATCTTTTGCATTCATCTGAGAGGACATTCAGGGCTCTGGTGAATGTCTTGCCCCAAAGATGGTGTCTCTCTGAGTGTAGCACTCCGCAATATTGCATTGGAATGCCAGCCTTGATTTTTGAGAGTCAGACTCTGGACATGAACCCGCAAGATTCTGAGAGGTGAGAATACTGACATAGAAGAGTCAAACTGGTTGAAGGGGTCAGATGAAAGCCTTACTTGTGATTAATGGAGGAGATCAGTTGGAAAGTGTGAACTGCCACAAAACATATCTAGAGCTGAATACTTGGTATTGGTTAGGCTAGCGAGGGTTAAAGGTGTTTAAAATTATGCGGGGATTGGATAATGAAAGAAGCACTATTGTTTCCTATGAACGAAAGGGAACAAAGGGAATTGCCTCTATAACGGCACTGTGGGTTAACCTACAGCTCACTGGACTACAGTTCAAAAAGGCTGTTCAACAGCACATTCTCGAGCAACAAAGGATGGGCAATGAACGCTGGCCATCCAGCGACGCTGACATCCTGTGAGTGAATGAAAAAATGTCAATACCAGATTAAAGACAAGAATCTTAGAATAAAGAACAGAGTAACATTTTTAGAGATAAAAGGTACTGCAGATGCTGGAGAATCCGAGATAACAAGCATGGGGCTGGATGAACACAGCAGGTCAAGCAGCATCATAGGAGCAGGAAAACTTGACGTTTCGGGCCTAAACCCTTCATCAGAAATAACATTTTTAGTATTGATAGTAAGATAAAGATGCATGAATGGTTTAGAATTTTTTTATTTGAAAGTATGAGTGAAATAAATTTTTGGTTTCAGTTCTGTCAAAGGAATCATTTATAAAAAGGTCAGAAAGTTATTTGGAACATGGTAATGAAAGTGTAATTTCCAAGAAGGCGTGTGATTTAAGTGCCTACTAGGATACCAGTGGTGTCAATTGAAGAAGTATTTACGAAGGTGAATTTTAATGACATGTAGAGAAAGCAGTTCAGGAGCCATTGAGTTTCAGTTTAGAAGAATCAGATTTTCAGCGCAGAAGAGCAGTTTAATTCTGAAGTTTCCGAGCTGTGAGGGTTTGTGTCGGTGGTTTCGAGCAATCAGGGGTGAAAAGATGTTTAAGGCCATCATAATTCAGATAATTAGAATCGTAAAGAAGCCATCAAAACAGAAAGAGTTGTCAAATAAGAAATTAAAATGTTAAGGTAACAGTGGCACCTTGTGAGTATGGTCAGTAAGTGAACATCATGAGAACTAACTTCAGAAACAACTTATGATCCATCAAGCCTGGTTTCAGTCTGGGATCTAACTTGTCCAGTAATATCATCAGCTGGGTTCATAATGGTATCCTAGTGGAGTTTATGACTGACTTTAAAAGATAAGAATGTATTACAGTTTATAGTAATTTGGAATGACTGACAAAGGGATATAGGGATATGTCTTCTGCTTATGTGGGACCAGAAGGACGAGTTGGACCGAATGATTTCAGTGTAAGCAAATAACTTTTATTGGTGGTCATTAATGAAAGATGCAGACTAGGAGAACTCTTATGCTGTTTAAATAGTTTCTTGGAACCTCTGCATCCAACTGAAACAGAGAGATTGTGGTATAATGTCTTGCACAAATCATCAATAATGCAGCACTCCATCAAGTACTGCTTTGCAATAGAAAGTGTTCTAATTCCCACTACTGATATGCTGGCCTTGATGATAATAGTTAAAGAAAAACACCCCAGATGTTGAAGTTTCAGGAGCTGTCGATGCACTGATGTTCAGAGTGTGGAGTTTTGTTCGAACAAAATGTTACGCTGTTTGCAGATGCTGGGAGGGCAAGCTGTATCGATAGCGTTATCTAACATTTGCATTTCTTTGTGATGTAAGAATAGATATATCTTGTTCATAGTGCACGTCTGTGGAGAAGCCTTTCACTCAGGTGCGCACTGAATTCTGATAGTTTCTGTGGTGGATTATGGCAGAGCTTTGTGAAACTTGCAGTTCTTCACTTAACCATTGCAGCTTCAATCATGCCAGTGTCCTTCCTTGTACTAGTGAGTTTTCATTTTCCTGATTACCCCTTAACGTTTGTGAACTCAGTGTGGGAACAAGGGGTGCCATAATGGTGACCTCTGTTGTTTTAACTTTTCGGTGACCAAGGATGGGCGAGTGGTGACACAATGTTTGGAAGGAAGGGGTTCATGAGATTATGTCCTCCTGGAGCATATCCAGTCAAAGTTGGCATGTCAAACCCTTTGATGTTTGGCATGTTTTCAAGGGAGCGATAGATATTCTTCTAGTAATTTTGACTTCTAGTAGTGTTTGGGAGTGTGGAAGGAGCTGTGCTATTTAATATTGCAGTAATAGCGGGCATGGTGGCTCAGTGGTTAGCGCTGCTGCCTCAGTGCCAGTGACCTGGGTTCCACCCTAGGGCGACTGTGTAGAGTTTGCACATTATCCCCGTCTCTGCAAGTCCGTGTTTCTCCCACAGTCCAGAGATGTGCAGGTTAGGTGGATTGTCCATGCCAAATTGCCCATAGTGTCCAGGGATGTGTAGGTTAAGTTGATTAGCCATAGGAAATGCAGGGTAACAGGGATAGGGTAGGTGGATGGGTCCGGGTTGAATGCTCTTTGGAGGGTCGGTGTGGTTGCAATGGGCCAAATGACTTGCTTCTACTGTAGGGATTCTATGATACTAACAGAAGGTGGTGGTATTGCACTCTGTAAATTGGACTTGTGATTCATACTGAATTAATAGCACACAAAACAATACGCATCACTACTTCCTAACTGAGAACTGAAACATGTTTTTAACTCTGCAAGTTTTCTGTTAATTAAGTGATCTTCTGAGGCCTGCACAATGCAGTGAAAACAGTTATTAGGATTTGAGGATAGAGTTAAATTAGACCTGTGCATACTAATATAATTGCCACCATTTTCAATGTCATAGACTGGTTCTTGAATAGTGTTTAAATGTTTGTTTATTAAATGGAAAAACACCATGGCAACTGGAGAAGTAGAGAAAGTAGAGATTGGAATATTTGTGCTTTTGGAACCAAGATATGAAGCGATGCACAGTTGTTTCAATGGGAAGGAGGCAACAACTACAGTATGAAACATTTTAATTTACAATATTAGTTTAAATGAGTCTATAAGTGCAGGAATGACCCAAGTTTTCGGAGCAGCGTTATCAAATAAAATTTAATATTGAACTACAAATTGTCACAGATAACCAAAACCTTTGTCAGAGGCATCTTTTAAGTAACATCTTAAAAGGTTTCTATATGGAGAAACAGCTCATGGAGTCATACAGCATGGAAGTAGACCTTTTGGTTTAACCAGTCCATGTCGAACACAATCCCAAATTAAGCTCATCCCACCTGCCTGCTCCTGGCCCATATCCCTCCAAACCTTTCCTATTCATCTACCTCTCCAAACGTCTTTTAAATGTTGAATCTGTACCCACATCTACCACTCGCTTAGGAAGTTCATTCCATACATGAACCACCCACTGTGTAAAAAATTTTGCCTGTCAGGTATTTTTTAAATCTCTCTCCTGTTACTTTAAAAATGTGCCCCTTACTCTTGAAATCCCCCATCCTAGGGAAAGGATAACTACCATTAACCCTCAAGATTTTATACTCTTTCGTAAGATTGTCTCTCAACCTCCTTTGCTCTAGTGGAAAAATGTCCCAGCCTATCCAGCCTTTCTTCATAATTCAAACCTTCCACACCCGGCAATGTCCTGGTAAATCTCTTCTGAACCCTCTGCAGCTTAATAATATCCTTTCTATAACAGGATGACCAGAACTAGACACAGTACTCCAGAAGAGGCCTTACTAATGCCCTGTACAACCTCAACATGACTTTTCAACTCAAAGGACTGAAAACAAGTGTGCTAAACGTCTTTATAACCACCCTGTCTATATGTGAAGCAAACTTCAAAGAATTATGTGCCTGAACCCCTCGGTCCCTCTGCTGTACAGCATTACCATGAATTGACCTACCCATGTTTGTTGTACCAAAATGCAATACCTCGCATTTATCCGGATTGAACTCCATCTGCCATTTTTCACGTCATTGACCTATTTGATCAAGATTCCTCTTGTAATCTTGGAAAATCTTTCTCACTGTCTACTGTGCTACCAATTTTGGTGTTGTCAGCAAACTTACTAATCATGACTTCTGTATTCTCATCCACATCATTTATAGAAATGACAAACAAAAGAGGACCTAGAACCATCCCTACGGAGCACCACTGGTGACAGGCCTCCAGTCTGAAAAACAAACCTCCACTGCCACTGTCTGTTTCCTGCCGTTAAGCCAATTATGTATTGAATTAGCAAGCTCACCCTGAATCCCATGTGACCTATCTTTATTAATTAGTCTACCATGCGGAACTTGTCGGAGGCTTTACTAAAGTCCAAGTAAACAACCCTCCTCAATATTTTTGATAACTTCCTCAAAAAAGCTTAATCAATTTTGTGAGACATGATTTTCCTTGCACAAAACCATGCTGACTATCCGTAATCAATTTTTGCCTCTGTAAATGTCCATAAATCCTATCTTTTATAATCACCTCCAACAATTTGTCCACAACCAAAGTCAGACTCACAGGTCCATAGTTCATAGGTTTCTCCTTACAATCTATCTTAAACAAAGATACAACATTAGCCTCCCTTCAGGTCCTTGATGACTAAAGGCAATGACAGCAGTAGGATGATTAAAATGGGTTGTGCAGGAGAAATGAATTGGCGAAGTCCAGGTATCTCTGAAGAAACCCATGACTTAGGTAGAGAAAAGGGATGAGGTCCTGAAAGCAGAATTTAGGGAACTGGGAAGTAGATTAAGGAACAGGAGCTAAAAGGTAGTAATTTCTGGATTACTTCTGATGCCATATGCAAGTGAGTATAGAATTAGGAGGTTAGTTCAGATGAATGTGTGGCTGGAGAGATGGTGGAGGGCTTTAGGTTTCTGGGACATTGGTGCCATTTTTCGGGATGGTGGGACCAGTAAGAGGTGGATGGGTTGCACTTGAACCAGAATGAGACCAGCATCCTTGCAGGGAGGTTTGCTAGAGCTGTTATCGAGGGTTTAAACTGACTTGGCACCGGGGTGGAATCGCGAGAATGTTAGCAGTGGAAGATGAATGGCCAAAATTAGAAGAGATGGTGAGTGAATCAGGAAAACATTGTAGGTCAGTTATGCAGAAGGGGGTTTGGCAAGGTTTCATGGAATTTATTTTAATGCACGGAGTCTGATGATCAAAGCAGATGAGTTGAGGGCATGAATTAAACCAGGGGTGTATGATTACTGAGACATGGTTGAGAGTGGGGCAGGGCTGGCAGCTCAGTATTTCAGGATACAGGGTCTTCAGGTTAGACAGAGACAGAGGTAAAAGAAAGGAAGGTGTCACAATTTTGATCGGGGAATTTATTGCAACAATAGAAGGGATGACATCTTAAAGGATCCTCAAATGAAGCCAGATAGTAAGAATTTAAAAACAAAAAAGGAGCAATCACATTACTAGGGGTGTATTATAGACCCCTAACGGTCCATAAGAAATAGAAGAGCAAATATGTAGGCAGTCTCATGTAGGAAGTGTAAAGTAATAGAGTAGTGACAGTAAGGGATTTCAGCTTACCCAATCTGAACTGGGTTAGTCATGGTGTGAAAGGTTTAGAGGGAGCAGGATTCTTAAAATCCTTCCAGCAGAGTTTTTTAAGCCACAACGAGGCCCCATAAGAGAGAGGTTGGTCCTGGGCTTTGCTTTAGGTATCAAAGCTGGCCAGATGGTATCGAAAAAGTATCAGTGGGAGATAATTTTACAGACAGGGATCATAACTCATGGTTGTAATGCAAAATACTTCAGGATGGGCCTGAAGTAAACCAAGGGAAGACTGATTCTCATAAGATCAGATATGATTTGGCCATAGTGGACTGGAAGCCGATACTTTCAGGTAAATCTGTCTCCGAACAGTGGTATGCATTCCAGAAGTAAATATGGGGAGTACAAGGACAACATGTTTCAATAAGGAAAAGTTATGGGACCATCAAATCCTGTACCCCTGGATATGGAGGCATTTACAGCATTGGATTAAGAGAAAACAGCAGAAGCCCGAGGGGAGTATAGAATGTGTTAAAAGGGACTTTTAAAGAGGAGATTAGGAAAGCTAAAAGGGTACTGACAGGTAAAATAACGGAAAATCCTGAGTTGTTTTACAGGTATATTAAGGGTAAAAGAATAACAAGGGAAAGAGTTGGGCCCAATAAGGATCAAAGTGGTAATTTGTGTGTGAAACTAGAGAACGTAGGTAGATTTCTGAATAAATTATTTGCTTCAACAATTCGCAAATCAGAAGGAAGTCGTGGATATAGAAATTAGTGAGAAAACCTGTGATACCATTGAAGAAATTAGCAGAGACAGAAAGGTGATTTTGAGTGGTCTGCAGGCTTACAAGTAGAAACATCTCTAGGGCTACATTAACTGTATCTCAGGTTATCAAGGGAGGAAATAGCAGGATGCTTGCAAAAATTTTTAATTCCTCTCTGGCCACAGGAGAAGTACAGGAGGACAGGAGTTCAGCCAATGTAGCAGTATTGCTCAGGAAGGGAGCAAGGGATAAACTGGGTAACTACAGGCCAGTTAGTCTAATCTCAGTGATATGGAGACAGTTGGAAGAAATCCTGAGGAACAGTATTAATCTACATTTGGCGAGGCAGGGATTAATCAAGAACAATCATTTCTGATCAAAATGATTGAATATTTTGAAGAATTGACTAGGTATGTAGATGTAGTCTACTTGGACTTTCTGACTGGAAGTCTGTGACCAACAGGATCCCATAGGGGTCAGTGGGGTCCTTTCTGTTTGTGATTTATATAAATGATGTAGGCTTGAATGTAGAAGGATTGGTTAGTAAGTTCACAGATCATGCAAAAATTGGTGTGGTGGTAATAGTGAGGACAAAAACCTTAGACTACAGTTGAATGTAAACGGGCTGGGTCACTGGCAAATTTGGATAAATGTGAGGAAATGTACTTTAGTGGGACAAACAAGGCAAGGGAATACCTGATAAATGGTATGACCCTACGAAGCACCAAAGAGCGACCGACATTGGTGTGAATGTACTCTGGTCCTTTTAACGTATCAGGGCAGGCGAATGAAGTGGTTAAGAAGGCATATGGTACATTTGCCTTTATTAGTCGAGGCATAGAGTTTAAGAGCAGCAAAGTTATGCAAGATCTATATAAAACATTGGTTAGGCTGCAGCCACAATATTGTGTGTAGTTCTGGAATCTACATTATTAGGAGGGATGTGATAACACTGGATACAGTGCAGAAGAGATTTACCAGCATGTTGCCAGTGCTGGAGAATTTCAATTTTGGAGAGAGATTG
This sequence comes from Ginglymostoma cirratum, assembly GCA_024137785.1. Lineage (NCBI taxonomy): Eukaryota > Metazoa > Chordata > Chondrichthyes > Orectolobiformes > Ginglymostomatidae > Ginglymostoma > Ginglymostoma cirratum. Next base: position 6,832,769 of record JAHRHZ010000133.1, read on the forward strand.
GACATTCTGGTTTTGGTATGTTTGGAGCATAATAAATTGAGCGGGGACGTAATTGATATGTATAAAATTATGAGGGACATAGATAGGGTAAACGGGAAGAAACTTTTCCCCTTGATGGAGGGATCAAAGACCAGAGGACTTGACTTTAAGATAAGGGGCATCATATTTGTAAGAGATGTGAGGAAGATCCCATCCCACCTAGAGGATGGTGGGAATCTGCAACTCACTGCCTGTAAGGAATGGTGGAGGCAGAGGCCTTCGTAACATTTAAGAAGGAAGGTTTGCGTTATAAGGAGAGGCTGGACAGGCTGGGACTTTTTCACTGGAGTGAGCGAGGTTGAGAAGTGACCTTATCGAAGTTTATAAAATCATGGATAACATAGACAAAGTGAATAGCAAAGGCCTTTTCCCTAGGCTAGTGGAGCTCAGAACTAGAGGGCACACTTTTAGGGTGAGAGGAGAAAGACTTAAAAGGGACTTGAAGGGCAACTTTTTCATAGAGTGTGGTTCGTATGTATAGTGCACTGCCAGAGTAAGTGTTAGATGCAGGTATAGTTACATTTAAAAGACAGGTACCAAGGATAGGAAGGGTTTAGAGGAACATGGGCCAAACGCAGGCACATGGGCCTAGTTTGAGGTTGGGAAATTTGGAGGGCCATGGACAAGTTGGACTGAAGGGTCTGTTTCTGTGCTGTATGACTCTAAGTATTTGGGTATACATTTGCAGTGCCAAGGCATACAAGTCTATCGGCCAAGTGCTGGAACTATTCCAACCAGTGGAAGTGCTGATTTGAATAGTTAGGTGGTTTTTGACCAACTTGGAGACGAAGGGCCAAAGAGCCTTTTTCTAGATCTTAATGATTGTAATGTAGGACTAGAAGAGGTTACACTGATGAGGAGGATGCGGCTACAAAGGGGTTTGAGAGTTATAAAATTGACATGTTATTGGACTGGGAGCCAATATGAGGTCAGTAAACTCGGGTGACTGGTAAACAATAAGTTTGCATGCAATCAGCAGAATTTTGGATGGTCTCAAATTTTTGAAGATTGAAAGATGGGAGGCCAACCAAGGAGGTGACATTGATGAGGGTATCTGTAACAAAGGATTTGGGTTGGTGCTGAGATGAGAAATGTTGTGGAAGTAACTAGATGTTTGTGAAGAAGAGGATACAGGGCTCAACTCAGCATTAAATGTGTTGCTACGTTTGGAATGATCTGGCTCCATCTCAGAAAGTAGCTATGAAATCAATAGCTAGGTAATGGAGTTTGTCATGTGCTTGCAGACAATTAGTTTGATCTTCCTAATATTTAATTGGAAATAATCACCTCTGTACTGCATGTAGGACGTACCATCTGATTAATAAGAATAATAATTAATGACAGTGAAGTGGAGGAGTGAAGAGAGATGGTGAGTGGGAGCTGAGTGTTTTTTTTCTGTGCTTGTGGAAGCTAATGTATTGTCTGATTGTGTTGTTGCATGGGCAGCGGAGGGAGTCCAAGGGTTGATTTTCAAGGGCTCCTGGGGTAATAAATGGAAGATAAGCCATTGCAGGTAACTTGTGTTATAAATGAAATTATACTATTTTTAATACAGTGATAGAGTCGTTTTGCAAGTATAGTGGAACAGCACTTGCAATAAATGAACAAGAGATAACAAAAGCCTGTTCTGAGGATTTTTGGAGTCATGATGGCCACACTTCTAGTTGCAGACCCCACCTGGCTGGTGCCATAGGGTAAAAGGGAAAACTTCTCAAGATTTCAGGTTCTGTCTGGTGTCCTGTGACTTTGTGTATGGATAGGGTTGGGCTGAGTTCTGCCTCCCCGTGGTGGACTGACCTGTTGACATTATCTAAGAACATAGAACAGTACAGCACAGCACAGTACAGTACAGGCCCTTTGGCCCACGATGTTGTGCCAAACTTTTACCCTAAACCTAAGGTCTATCTAACTTCCACCCCTACCTTATACTATCATCCATATGCCTATCTAATAGCCGATTAAATGTCCCAATGAGGCTGACTCCACTACATTCTCTGGCAATGCTTTCCACGCCCTGACCACTCTCTGAGTAAAGAGCCTACCTCTGACATCTCCCCTGTCACTTCATCACCTCAACTCACTTTAAAACTATGCCCCCTTGTAATAGCTACCTCCACCCGAGGAAAAAGTTTCTGGCTGTCCATTCTATCTATACCTCTGATCATTTTGTATACCTCTATCAAGTCACCTCTCATCCTTCGTTGTTCTAAAGAGAAAAGCTCTAGCTCTCTCAACCTTTCCTCGTAAGACCTTCCCTCCATTCCAGGCAACATCCTGTTAAATCTCCTCTGCACCTTTTCCAACACTTCCACGTCTTTCCTGTAATGATGCGACCAGAACTGGACACAATACTCCAGATGTGGCCGAACCAGGGTTTTGCAAAGCTGAAGCATAACTTCAAGGCTCTTGAACTCAATCCCTCTATTAATGAAAGCTAACACACCACACACCTTCTTCACAACTCTATCCACCTGGGTGGCAGCTTTTAGGGAACTCCAAGATCCCTCTTCTCCTCCACACTGTCAAGAATCTTTCCCTTAACCCTGTATTCTGCTTTCAACTTTGTCCTTCCAAAATGAATCACATCACACTTTTCAGGGTTAAACTCCATCTGCCGCTTCTCAGCCCAGCTCTGCATCCTAGCAATGTCCCTTTGTAACCTAGAACAGCCCTCCGCACTATCCATAACTCGACCTACCTTCGTATTGTCCGCGAACGTACTAATCCACCCTTCCACTCATACATCCAACTCATTTCCAGTAATCACAAATAGAAGAGGACCCAGAACAGATCCTTGTGGTACACCACTCATAACTGAGCACCATGTTGAATATTTTCCGTACACTACCACCCTTTGTCTTCTAAGTGTCAGCCAATTCTGAATCCAATCTGCCATATTTCCCCCTGTCCCATGCCTGCTTACTTTCTGCATGAGCCTACCATGGGGAACCCTATCAAACACCTTGTATACTACATCCACTGCTCTACTTTCATCTGCGTGTTTGGTCACCTCTTCAAAGAATTCAATAAGGTTTGTGAGGCATGATCTACCCCTCACAAATCCATGCTATCACGAATCAAACTGTGCCTATCCAAGTGATCATAAATCCTATCTCTCAGAGCCCTTTCCAATAATTTGCCCACCACTGAAGTAAGACTAACTGGCCTGTAATTTCTGGGGTTATCCCTATTCCCATTTTTTTTTTTCAATAACGGAATGACATGTGCCTCTCTCCAATCTTCCGGCACTATACCCGTGGACAGTGAGGACAAAAAGATCATCGCCAAAGGCCCTGCAGTCTCTTCCCTCGCTTCCCATACAATCCTTGGATAAATCCCATCAGGCCCAGGGGACTTATCTATCTTCAAGTTCCTCAAAATTCCTAGTACATCTTCCTTACTAAGATCCACCTCCTCTAGCCTGCCAGCCTGTTTCACAATGTCCTCCCCTACAACTAGGTCCCTCTCAGTTGTGAATACCAAAGGAAAGTATTCATTAAGGACCTCTCCTATCTCTTTAGGCTCTGTGCAAAAATTCCCTTTACAATCCTTGATTGGCCCTACTCTTTCTCTGGTCATTCTCTTATTCCTCACATACGTGTAAAAAGCCTTGGAATTTTCCTTGATCCTAACTGCCAAGGTTTTCTCAACCCACATCTTTTTTCTGTTTTGGAATATGAACCAAAAATGAGAAAAATAGGCACTGCTTTGAAAAGGGCAGAAGGTTCGAAGTGTTATTTGCAGGTTCGGAATAACAAATGTAATTTACTGATGCATCTGCAACAGTGTTACTTTTTACAGCATTATGCCCGGATAAAGTGTCACCATCTGTGTGTTCAGAGCAGCGCTGCCCAAAGGTAGTATTTTGACTGGCTTTTCACTTGGCCACAGTTGTTGTGGGTTCAGGAGAACTCCGCATAGTACAGCCTTCTGATTGGCCTAGCTGCAGTTTAACTCTGTTAGGAGAGTAAAAACAGAAGAGGATACAAACCGTATCAGAGATAAAAGATACTGCAGATGCTGGAGAATCCGAGATAACAAGCATGGGGCTGGATGAACACAGCAGGTCAAGCAGCATCATAGGAGCAGGAAAACTTGACGTTTCGGGCCTAAACCCTTCATCAGAAATGGGGGAGGGGAAGAGGGTTCTGAAATAAATAGGGAGAGAGGGGTCCGCCTCTTCGACTTGTCTGCCTCCTCTCCACCTATCCTCTCCTCTATCCATCCTCTATCCGCCTCCCCCTCTCTCCCTATTTATTTCAGAACCCTCTTCCCCTCCCCCATTTCTGATGAAGGGTTTAGGCCCGAAACGTCCAGTTTTCCTGCTCCTATGATGCTGCTTGACCTGCTGTGTTCATCCAGCCCATGCTTGTTATCTAGGATGCAAACCGTGTCAGCTTTCAGGATCGGCACCTCTGTCAGTTCCCTTGCTCTGAAAAAATTGCCTTCTTGCACTTCATGGGAAAAACAGCAGGGAAAAACTGCTTTCAGAGTTCTGAAAGAAATAATTCTAAAGTCTGTGAAAGTAAAGATCCAGCCAAGCAGCCAGTGAACTAAAGGCTCAAAATCACTGTGCAGATAACATCGAGGCATCATCAAAAAACCAACGTGATTGCAATGCCAGCTCATCATCATTTGTGATTTTGAACTGGTGATACAGACTTGTGTTCCTCTGATGCATTTTCCTTTGCCTCCACTTATAATAGTTGTGTTTGTTTGCTTTTCGTGGGTGGGTGGGTGTGTTTTAAAGGGATAAAGTTAAGAGTGTTACAATATAAAGTTTATTTTTATTGTAGTGTGGTTGGCAGCCTGAGGCAATTTGCGATTCATGCTTGTTTCATTAAATCTTAAACATTTGTCACATCTTAGGGAATAATGGGATTTGATTTCCAGTGAATTGTGACATTTGGTATCAAGGGTGATGTCAGAGCATAGTTAGAATATACATTTTGTAACAAACTGTAATCTTGTTTAAAAGGAGCTTTTAAACATGGCTCTTAAAAGCCATATGACTTCTCTTATGGATTTAACTGGAGCCAAAGCAGACAGCTGGCCCCACTGAGATGAGTTCTGACAAATGACAGAATTATCTGAAGAATCAATCACAAAGATTCATTAAATAATTTAAGAGTTTTAGGACTGTCCGATGAATCCTGTAATGGTGCGAAGACTCCATGCTGCTGGAGTGCTGATTAGGAATTCCAGCATAATTGACTTTGCTTCGTGATTCAAGTTAACATTTCCAGTCGTTTAGTTTGATTGTGATAATGTTGGGTGAGGAGAGCCGCCTGGCTGCTAAGAGAGAGAAATCATGAAGCAAACATGATTGAAACATGCTTGAAACAGGGAGACACAGGAAGGGCAAAAACCAGCTAAAGAACTGCTATAGTGAAGCAGGCTGCCAAGAGCAAGAGCCAGTGGCGTGATAGAGTTGGGGAGAAAAGGGGTTTTCACTCCTCCCAGAATCTGCTTAGTGAATCCATATTTGGGAGTAACCTCTAATTATTCAACTACAGGAGCTAGTGCAGCTGCTGAGTCTAACTTTAGCTTTCAACCTGTTCATGTCAGAAAGAGTATCTCCAAACACCCCAGGCCCGCAGCAATGTAAGCGACTGATTCATTTTCATCTTCATACATAATTTTTATCCTGTGTTAAATCTTTGTATGTGTATTTTAGATAAATTGTTAACATTCTTAAGAAAATTTCAATAATAGTACAGTTGTAATGACGAAACCCTGGTGGCTGTGACATAGGAGCTTTAATATTTCTTCAGAAATAGGGGCGGCACAGTGGCTCAGTGGTTAGCACTGCTGCCTCACAGCGCCAGGGACCCGGGTTCAATTTCACCCTCGGGTGACTGTCTGTGTGGAGTTTGCACGTGCTCCCCCTGTCTGCATGGGTTTCCACTGGGTGCTCTGGTTTCCTCCCACAGTCCAAAGATGTGCAGGCTAAGTGGATTGACCATGCTAAATTGCCCGTAATGTTCAGGAATGTGGAGATTAGGTGGGTTATAGGGGATGGGTCTGGATGGGATGCTCTGGGGGGTTCGCTGTGGACTTGTTGGCTGAAGGGCCTGTTTCCACACTGCAGGGATTCATGAGGCACAAGCGGACACTTTTTTAGACTTTCAGATTTCAGTGTCAGTTGTGGTGCAGGAAGTAACACTCTTGCTGTCCAGACGTCTTGAGCACAGATATCTAAGGTGACACTTCAGTTTCATATTGAAGGAGTGAGCACTATCAGGAATGTCGCTCTTTGGTTAACTGAGGCATGGTAGTGTACACAAATTCTACCTGGTGTCCTAGCCAACATTGATTATTGTGCGGTTTTCCCTGCCTAATTTTGCTGACTTGTTTCAACAGTGACTACACTTTGGTAAGTCCTTTTGTACTTTATGATCTAGTTTACATGTATACGAGAGCAAACTGTCTCTTACTTTCCGTCTAGATTTTTGAATTGTGAAGAGGACGAGAATGGATGTGATAAAAATACTTTGTTTGCTTCTATACTCCCATTCTTTTTTAGCGGCCTAAAACGGGTTATAGTGATCGTAACGAGGTCAGCTGAGTCGACCTCGCCGAATATGAGTTCCCTGATTAGACCGGGTCAACAGCCTTAATCAGGGAGCCCTGGCTGACATATAAACAGGAGTGTCAGAGGAAGTCTGACCAGAATCAAGAACCATGCACATGTAAATAAAGGGTAACTTGGTGACAGGATACCGTAGTGTTATTTCAGTGTTAAAGTCATTTTATTCCTTTTTTAATGCCAGAGTGGAATCCTTGGAAGAAGACATAATCTTGAAAGGAGTAAAACTGATCGTGGTGGACTCAATTGCATCAGTAGTTCGCAAGGAATTTGACACCAGAATCCAGGGTAACCTGTCAGAACGTAGTAACCTGCTGTCAAGTGAAGCTGCCACGCTAAAATTTTTGGCAGAAGAATTCTCCATTCCGGTAAGACCTTAGGTCTTTTTTCTGTTTGTGGTTGTGATTTCTTTTTGGAACTTGTTGCACCTACTATAAAATGAGCCAGCACTGTATTCGTGCCTATAGTGATAATACCGATAGAGAAATGTTACATGCTTTGCATGTTGGTGCTGTGCCTAAATGATGGCATTATGAGCAATATTTCTTTTAGAAACCCATAGCCTACAAAGGCTAGACCTGTTTTCCTGCCCACTTGCTTTCCAAGTTCCTGGTGGTTCAAATTCAGAGCACTTGACATGGTTCAGGTAGAGCTGTTGTTAGTAGCTAGTCTACAGATTTAATGCATACTTAGAATTAATTCTTTATGTTGAGCTACGCATAGTTGCCGCGATCAGCTTAATGCTGAACCTTCTTCCTTGAAATAAATTATATAAGTGAGGATTACAATAGGCCAGAAGATTTTATAAATCAGCAAAGGATGACTTTTTTAAAAAAAGAGAAATTTAAATTGCAGGAGAACCAGTCAATATATAAAAAAAGACAGCAGGAGCTTCTACAAGTAGAATTTTCGTATGAAAAGGGAAATAATAACTAAGGTGAGCATTGCTATTTTAGATTATGAAACTGTTGAATTAATAGTGGGAGAAGAGAAACACGCAGAAGTTTTGAAGAAAGCATTTTATATCTGTCTTCACACCACAAAACTTAAATTATTGCAAGAATATTTTTTTAAAAATCATGAAGGCAAAAGGAACGAGAGACTCAAAATAAATGTAATCAATACATAATAGAAAATTTTAAATTGTGTTTGAAAAATTTATTTTGAACTCTTTAAAGATGTTAGTAATGAACAGTATTGATGAAGGGAACTGTTAGATGTGGTGTATTTTGTATTTCCAAAAGACATTTGATGAAGTGCCATGCAAAAGGTTACTGCATAAGAATAGGACTTATGATGTGAGGATGAGAGGTTAGCATGGATAGAGGGATTGACTAACGAGCAGAACATATTGTTGGGATAAATAATTTTCAGCTTGGTAAACTGTAATGATTAAAGACCCACAGGGACAAGTGCTGGGTTTCGACTATTTCGATCTACATTATGATTTGAAAGAAGGGGCAAAGCGTGTTGAAGCCAGATCTGCTGACAATACAGTAATGGGTAAGAGCGTAAGTTGTAGGGAAGATTTGAGTTTGCAAAGTGATATAAATGGGTTAGGTGAGTGGGCAAAAAATTATCACGTGGAGTTAATGCAGGAAAATATGAGTTTGTGTGTTTTGGCTGGAAGTATAAAAGTGGAGGATATTGTTTAACTGGAGAACCTGCAGAATACTGCAGTAGAAAGGTGTCTAGGTGTCTAGGTGTCTTCATATATGAATCGCAAAAGGATAGTATGCAAGTACAGTAAATAATTAAGAAGTATGTGGAGCGTTGGCCTTTATTGTAAGCGGGACAGAATATTAAGTAGAGAAATCGTACCATACCTCTAACAGGTAGACCACTCCCAAGAGCTTTGTGTGAATTTTGGATCCTCTTGCTAATGAAAGAATATATTTGACTAGAAATAGTTCAGAGAAGGATCACTGAGCTAAATGAGGTTATCTTGAGGAAAGGCTGAGCAGATTGTGCCTAAACTCACTGGAGTTTAGAAAAAATGAGAAGTGATTTGATCAAAATATAAAACATTGTGAGGGTGCATGACAAGTTCAATGCTGTCAGGATATTATTCCTTGGTGAAGTCTAGAATATGGGACTCAGTTTGAAAATGATCTCCTATTTAAGATAGAGATGAGGATAAACTTCTTGCCTCAGAGCGTCATTAATTTTTGATTCCAGAGAGTAATGGAGGCAGTTGATTGAATATATTCAAGGCTAAGTGTAAGGATCGTGAATTTTTTTACTATGTTTTTAAAAATTGGAGACTGAAGTGAGAAGGAGTTGTTTTAAAAATCAACATTTTGCAAGACTGCTACACGTTTTGAAAAGCAAGTAACCTGGGACCCATGGTATGCACTGTAAGTATCTGTTTGAACAAGAAGTTGATTGGTCTATGGATGAGCGACAGTTATCAGTGACAGAGACCTTTTTATGTCCAACAACGGCATGATTATTTCCTAGATAACTGATCAGCTTGGAGCAGGGAGCAAATTGCAAAGAGAGTGTGTTCAGTTCTTCCTCAACAAGGGAGCAGTCTCACTGTAGTCTAAATTCACTGTAAGCCTAAAGTAAACCAGCTTATCTTTCCTACAATGTTGTAAGCTGTGACGTTTAACCAACAAATCAGAGACTTCAAATATCTGTACCAGCCACCTTGTGTCTCTTACCATCTAGTAGAAGCAACCGAAGAAAAACAGCTGAAACAACATGCTCACCAGCGGAAGAGTTGTAAGGATCATCTTAATAACAGTACCTGGGAACAAAGACTAATGAACTGATTTCCTATTTTCTTCTGTTACTAACCTATTTTACCTGTTGTTTGTTTGTCAGCCAATGTGTCTGTAAGGGGTAGTTTGTAAGCAGATTAGAGTTTTAATTAGCAGCATCCAGTGGTTTATAACTGTTTACCTGTAGCTCGAGTCTAATTACTATTAATAATAATAGTGATTGTTGTTAAGTACAGAAACTTAGTTCTTGCTTTATATCAGATCTGAAAAATGGTAGATTAGGGAACTTTGCATACTTCGAAAGATCTTTAGCTTTTGTGATGACTCTAGGAATATCAATTCTTGATTACCAACACACTACTCCAGTGAGGCATAAGATAAGTTAGATTTTTGATCAACAAGGAGATGAAGGTCAGGTAGGAAAGGGAAGTTAAGACTTAGTTAGATCAGCTATGATCTTATTGAATGCTGGAGTAAGCTGAATGATTTACTCCTCCTATTTCTTGTGATCAAATTAGTACACTAAAAGTCAAAAATCAGCTCTTTGGAAATTACGTTCTTGTTTAACTTGCTACATTTGCTGAGAGTTTGTTTTCCATCTTACTTTCGGTTTATGTGGTCAAGGCATTAAATTTGAATGCAGGTATTATGTATGTTTTGCTCAGAGGTACTTGAATGGCATCCTTTTTTGTTTCATTGACTGGCACGTTACTAAGAACTGCTTTGTCTTGACTATTTCTTTAACAGGGAATTGTTCAAATGGGAAAGTCTATCTTTGAGACTCCCCTGAGATGCATTCAGACCAAACAGCGTCTTTTGGCAGTGAGGAAATTGAGAGACCGCTTAATGTTTTGCTGGTTTGGTTGTTAATGATACACATGAAGGACAGTGTTTGATGAAGGAACGGGATTGTGTAACGGACTGTCATGAGCTAGGTTTGTTTCATTAGGCCCTAGGCTTTCAAAAGGAAAGTATAGAGTCGGATACAGTGGTAGTGTCAGTATCTTTGGCTAGAAGGCCCAGCTTCAAATACCGTCTGCTCCATTTGTGTGTCAAAACCTGCCTGAACAGGTTGGTTTTAAAAATAGCTAAAGACAGTCCAATTCTCAGAGACAGTAATGTGGTAGTAATGTCACTGGACTAGCAAAACAGAGGCTTGCTGACATCCAAAAGCTGATAAAAGATATTCAGTTTGGGTTGAAATTAAGATGGATCTGAGTATTTGGAAAGTGACAAGAGTCCAGCCTTTCAGAATTTATAAGGTAGCCAATTTTGGAGACAATTTCCACTGAGAGAAGGAGAGACTTGCAGCTTCAGTATGTCTTCCTTACTGATGACTTAGATCAGTAAAATATAAAACTAAGGCTAGATAGAGTTGCTAGGCAACTATTAGCATAGAAGCCCCCATATAGTATTTTAAAAAAACAGCTTTTCTAGTATTTACGGGCCATAAACCCCATATCTTATCTCCTTGAAAGCTTTGTTTCCCTTTCCTCCAAAGTCACTCAGTTTTTCTGCAAATAATAGATGGCTTATACAGCACACGCTAAGCTGTTGACCCCATTCTATGATAAAACATTATGGTAAACGTTTTCCAATCTAGAAAACGTCCAAACATTTCCATATTTTTCCAGTATCTTTTACAGTCCTTGAATATAAAAATATATTCGCAATAATTTGCTGTGTTTAGGGGAAAATCTTGAGGCACACGGGGTAAGCTGCTCGTTAGCTTCAGTAATGGCAACCGTGCTAACTACATTGTTGTTACAGGCCCATCTGAATTGCTAATGCCCTTAATGGGAGGAAATCTGCCATTCTTAACTGTTCTGGCCTACATGTGACTCCAGACCCACGGTAACTGCAATGGCCTAGCAAGCAACTTGTGTTTGCTGAATATGCCTGTTATCAAGATAGGAATTGTGTCTTGTTTTGTACTGCAAGAACACATCAGAGGCTGGAAAGTTTATAGCAAGTAATTCAGCACCTGCTTCTCAATGCCTATCCACCATCCACAAGACACAAGTCAAAAATGTGATGGAGTAGTCTACACATGCCTGTAGAACTGCAACAAAACTGAAGAAACCCGGCACCATCTAGACAAAGCAACCCACAAGCTTGGTACCTCCTTTACTACCTTCAGCATTCAGTCCGTTCACCACCAACGCAAAATAGCATCATTGTATACCATCTATAAGGTACGCTACAGCAACTTCACAGACTCCTTTGACAGTATCTTCCCAACCCATGACCTAGATGAACAAGGGCATCAGATGCATTGAAACTCCACCACCTGCAAGCTTCCCTCAAAGCCACACACCATCCTGATTTGGAACTATATCGGTGTCCTTCACTGTTTCTGAATCAAAATCCTGGAACTCTCTAACAATAATGTTGAGTGTCCCTAAATCAAAGACTGCAGTGATTCAAGATAGTTACTCATTTACACTGTCTCAAGGGCAGTTAGAAGTGGGGAATAAAAGCTGGCCTAGTCAGTGACTTCCATATCCCATGAATGAAAAAAAAGTTATTGAATCATAGAATCCCTAAGGTGCTGAAACAGGCTATCTGGCCTATTAAGTGCACGCCGATGCTCCGAAGAGTATCCTGCGCAGACACACCCGCTACCCTATCCTGTAATCCTGCATTCCCCGTAGCTAATCCACCCAACCTAAAAATCCCAGGACATGATGGATGATTTAGCATGGCCAATCCACCTAACCTGCACATCTTCGGACCAGGGGAGGAAGCTGGAGCACCTGAGGGATATCCACGCAGACATGGCGAGCATGTGCAAACTCCATGCAAATAGTCACCATTTGGCTTAGATCCATTTCACAAGGCCTGTAAAGTAAGAATGTTATCTAGATTTCAAGGTAGCTGTCTTCTCCTGTTTATTGTTATTTTATATCATGAGGAACTCACAGTGCTTCCAGCATATATTCTGTTGCTCGTGTTTGATTTTCCTGTAACAATGTTGCACAGATAAAGCCTAAAATAAGCGTAGGGGAATTCTTCTACCTCCCACATCCAACAGGATTGTTTACCAAAATCTGTAGTTGAAATAAACCAGTTGATTCCCTGGCGATCTGGGCAAGTGAAATCATCCTCTGGGACGTTAGGCTCAACTCTTGACTCTATCACGGAAACAGATGCCAAGAAGTATCCACAATGAAAATAAGCCAGAAACTATTTACAAAAGCATAATATCATACATACAGGAAATCTGAAATGTAAATAGGAAATGCTAGAAACCACTGGCTGTGTAGTTAAGAGTGCCATAACTGTCCAGCTTGCTGTTTCTACTCTCCCCTTCCAACTTCTACATATTTGTTGGCTGCCTCTGCCAATCTGACTACCCCAATCTACATGAAGATTAAAATCAGCCACAATAATTGTACTGCCTTTGTTACACGTCCTCATTATCTCCTGATTTATTCACTGTCGCATTGTATAGCTACTGTTAGAGTGTCAGTAGACAACATCTATCACGTTGCTTTCTTTATAATTCTTACCTTATGCATTTGGATTCCAAATCTTCCAATCAAAGATCATTTCTCACTATCATACTTTATTCCATTTTGTACTATCAATGTTACCCCACCACCCTTTCCTTCCTGTCTGTCCTTTTGAAAAGTTACATACCCCTGAATTTTAATTCCCAGCTTTGATGTCCTTGTAGCCATAATTGGTAATGGCTGGAGTGGTGGTACGATGAGGTTAGGTAGTTGACTACCCTGTTGGTACCTGCTGTCAAATCTTGGGCAAGACTGCAATCAAATTATTTTGCCTGAATAACCCATTGGTTTCATGAGAGGCAGATAAAAAGTAGGTGAATACTCAACAGTAATTTTGTGACATTTGTAACCACTGAATCAAATGATGGTCATGATAAAGAACTTTGAGGGGGCAAAATTAACTCTCCCACTGGAAGCCCATCTCCAGCACTGGAGCAGGTCATTTGTATGTCTACAGTTTTCTCTTGGCAGTGTGACAGATTGATGGAACTGTCAGTGTCACAATGTCCTTTTTCTCCAACCTGAACAACAAACATTTAACCTATAGATGGTTCTCAAGGCTCTTTACGTGGATGATATACCTATATTAGGGTATGTATTTTATCCACTTTATACGGCCGGTTTGCTCATGAGATTTATTTAATGCTGCAGCCAGAGGCTCAGAGGTTTAGAATGCTGAGTTTAGTTCAGGTTCCATGCCACTGTCAAGACAGCAGTAAATTGTGAGATTTCTATTTCCTGGCTCCAACACTGGAATAAACCTTCGCTTCAAAGTTAGATTTGGACTTTTTTTAACATGATCGATTTTGCTTTCCTTTGGAAAGAACAGTAGGTCACATCACTTCATGAAACTTAATTTGGAACAAATGTCAGCCCTGAAATCTTAATGAGCTTCTCATATTTATGGCTGAGTGCAACAAACCCAAATGATATACATCTGTAAAAGGCTGGTCCTTCTTCAAGCAGCTCCACTGTTTTCCCTTTTTTGCACTTTGAAGGTTTGGGCACTGAAGGCACAGAGGTATGGCTGGATGTAGATCTTGACTTTCTTTGACAGTCTAATACAGATCATGATGGGCTGTCAGCCAAATAGCCCGTTTATATATCCCTTGTACGGCTCAGAAAAAAAGGCTATTCAGCCTAAGCATTCTATTCTAGTGCTTAAACTCCACTTGAGTCTCCTCCTGTCTTTTCTCATCTAAATTTACTGTTGGAAACCTCTTTCCCTTTTCCTTCAAGCGCCTGTCTAGTTTCCCCTTCGATCCGTCCGCACTTTTCACTTCACCCATATCACTCTTTGGATGAAGAAGTTTCTTCTGCATTCTTTAATGGATCTCTTACTGATCATCTTACAGTGACAACCACTATTATGCTCTTCAACATAAGGGAAAATACTCTTTCTCAATTGAAAACTTTTATAGCTTTAAAGACTTCTAATAGATCATCCTTTGCCATTTTTCGAGAGAGAAGCAACTCAGTCTGTCAGTCTTTTCCTGATTGTGTATACTCATACATTTCTGGCATTAACCTTGTAAACCTTCTCTGCACCAATTTCTGTACCTCAGTATCCTTTCTACGATATACAGACTAGAGCTGCCTTCAGCACTCTGAGAGGTCTAACCGAGGTTCGATACAGATTTAACATAACTTCCCTGATTTTCACTTCCATCCCTCTCGAAATAAAACCTAGTACTTGCTTTGTTTTTTTTTCATGGCTCCTCAGTTCTCTCCATTCCTAATTCCATTGATTTACCTTGCTTGAGCCTGCTGGAGCAGCAGGTAAGTACCAGTGGTCATAAGGATGTAACCTGACTAATTGAGAAGCCTTACCTTTCTTCATACAAGATTCAATCATAATGGCTCAAAGAAAGAAACACATTTAAGATGTGATTTTCAAGGACCAGAGATGTCTCGGGTGCTTCATAGCTAATTAAATACGTTTTGTTTTTGAAGTTTGAATAACCGTTGAAATGTGGGAAACATGGTAGCCACTTTGTACACTGCTAGATCCCATAAACCAGCATTGAATAAATAAGCAGTGTTATATCTTATAGTTAGTATGCAGTATACCTTTAAGAAACATGCCCATTCTATCATCATTGTTTGATAGTGTGTGACCTGAGGATATAAAGATCTCAGATTTCACCTTTACTGTGGTCACCTGAAGCATCACAGGTGGACTGATGGAAACGTTCTGCCGTTTATGACTGAATAGCTTGATGTTAGCCAGGTAGATGTGCCTGCAATTGAATATGTCAGGATACGTAATAAATGTCTATTGAATCTTTCAATTTCACTTTAACCTCAGGTCATGTGTTACAGGAACAAATTTAAATAGTGCCCAATGCTGGAGGCAAAGCCCAGACCAGGCTGCCAGATCTCAGGTCATTGCTTTTAATTGCCTTAGTTGAGGGAACAAAAATCTGCCAGAACTTTGAGCAAATCTCCCCTGCTGCAAATAGCGCCATAGGGATTTTTTTTAACATCTGTCTGAGAAAGCAGTCAAGGCCTCAGTCTAAAAGCTAATTCTAAGGCATAACCCCAACAGCATCATTCCTGCAATTTTGCACTGGAGTGTCAGACTAGATTGGGCACATGTTTCTGGAGTGGGAATTGAATTGACAATCATCTAATTCCAAACCGAGAGTACTATCCATTGAGCTAAGCTGACACATATAAAAATTAAATCTACATATGGCTGCAAATGTTTGCTGAGCTTGCCCAGACATTTAGAACATGATGATATGAGTGCATTGCTACAGGGTTTGTCGACCTAGAGTTTGCACTGATGTCTCTCAATTGGGACTTGACATACAGCTTTCTGACTCCGACACAAGTGCTATCATTGAACCATGGACAATACTGACATCTTACTCACTGATCTGATGAACAAAGCTGTCTGCTTGATCAGCTCGCTATCAGCTCATTTCACCACTGATCTGTGGTGGCAGTGTGTATCACATTATGCACTCCTGCAATTCGCTAAGGCTGCTTTGACAACACTTTCCAAAATTGCAACCTCTATCACTTAGAAGGAGAAGCACAGCAGCTGCATGGCTTAACCATTAATAACAAATCTCCCTCCAGGCTCAACACAACATTCCTGGAATATGGAACTATATCACTGTTCCTTCAAAATTATGGAACTCCCTTCCTAACAGTGCTGTAGGTGTACTGATGTAATGTTGGTTAGAATTGAGTGATAAATATGTAACCTGCCAGTAATGTTCGCATGAATGGATAGCAACAACCCGTTTGAGGAATACATTGTGATTGTAGTGGCTGTGCTTAAGGTGGAGCCCATGTTTGTCCTTTGGCTCTGCCAATATTCCTGATGTGTAGAGTCCAGGCTTGCCAATCCTCTGGGAAAATCCTAGAGATTTGAAAAGTTAATGAACCATCTTTCAAGCACTGTGAGGAATCCAGGAAAATTGGGTCATATTATAAATTTTTCACTCGGCAGTTGTTCATTAGAACCACAGTAATAATATGCATTGATATAGAGACTTGAACGTACGAAAACGAGCCAAAGTTCTTCACGGGAGCGTTATCAGACAGGTGTTGACACTGAGTCACATAAAGGAGCTGTTAGGATGGTTGAACAAACATTTGGTGCAAGAGGTAGGTTTTGAGGAGCAGTGGAGAGGTTTGGGAAAGAATTCTTGGGACTTGGGATCTCAGCAGTTGAAGGCATGAATTTGGGGGTGAAGGAAATTTGAGACGTGTAAGAGGCCAGAGGAGTTATGATGGTATAAAAATATTGGAAATGAATGAAGGTTGATGGGATCAGGCTTTTAGAGCTGGGAAGCCATGTGACAACCTCCAAAAATATTCCCGCTAGGCTGCACATATGTATGACAATGCAATAACCTGCAAGGTAATGCCTTGCTGTTGCACATATCATATACTGCTCCTTCACAACTGGACATCAAGTGTGCAAAAAAATTACACATGATACATATTGGCCCACAGAACAGCCAAATGTTACAGGTAATGGTGTGTCCAGCTGGATGTGGAAACTGAGTTGTGCCTCTGTTAAAACGGGCATCTCAGCTCCTTCTACTGAGATTTTAATCCAGATGGTATGACCCTTGTTATGAACAGGAGTAGGCTACCTGTTGAAACTATCCATAATAGATGTAGATTATTTATACCTGTGGAGAACTATGGCAGAGTGCTCTGATTTTATGGATGAGTGACCAGAGAGGAGATATTACCAATGAACAAAGGATAATGTGGATTAATGACCAAATGAGCTCCTGTGACTAGTTGTACTTTTGTGTTGGTTTCTGTTTTGGACTTTCTTTTCATGTTGTTCTTGCAATGTGAACAGTTGTCTGTTGTTAGGAAGTGCATGTTTTGGTGTTGTGTGGCCAGATCAGTTAGAAATGTGATAAAGAGAAATTACGTTACTCCAAGGATTGTGGATCTGTGAAATTCTTTACCTCAGAGTTGTGGATGCTGCCTTGTTGAATATACTTAAGGCTGGGATAAAAAGATTTTTGGACTCTCAAGGAATCCAGAGATTTGGGGAGCAGGTGAGGAAGTCATGTAGAAGCTTAATATCAACGATGATTATTAAATGGCAGAGTAAGCTCAAAGGGCTTACGATCTACCCTGGTTTCATGTATGTTCTTGAGGCTTGTAGGTTTTGAGATTGAAGGTGCAGGGTTTATAATCTGCTTGAGTTAGTTCCACCAAGTGGAGGCCATCACTCTTGAGTCTGGAGCATCAGGAAAGAAACATTGCAACTGGTGGTTGTAGCAACCAGTAAAAATCCTTCCAATGTATATGCCTCACCATGGGCTCTTGTGGTGCACTGGTAGTGCACAAAGCCTGGGTTCAAGTCCTACCTATTTCAGAGCCGTGTCATAATATATCTGAACAGGTTGATTAAAAATATCTATACATGTAATCATCTTTTCGACCAATCGGAAGAGGGTTGTGACTGTGGAAGAAGTGTTCCCGAGGTGGCATGGTGGTCTTCTGGTGGTAAATGATGGTGTCTTGGCATGGCATGGCCTCAGTGTAGTCTCCTGGTCTCAAGGCGATTCCAGAGCGATCTCCCAGACTCTTGAACTTTGAGAGGAACCCCAGTGCTGTCTGAAGTCAGAGCCTGGTGTGGACTAGTTGCCAGCGTGGTCCAGGTTGGAAGACCATTGTTCTGAACTTTTATTTCTGCAATGCTAGACTTTTTATTTGTCTATTTTCTAAGATTTAGTAACTAAAGAAGCTGTACCCAGGTACCTTTGTACCTAAGTTGGCTATGTATAAACTTTTCACTCTACTCATTTGAGTACGTGACCATTCAATTTAATTCAGTTCAATTTTTCACCTTGTTAATTAGCTACTGAGCCCTTTCACTACTTCTCATTGCTCTCCAAGAGAAAGGCATGAAGATTACATTGCAGCCAAACCCAATTTTGGATATGGATCAAAAACTGCGATATTGACTGAATTGATGTTTAATATTCTTGGAGGCACTGAGATGCACTACAGCATCCTAATCACAGAGTCGATATCAGCTAACACAGCACAAGCCAGGTATTACAGCAAGATTAGACATACAGACTGTAGCATCTTTACCTGCAGCTCTGATTGCCATAAATCTTGCATGATTAGCATTCAATATGGAGTATGTTACAACCTATAATAACTTTGAAGCTCAGAATATCGGCTTGTTTGAAACTCTACAGACTGTTTCCTTGAGTTTTGCTACTTATTATCTCAAGCTAAGGTACAGTAATATCTATTCTATTAAGGGCAAATAAAATCAGAAATTTTCTAAAGCAGTATTATTTTCTCCTTTTTACTGCCAGCTTCTTTCATGTCTGCAGTTGAACTCAATTTCATCTGTTGCTTTGTCGTATTTTAATTGTCTCACCAGTTTGTCTTGTGCTCGTTCGCTCTTTTGATTTCTATTTTTCTTTCCCCAGTTCTTTAGGTTTCTGTGTTTTCCTTTCTCCAAGTTATCTCCAAGAACTTGTCTCTTGTTGATTCTCTCTGTGTTTAGCCTGTGTCTATCGCTCCCTTTCCTCTCCCTACCATGTGACTGTCTTGTCCTTATTCTGGATTGTGTTGCTGATGGGGAAAGGGAACTATACAGTGTGAAACATGTAGAAGACAGACAGTGCCTGCCACCTATTCACTGCATTTAAGTTTTTTTGTACAGTGCTGAATTATCGTCATTGAGTTACTCGTTCAAACCTTTGGCTTGTTTTATTCAGTTGCAGTACCAGCCTTCAGCCAACAGATGGTGATGTTGAGCTGATTGTATTCCTTGGCCCCATTTGTTCTCAGGAAGTTGTGGGAGGATGAGACAGAAACAGAAATTGCTGGTGAACCTCAGCAGGTCTGGCAGCATCTGTGGGGAGAAAGCAGTGTAAATGTTTTGAGCCCAGTGACTCTTCATTAGAACTGCACTAACCGAACATCTGCAGTTCATTGAGATAACAAGTTGTGGGGCTGGATGAACACAGCAGGCCAAGCA
>JAHRHZ010000133.1:6852527-6961281 GCA_024137785.1 Ginglymostoma cirratum
TTCGGGCCTAGACCCTTCATTTTCTGATGAAGGGTCTAGGCCCGAAACGTCAAGCTTTCCTGCTCCTATGATGCTGCTTGGCCTGCTGTGTTCATCCAGCCCCACAACTTGTTATCTCGGATTCTCCAGCATCTGCAGTACCTTTTATCTCTGATATCTATCATCTGCAGTTCATTGTTTTATTTTAGTGGGAGGATGAGAATTAGACTGCCAGTCTAGGGGGTGTTGCTGAGGCCAGGATTCAATTTTGCGCCATTTCTTCCAATTCCAGATTCAGGAATTGCAGAGAAGCTGTTAAGACATCAGACCCCATTAAAAAATAAGTTCGCATGAACTTTAGCATCTTTTAGAATTCTTTTATATCTGTTATGCCTCGGGAGGACAACTCAAAAACTAATCTTATTGAAATGTTTGTTCAGAGATGTGGTACAATGATGTTTGGTGTGTAGGAGCATCCAAAAGACAGGTGCTCCTCCAAATTTTGAAAGAAGTTTGTGCCACTATTAAAATTGATTAATCGCGCATCCCTTTGGATGCCAACCACATGTTTTTTTTTTATTAAATTGATGAGCATACATTTAGGTCTCACTTAGGTGTAGATTTTGCATTGATGCAGTTGGTGCGGTTAAACTGATGGAGTCCAGCTGGATGATAAAGATCCCTTGACAATACAGTATTTGAAGATGTTTTCAAGCTATAGGTGTTCTGGTAAATGATCCTCCCTCAGTCAAGGCTTAAGTACTGATTATCTGGCTGTTTGTCTCAAGGTTGTGTGTGAACACTGCTCTGTATGGACTGACAACTATTTTACAGCACATGATGAGGAATAGTAACCTCGGCTCATAATCCAGGGGTTTAGGCGTTTGCTCTAGGTGCACTGAAATTAACAGCTAATCTTGGAAGTGAAACTATTGCATTTACTTTAATTCAAAAAACACCATGGAATTTGAGCAACTGATAAATCAGCCGTGATACCATTGAAGGCTTGAGGTGCTGAGTGGCCTACTCCTGTCCTTATTTCTTATAATAGAGCAGGTTGAGGGGGCTGAATGGTCTACTTTTGCTCCTTAGTTCATGTGCTTCACAAGTGTCCTTCAGCAGGGCAAATCTGCTGCCCTTACCTGCTCTGGCCTCTACGTGACTCCAGACCCACACACGTTATTGTCTCCGAGCAGCCCTCAAATGGTCTGGCAAACCACTCAGTTGAAACAAAGTGCTTCAGAAAAGTCAAAAAGGAATAAAACTGGGCATTGACGCTGCCCTCCTTGAGGGCTTGTGCCAAAACTGGCGCAATCACACGTACGTAAGTGAATCAGAACTCATCCACGTCGAGCTCCAGTTGGAGGAAGCACTGAAGGTGACAATGGCATAGAATTGTACTCTGCATTTGGGGACTTTCATCACCAAGCATGGCTCGGTAGCACTGAGCTAGCGAGTCTTTTTAAGTAAGTAGTTGCTAGGCAAAATTTGCAGCAGGTGGTTAGAGACAACAGGAGGAAAACACATACTGGACCTGTCCTCGCCAGTTTACCTGCTGCAGATTTCCAGGACAGCATTTTTAAGTGCAAATAAAGCACAGTCTTCACAGGGGACAGCACCTGTCTTCACATTGAGGATACCTTCGTCATGCTGTGTGGCACTACCAGTGCTAAATACATATGGCAACTCAAGATTGGGCATCTGTGAGGTGCTTTGAGCCATCAGCAATAGAAGAATTAATGCAACTACAATTTGTAACCTCATGGCTCAGCATATCCTCTCATTCTGTCATTGCCATCAAACTAGGAGATCAACTCTGATTCAGTCAAAAAAGTAGGAAGCCATTCCAGGAGTAGCGTCAGAGATCCTTAAAAGTGTCAAAGTGAACTCAAAGCCAGTAGATCAGATCCAAGCTGTGTAGTGCTCTACAGATTTTGTGAGTGAAATGCATAATGAAACAACTCACCTGCAGTGGAGGCTTAACAAATATCTGCCTCCTTTACAATGGGGTGATCAGCACATCAGTGTGAAAGAGAAGGCCAATGTAGTTGCATCTGTTTTCAACCAGCCATGTTGCATGGATGATCCTCCTGACCCAGGAGGCCAGGTTCAAGTCCTGCCTGTTCCAGAGGTGTGTAATAACATCACTCAACGGGCTGATGAGAAAATATTTAGTTAAGGCCTGATGGAACTCTTCCCCACAGGTCTCTGAATCCAAATTCATACACTAGGAAGTGCCGTAACAATAATCAGAGCCCAGTGTTTTTGAATGGGGTGGCTCTGGTTTGCTGTTGACAATAACAGGGTGCAGGGTTATCAAGTGTCAGATTGTCCAGTGTTTGCTCCAGTGCCCAGGGCACAGTAAGCAATTATGTAGTGAAACTTTATACAAAACGACAAGAGTTTCAGCTGATGAAGCTGCTTGGGAGCAATATTTCCCTAAACTGTGCAATCGCTTGGAGGGTCTGTGGTGCAGGAGGAAAAAATGGAACGCAGCTTGGGAGAGAGTACCTATTGCTGTTCACTGCACCTTTGACCAGCTTATTAATCAAGACAAGACACACCTTGAATTTTACACCTAACATTTTAAATGAAAATTATTTCATGCTATTGGACTTGAAAATCATACTAATTCTTTATTAGCTCTGGCCTGTGCCTACACGAATCATGAGCCAATAATTAGGAGGTGCTCTGGAGTAGTGTTGAAGTCAAACTACAGACATTTCTGATTTCATTGTTTCCACTGAATGTTTTGTAAGGTCAAGTCTTGGGAATTTAAAACGGCACTGCATCGCAACATTCTTCTCGGAATTATTTTTTCTCATTTTCACCTTGGAGGTTTGAGTTTAAAGTGACACCACTTGCTGTGTGGAGTTTGCAATTGGTTTCATGTGTGAGGCTGAGAGAGCACTGCTGCGATGTCTTGTTGCAGTTAGTCCTTTGAAATTCCCTGCAGTGTCATCCTTTGCCCTTCTCCCTGCACTCTCCTCCCTTGCATGTGATCTCCCCGTCCCTCTGTTGTAGCTCAATGTACAATTTCAAGCTTCAAGTTTAAAACTACTTGTCTGGTGCCTATTTCACATTCCCAATGCCTGTAAAGGCTACCTGTATGTCCAGGATTCAAAAAAGTCGCAGAGACGGTTACTCCTGTTGCTTGTTGTGTAAAGCACCCTTCTGGGGTAGCGTTGGTGTTCTTTGGTGACAAAGATCAAACAGTCGCAAAGCTTTGTGAAAGCCATTTGGTAAGTATGGGTAGATGTAGACACTTCAGTACAGCATAATAGATTAATTGGTCTCCAGTGTTACCCTATACATCCATGTGTCAATTACAGATAAGACTGTCTTTGACTAATTCTTTGTATTCCTCTCCCACCCTGCAGTGGGTGTGTGCACAATCAAGCCCACTTCCTCTAGCAGAAATGGACCTTTGCCTCAGAGGGCAGATGGGCTTCAATTTAAGCTTTTATCCCCGCTAGGTGGCACTTCCAACAGTACAGCAGTTCCTCGCTACTGCATTCACATTGTCAGTCTGGATTTTGTGTTGAAGTCACTGGAATGGGTCTTGAACCCATGTCTTTCTGACTCAGAAGTGGGCGACCTACAGAACCACAGCAAACACTTGATTCTGAAAGCTCAGACTGTTTTCAGGCTCTGATGATATAAACAGGCCTCAGCGGTGGAGCCCTGCTACTTTCCAGTTTCATTTCTTGTGCAGCTTTGGGAAAAATTGTATTTGGTGTCTGAGTATTAAATGACTTACTTGGATACTTTTGGCTTCATTTATTGAATGTAGCAAGGAGAAAAGCAAGTCAGGAGCGTGACGGAATACTCCCCACTTG
The DNA here is from genome assembly GCA_024137785.1 of Ginglymostoma cirratum. Lineage (NCBI taxonomy): Eukaryota > Metazoa > Chordata > Chondrichthyes > Orectolobiformes > Ginglymostomatidae > Ginglymostoma > Ginglymostoma cirratum. The sequence goes on from JAHRHZ010000133.1 coordinate 6,856,346, forward strand.
CCTGGATGAGTGCAGCTCCAACAACACTCGGGAAGCTTGACACCATCCAGGATAAAGCAGCCTGCTTGATAGGCACCACAAGCACCCACTCCCTCAACCACTGGCGCTTAGTAGTAGCAGCGTGTGCCATCTTCAAAATGCACTGCAAAAATCCATCGAGTATCCTCAGACAGCACCTTCCTAACCTACAACCCCTACCATCTAGAAGGACAAGGGCAGTAGGTACATGGGAACACCACCAAGTTCCCCTCCAAGCCACTCACGATCCTGACTTGTGAATATATCACTGTTCCTTCAGTGCTGTTGGGTCAGAATCCTGGAATTCCTTCTCTAAGAGCATTGTGGCTCTACCTGCAGCACATGGACTACAGCTGATTAAGAACGTGACTTGCCACCACCTTCTCAAGGGCAACTGCAGGTGAGCAATAAATGCTGACCCAGCCGGCAACGCCCACACCCCATGCAAGAATTAAAAAAAAAAATTTCCGTTCCTCTGTCCTATTTCTGACCCTGTGCAGTTCATTCCATGTCATTTTCTTTAGCATGTGGAGCTTCTCACTGTCATTTTTAGTTGCTTCCTTTGAATTAAGATGTCTGTCTGCTTGTCCATAGATGGTAGAACATCTAAAGAAGATGAGCCCTCCCCTGATATGAATCTTTGAAATGTTACAGATGGCTTTACCATGCCAGGAAGTTGTATCTATTAAATGTGGAGAAAGATTTTATTAATTATTGCTAATGGTAATAGTTTTCTTTCCCCCTTCATGTACGCAAAAGTTCTTTGCGCTACAGTACGCTTCAAAATTTGGGCTCAAGAAACTTTTAAGTATCTTTTGAACCACATTGTTCAACAATATCTGTTATACCTCTCTTTCAGATGCTTGTAGCTAACTGTTGACAAGAAAGGATCTAGTTTGTGCTGTATGCATATAAAATACTGTTAAGATGTCTTGTGGAGTGTCCCTGCTTTTAGGCCAGATGTTCTGAGTACAAGTCCCACCTATGATGAAAATATGCTGCTTTTTAAAAAAAAAACTACTGTTGTAGGGAAGTGAATTTAATTAGTGGTTACATAGCGTAACCTGCATTAGTGTTGTGGTTTATAGTATATGAAGTGCCACCGTGATCTCTCCAGCATGGAGGCAGAATAAAACTGAACTACAGGAGCCACGGTGGGAGTATAAGGAAGGGTGAGAAAAAGTTCGTTGGAAACTTTGAGTTGTGTGAAAGCTTTGAAGTGTGAATTACAACATGCTGTATGACTTTATGTGGAGGTACTTCGCAACAGAGTTTGCACGGAAGTAGGCTCTAAGCCAAAGAGGAGGTATTGGGAGAATTGACTAAAAATTCATTGCAAGTTGGTCTTTTAAGGAGGATTTTATTGCAAGCAAGTGAATTGTAGAGGCAGAGGGAAAGAGTTCCATAGTGTAGGAATTAGTCAATTGAAGACATGGCTGCAGGTGGTGGGGTAATGGGAGGAAATTCCTGAGGCTGAAGTCAGAAAATAGGGAGTTAAGTCTATTATAGTTTTGGGGGAGTTGAAGCTAAGGAGGATAATTCCATGAACAAATTTGTATAGCTGGGTGAGAATTTTATATTTACGACATGTTGGACTGGGAGTAAATGTGAATTAGCAAGGAGAAGGATGATGGATGAACAGGATGGTGCAGCATATGGGCAGTAGGGTTTGGCTGACCTGAAATTTATCGAAGGGGATAAATAGGAAGCTGGCAAGGAAAGCATCAGAATACTCAAGTCTGAAGTACTGAAACATGAATGAGAGTTTGATGGGTACTTGAGCTGAGGGAAGGGCAACACTGGGGCTGTTATGAATATGGGGATAGATGTTTTTTCTTTGAGTTCATATGGCTTAGGAGCTCAGCTTATGAAATATGACTTTATGATTGTAAGCTATGTTTCATAGACTAGGCCATTATTTGGGGATGGAAATGGAATTTTTGGTAGGAGCTGGAGATAATGCTGTTGGTCTGATAAACATTTAAGCAGAGGACATTGTAGCTCATTCAAGAGTGGAGAGCCCTCAGGATACAGTGGGGCCTGAGTCTCTGGCCCACAGCAGCAAGGACAGTGTATAGATGAGGAAAAAGGGGGATCCAGCAATAAATTCTTGGGGCATTCCAGAATGAATAGAGTGGGTCGAGCTGAGAAGCTGCTGCTGCAGGTTGCAAAACATCAAGAGTCAACCAAACAATGGAAATTCCACCGAATCGAATAACAGAGCAGAGACTGAATAAGAGGAAGATCTGTTTGAGATCTGAGTTGGAACTGTAGACATATTGATGACAAAGAAGGGTAGTGCACCAGGGTCAAAGAGAATATTAACGTTAACTTCATCTAGGAATGAGCCAGGAATGGAAACCTTCTTTAAGGCTGTCAAAGGGTGTTGTGGGAACTACGGTTGGTCACTATAGCTTTGGTGGTCAGGCAGCATTTAGAAATAATAATTTAGGAGAAAATTAATAGTCACGTGGAAAATGCGCATTAATTGTGTTAATTGTGTTTAACTAGCCTGCTTGACATTTTTGATGAGGTTAAGGATGAGGTTAATGTTGTTGCTGAGTCTTTAGAGTTTGAAATGGCAATTGACAAAGTGGCGCACACAAGATTTGTGAGTGAGATTGTAGCTCATGGAATAAAATGGGCAGTAGCAATAAGGAATGAAATTGGCTGAGTTAAAGGAAACACAGTATAACTTGTTAATTGACACATTTTGAACTGAACAAAGGTTTGTAACAGAGTTTCCCGTGGGACTTGCTGGGACTCTTGCATTCCCTGACATGTCAATTAATGATGTCAATTTGATATACCAAGCACAATTTCCAAATTTGTGGATTAGAGTAACTCAAAAGCATTGCAAGCCATGAGGAGGGTAGGTTACAGCTTCAAAAGGACATGGACAAGTTGGTGGAATTTGCAGACAAGTTGCAGAGGAAATTTGATGTATAGAAGTGCAGAATGATTAATTTGGGAGGAAGAACATGGAGGGACTCTAAAACAAAGGGTACAGTTTTAAGCACGATCAGGAACAGAGGGACCTGTTGTATATGGGTATAAGTCATTGAATGTGGCAGGACAAGGTGATACATAGAGTATTCTATGCTTTTTAATAGGATATGGAGAATAGGAGCCAGGAGGATATGTTAAAGTTGTGTAAAACTCTGGATCAACCTAAGCTTGAGTATTGCATCCCGTTCTGGGCTTCACACTTTATGTAAAGGGTGTGAAGACCTCAGACACAGCACGAAGAAAAAATTATGAGAATGGTTTCATAAGATGAGGAGCTTCGGTTGTGTGGATAGATCGTAAAAAATAAAATTTGATATTAGTATTCAAAGTCGAGAGGAGTCTGAATACATTCAGTCGAGAAAAACATTGCTCCTGCTGGTGGAGGGTTATGCGTTGAAGGAGGCTGCTGTGGAGAAAATAAAGTCCCTTCTTTTCTCCAGCCTGATGAATTAAGGGTTGAAGCAATAGGTAGTTTTTAGCACCTAGGCCTAGGACCTTCTGTTCGTTCACCTAATCCAGTCAAAACTGGTGAGGGATGACTGATGAGGCTGAGTTTGATCATGCCTTAACCCAGTGTGAATATATTCAGGCTGCTGCTTGCTACTTTGTTCATTAAGGAGTCTAGAGGAGTTGAAGACTTGTGTCAACTTGAAATGTTCTTTTCAGAAGGCTGTTAATGTTGGCCAAGTGCACTCCTTTCAGAAAGCAAATGACGTGCTGTGGAATTTTTTTATATTTTTTAAAAAAAAATTGTTTACAGTAAAGATTACTGCTGAAACCAGTCCTGACAAGATTTCCTTCCTGCTTGATGCTTTGAAATGTAACCACTGGCATGAATCGAGCACACATAATAAACATAATGGGCTGCAATGATTTATATTTTAATCAAGTGAAGATGCTCATTATATTTGAACCACAACCCTAGTGCTTCAGATGCAGTGCAGTAAACCTCACGGGTGCCAGTTAGTTTGAGAGTTGGAATAATTTTAGCGTATATGTCATTGTCAAACCAAGTTTCATACTGGCACATGTGTCGAAGACTTTGATATGAAGGCTGAATGATTCTGGTACCCAGAGATAACAGTTTTCTTTCTGCTAGGAGTGTGGCCACTTTCAGGTGGCACAGCTAGCACTAATTGGTATCCCACCAATTAATTAGAGGGCATGTGGTAGAGAAACAGGCCATGCAGTCCAGTCAGCCCATGCTGGTGTTAATGTTTTATTTGAACCTCTTTTCTCTATTTATAAGGTGGTAGTGCTGCTGGCCAGCTTCACACTGAGTGTCATTCTCAGACACAGGGTTTCATTGCAGGGGTTTCCTTGGCTATCCTTGTCCAACCATCTACTGCTGGTTGGACAACCAGCACCACCATGCACAGACCACACGCGCACAGAGTTGCCCTTAATAGTAATGGCAAGCTCCTTTCTTGACCAGCTACACCTGAGTGCTATTAGGTTGGGAATGTTAAGATTTTGACCCAGGGATGACGAAAGACCAGTGGCAAACTTCCAAGTCAGAATGGCTCGTAACTTGGAGGAGAATGTGAAGGCGGTGGTGTTCCCGTGCACCTTCTCCACTTGTTCTTCTGGACGGTGGAGGCTGCAGACTTTGAAGATGCTGTCGAAAAGGTTGCTTAATTGCTGTAGACCGTAGTCCATACCATAGCGATCTTTCTGCAGTGGTGGAGGGAGTGAAATTTTAAGGTAGGTGATGGTTTGTGGATCAATCAGTTGTCTTGTCTCAGATGTTGAGCTTCTTGAGTATTGTTGGAGCTACACTCATCCAGGTAAATGATAAGTATTTTATCAGACCTGATTTGTACCTTCATAGGTGGTAGAAAGGAGTTAGGGAATCGAAGGGCGAGTCACTTGTTTTGCAGAACCCTTGGCCTCTAATCCTCTCCTGTAGTCACTATTTATGTGGCTTATTCATTGAGGTTTTTGGTCAGTAGGATGTTATTGGTCAGGAATTAATGATGCTAATGCTGTTGAATACAATGAAGATGGTGAGACACTCTTGTTGAAGGTGGTCATGACCTGGCATTTTTGTCACAAGAATGCTATTTGTCTCTTATAAGCCTAAACCTGACTAATGTTGAGAAGGTTATTGTTGAACCAGCAGTAGATGGTTGGACAAGGATAACCAAGGAAACTCCTGCAATGAAACCCTGTGTCTGAGATGATTGGCCTCCAACAACCAGTCATTGTCCTTTGTGTTAGATAGGAATCCAGCCAGTTTTCTACCAATTCCCACTGACTTCAATTTTGCTGAAGCTCCTCAATGCCACAATTGTAAAATGCTGCCTCGATGCCAAGGATGCTCTCCATGTTTACACGAAAGTTTTAATGAGGTCAAGAACCGAGTTTCCTGGAGGAACCCAAACTGAAGATCAAGGAACAAATTATTGGTGATCATGTGGTGCCTAAATTGAGTCAGGGTTGTCAGGTTAGGGATTGATGGTTTGGATTGGAACATTCTGCTTTCCGTGGAAAGGATGTAGTTAGGCAATTTTCCACAATGTTGAGTAGATGCTGGTGTTGTGCACTGGAACCACTTGACTCAGAGCATGGTTAGTTCATGAATACAAGTTCATGAATACAAGCTGAAGCATTGCATCTCGGACATTGTCGAGACCTGAAGCCTTTGTGGTATTCAGTGTACGTAGTTGTTTATTGGTATCGTGTGGAGTGAATCAGATTGGCTTCTGTGGCGCTGGCTGGAAACTGAGATGGATCATTAACTTAGTGCTTCTGACTATGTTAAGATGATTATAACTGCTTCAGGCTTGTGTTTGCACTTGTCTGCTGTATTCCAGCATCTTTGAAGCTGAGGATGCACGCTGTCAGGATGATAGTTCAGAGCCCTAAAGTATTCTGCACATGTTGAACTTTTAATTTTAACATTTTTTTAAAGCGGGCTACTTCATCCAAAAGATATCTGCAGGTGTACATTTAGAACCTGGATGAACACAGCAGACCAAGCAGCATCATAGGAGCAGGAAAGCTTGACGTTTCGGGCCTAGACCCTTCATCAGAAATGGGAGAGGGAAGAGGGTTCTGAAATAAATGAGGAGGCGGATAGAAGATGGATAGAGGAGAGGATAGGTGGAGAGGAGACAGACCGGTCAAAGAGGCGGGGATGGAGCCAGTAAAGGTGAGTGTAGGTGGGGAGGTAGGGAGGAGATAGGTCAGTCCAGGGAGGACGGATAGGTCAAGGGGGCGGGATGATGTTAGTAGATAGGAGATGGGGGTGGGGCTTGAGGTGGGAGGAGGGGATAGGTGAGAGGAAGAACAGGTTAGGGAGGCGGGGACAAGCTGGGCTGGTTTTGGGATGCGGTTGGGGAAGGGGAGATTTTGAAGCTTGTGAAATCCACATTGATACCATTGGGCTGCAGGGTTCCCAGGCTGAATATGATTTGCTGTTCCTGCAGCCTTTGGGTGGCATCATCGTGGCACTGCAGGAGGCCCAGGATGGACATGTCGTCTGAGGAATGGGAAGGGGAGTTGAAATGGTTTGTGATTGTAGGTGCAGTTGTTTGTTGCGAACTGAGCGCAGGTGTTCTACAAAGCGGTCCCCAAGCCTCCGCTTGGTTTCCCCGATGTAGAGGAGGCCATAACGGGTACAGCGGATACAGTATACCACATTGGCAGATGTGCAGGGGGAACAGATGTCACGGATGTAAGTAGGGAGTTCCTGGACCAAGGGACTCCGGATCACCGACCTCCGTATCCAACGCATCCCACCAACCTCCGGATCCAACACATCATCCTCTGACCCTTCCACCATCTGCAATCCGACCCCACCACCAAAGGCATTTTTCCCTCCCCACCCTTGTCTGCTTTCCGGAGGGACCACTCTCTCCGTGACTCCCTTGTCGGCTCCACACTCCCCTCCAGCCCCACCACACCCAACACTTTTCCCTGCAACCGCAGGAAGTGCTACACCAGCCCCCACACCTCCTCCCTCACCCCAATCCCAGGCCCCAAGAAGACTTTCCACATCAAGCAGATGTTCACTTGCACATCAGCCAATGTGGTATACTGCATCCGCTGTACCCATTATGGCCTCCTCTACATCGGGGAAACCAAGCGGAGGCTTGGGGACCGCTTTGTAGAACACCTGCGCTCAGTTCACAAGAAACAATTGCACCTCCCAGTCGCGAACCATTTCAACTCCCCCTCCCATTCCTCAGATGACACGTCCATCCTGGGTCTCCTGCAGTGCCACAATGATGCCACCCAAAGGCTGCAGGAACAGCAACTCATATTAAGCCTGGGAACCCTGCAGCCCAATGGTATCAATGTGGATTTCACAAGCTTCAAAATCTCCCCTCCCCCAACCGCATCCCAAAACCAGCCCAGCTCGTCCCCGCCTCCCTAACCTGTTCTTCCTCTCACCTATCCCCTTCTCCCACCTCAAGCCGCACCCCCATCTCCTATCTACCAACCTCATCCCGCCCCCTTGACCTGTCCGTCCTCCCTGGACTGACCTATCTCCTCCCTACCTCCCCACCCACACTCACCTTTACTGGCTCCATCCCTGCCTCTTTGACTTGTCTGTCTCCTCTCCACCTATCCTCTCCTCTATCCGTCTTCTGTCTGCCTCCCTGTCTCTCCCTATTTATTTCAGAACCCTCTTCCCCTCCCCCATTTCTGATGAAGGGTCTAGGCCTGAAACGTCAAGCTTTCCTGCTCCTATGATGCTGCTTGGCCTGCTGTGTTCATCCAGCTCCACATCTTGCTATCTCGGATTCTCCAGCATCTGCAGTACCTATTATCTCTGATACAATTTTAACCCCTTCTACATTTAGAACCTGTCTGCAGAGTCTTATGTGCATTCACGGAAGATAACACACATACAAAGTCAGGGAAATATTAAACAGTGGGGACTCATGCTGTTTGATAACCTTAGAGTATCTACTGAGTTACTTACAATATAAATGACTTGAAAAGGAATGTGAATGTATTGTTACCAAGATTGTGGATGGCACAGAAGTAGGGAAGGTACGTGGATGACACAGTGATTTTACAGAGGGATATAGTCAGGTTAAGTTTCTGGGCAAAAACTTCGAAGATGGAATGTAATGTGGGAAAATATGAGGTTATCCACTTTGGCAGGAAGAATAGAGGAGTTGAATATTATTTACATGGAGAAAGACTGCAGAAAGCTATGGAGCAGAGGGATTTGGGAGTCCTTGTACATAAATCACAAAAGGCTAGTACACAGGGTCAACAGGTAATAAGAATGGCAAATGGGATGTGAGACTTCATTTCAAAGGGAATGAAGTGTAAACATAGGAAAGATCTGCTAAAACTATACAATGCACTACTTGGACCGCAGCTGGAAAACCGTGAATAGTTTTGACCTCTTATTCAGGAAAAGATGTACTCACGTTGGAGGCAATTCGGAGAAGGTTCACTTGGTTGATCCTGAGTATGAAGGAATTGTGTTATGGAGAGAGGTTGAGTAGGTTGGGCCTGTACTCATTGAAGTTTAGAAGAATGGCCTGCGACTTTATTGAAACTTACAAGAGTTTTAGTAGACTTGACAGGATAGATGCAGAAAGGTTGTTTCCTCTTGTGGAAGAAACTAGGACCAGAGGACATAATCTCAGAATGAGAGGAGACACATTTAAGGCAGAGATGAGGAAGAATTTCTTCTTTCAGAGGATAGTGAATCTGTGGAAATCTTTGACACAGAGAGCTACAGTTGCTGGTTCATTAAATATATTCAAGACAGATATAGATTTTTGAGCAACAAGGCAATCAAGGGTTATGGGGAATAGGCTGGAAAATAAAGTTGAGGATTATCAGACCATGATCTAATTGAATGATGGAGCTGACACACAGCTGAATGGTCTGCTTCTGTTCCTACGTCTTATGATCTTCAGAGGCACTGTTCTTAGATGAGAAGAATTATCAGATATTTTGCAATGCCCTCTTAATATTTAACAAGTATTTAGGTGTACAATTATGATGCCAGGGCATACAAGACTATGGACCATGTGCTAGAAATGGGATTAAGATAGTTAGGTGGCTGTTTTTGACTGACACAGATTTGATGGGCCGAAGGGCCTTTTATGTGCTGTAGACTTCTGTAAGATACTATAAGGGAAAGGACAGTGAAAGCTGCACTCCCCACCCACCACTCTTGCAGAAAGCTATCTCTGCAGCCATGATTTACTGTTTCAGAGATGTGCAAAGAAAGGGTTAAAAGTTGACTGCATAGGTTAAAAAAGATAGGAGCAGGAGTAGACCATGTGACTCTAAGAATCTGCTGCACCATTCAATATGATCACGGTTAATAATTCACCTCAGGACCCTGTTCCCACTTCCTTTGCCGATTTCTCCCGTAGCATCTCATGGATGCCTAGTGTTAAGTTACTGGATCTGTTCTGAAACAATTCCCATTTACATTGGTGGCATTGACTCGGTGTGAAGTCAGGACTTCACCTGCGTGAGAACTGTGCACGTTACTAAGCGTTTCCTAATTTCTCAACATTATCCTACCCTTCTCTCTTATATAGCTTCACCTCAACTGCTCTTTGTGGTAGTACATATTATTAGAATACACACTTTGCAACAGAGTGAGTCTTGCATGTTGGTGCATTCCCTCTTTAAGAACTTGGGCTCAAGTTCTAACAAGCAGACATTTGTTTGATCTATAGACTGGATTACTACTTAATTTCATCTGACCTTTTTCTGCAGCCTAGACGAGATATTTTCAAGTCACACGCTCCACTTTAGATGCAATGGGTTAAAAACAAGTGCTCAATGACAGTAAGAAACATGTAGATGTTTTGTTAGGCTTTGTTCATGCTTAAAATTAACTCTAGGTACGGAAGATTAATTTGAATTTACACCAACATCTGGAAAACACATCTGAAACTATTGTTAAAATTGGTGGTTAGGTATCACTTAGGTGTAGGAGAATAGAAGTGATGATTGGACAGTTGGTGTAGGAAGGAAGGTCCACACAAATTGAGAGAGCTAGCATGAGAGTAAGAAATAGTAAGGTATTAGTTGGGTTTAGAGTAAGAAGGAATGGCTTAAGGTCTAAATTAGGTTTACTGTGTACATGGGCACCTATATGACTGTGGTAAGTAAATTTGGTGAGCCACAGGCGTAGATAAGCATATGGAAGTATAATTATGAGACAATAACAATGAACTGGCTCAAAAAAAGGTTCAGGATCCTAACCATTCCTCTACGTAAGATGTTCGGGAGAGGTAGGGAGGATAGAAAGGAGGAGGAATAACAGAAGTGATTACGGAGAATATTCTAATGCTGAAGAAATAGGATGTTGTGAAGGGGTCAAGGACAGAGTCTATTTGGACCACCAACGAGTGAGAAAGATGTTGAGAAACAAATCTGCTAAGAAATTCCAGAAAAGCACTTTTGTTTGCAACATGGGACTAATATAGGCTTTACTAATGTAGACTGGAGTACTAAAGCGCAGAGAGGGGAGAATTTGTTGGATTGGAGTGTTTTCTGGAAAAACAGGGTAGCAGACCTTGCAGGATCTGGATCTAGAGAATGCGATGTCTTATGTGTCTGCAGAGGAATATTTTGGGATCAGTGATCATAGCATTGTAATGTTTAGTTATGGAAAGGGACAGGAATAACCAGAACAACAGTAACAATAATTGTAGGAGGGTTAATTGCAATGAGGTGAGAAAAGAACAGATTCAGGTCAATTGAAATCCAAGATTGACATGCAAATCTGTAATGGAACAAGGGGTTGCTTTTAAAGACTTTGCAGCCAGAGACAGGAACATGGCATCCTGTAAAATTGAGCCATTTGATACTCTTCATGTTACAAATTCTCTTTGCTACATGGCTGGCAAGGGTTGAGCATTCTTTGCCCAAACTTGATCTTGTGGATTGGAGTGTTTATTCAAGCTGATCATGCGAGGTGAGTGAAGAAGAGAGGAGACAGGTCGGGTCCAAACCCAAAGACCTGGTCAAAGAGCTGATCTTAATTTATTTTCACTCAGTTGGATCCAAGCTCCAGGAGTTCTTCGACTGCCTAGTTCACTCTCCTGAAAAAATATACTCGTGTATAAAAATAGACTCTGATGCAGGGAAATAAATTGATGCAGGAAAGACTAGTTCAATAAAATAGCTGATATGAAGTGATGAAAATATCAAATTTTAGGGATATGAAAGTGGGCACACTTACAGAAGCATATTTCTAATGTCAAGATTTAGAAGTGAGAAACCTGAAAGTTGTATTCACTCCAAATGGCATTTTCCTTGACAGCCTTGGCAAGCCAGTTGAAAAACATCATTGTGTGCTTGAAATGAGAGAAGCTTGATAGAAGCCATTATTTGTAGTTGATGTTTGTTCAGTAAATGTACTAATATGTAACATCGTGTAGAACAAATAGTGAATTGTCAGAGTTTTGGACTGTTTCAAGCTTTCTCCTGTTTCTGAGCTGGTTGTTCCAGAAATTCTCTTAAATAAAATGCAGGGAATTTTTGTGCAATGATGAAAACTTCCTTTGCTGCACAGTGAGGAAGTCTGCCAAAACACCTAATGTAGTCAAACTCTTTAGAAAGGCTTAAGGAGGAAAAAGGGAAATGCCAGACCCTCCTTTGGAGAAATATATGTTGACTTACTGGTACTCCTCCAACGGTCAACAAGTCTGATTTATAGCACTCTCATACAACCTTGGTGTGAACCCAGAATATATGAGGTTTTTAATGGTATGTCCTCTTTCCCACTAATTTGGGAAGTGTTTAAATCAAACTCCACAAGTCCATGAATGGTTAATTGTACTCTTTACAAAGCTGAAGAAATTGGCAATAAGCCTTGAATTGTGGACATGTCCCAGCTACTAAGACAGGCTTCATCACGTGGACCTTGTTTTTCTTTGCCCAGAACAACAGCTGCAATTCTTTTGACTTGACAGTGCTGCATTTGAGTTGAGCTTGATCTGAACCTTTGGAAAGCGTTATAGTAAGCTCAGTCTAATATTGTATAGGTTCCTACGCTGAATTATGATCTTGTAAGAATGATTCCTGTCATTACCTGTGATTACCTGGCTTCAGATTGGTTTGTCTGTATTGTTGGAACTGTGGCGCTGTTTAGCACACTAAAGCTTCTATTGATAATTACCTACACAAGTATTACCACTGAATTACCAGATTATCCATATTGACAATTTTTTGGTTATTCCTCTTAGTCTGGTCACAAGTCACCTGTTCATTCTTGGAACTTCTTGTACAACAATGGAGAATGTCAACATAGCAAATTCCAAAGTAAGGGCATTGCACCCTCGACAGAACAGGACTCCAGGATGGTAACGAAATAGGAAACCGAACAAACAAAAATTAATCTGAGGTCATGTCCCCCTGCCAGGGTTGCAGAATTAGGTTTAATCCCATGTGGAGGTGAAGAAATTAGCAAGATAAGCAAACTTTGTTTACTTTCTTGAATATGGAGGGTGATGTTGAACCCTTTTGGCAAATAGCCATTTCTAAATACTCAGAAGATATCTTGATGGACTGAATCTTATTTTGGTGTGTAATTATACCCTCAATGAATATTGAGTCTTACTGTGCCTGAGCATGAGTTGAATGTTTGTTACCCTCTGATGTTACCAGTTTTCCTTCTCCAACCTCTTTCCTCTCTTACAGTTTTGTTTTCAGATTAGTGTACTTGTTCATAGATGGAAGTTGAGTGCAATACAAAAATTATACTCTTTGGAAGAGTCCAAGGGCTAACACAATAGGTAAAGCCTGACCTCATTGGATTGTCTTCATTAGGTTTAATGCGACAACCAAGGTACTCCACTTACTATCTAAATGCCTGTTTTCCCTTTGAATTGTTGAATAGTTGAATTGTTTGACAAGAGACCCATTGCTATTCTTTCTATTCTGGCTAAGACAAATTTCACCATCCTGTAGTCTTCCAAAGATTTCTACAACAGTTGTTGACCTGCACTTTCTTTGAAAGGGTAATAGTGTCTGCTTCAATTACACCCTGTTCTAGAGCATTTCACATTGTAAGTTATTTGTGTTCAAGTATTTTTTGTAATCCCCTCCCTACTTGATGACAATTTTGAATTTGTATTCTAAACGATTAATACCTGAACCAGGGAAATGATCTTTTGTGCTTTAGCCTCCTAAAAGCCAATACCTTTCTAAAATACATCTTCAAATATATTGGATCTCTTCAGTAGATCTCCTCTTAGCTTCCCCACTGCAATAGAAATAGGCCTAGATTCTCAAATCTCCTTTATAACTATAGTTTTCAGTCCCCGGTATCAGCCTGGTGAATCTGCACTGCTCACTCAATGAATTGAACAGTCTTTCTATTGCTCAGCCTGGTATCCATGCCATGTTCTGACTCTTTACAATTCTTGTTCACTGTCTGCCAAACTCCTCCTCTTCTGTAATCAGCAAATTCAACTTTGTACTGTCGCTGCCGCAAATCATTAGCAGACCCAAAATGAATTCAGTTTACTTTTTCCAATTCCGAGTGACACTGATCATCAACCAATATTTTACCATATTGCTACATTTCTTTAAGTCATGCGTGGATATTTTGCAACAATCATCCGTGCGACTCTTTATCAAATTATTTCTAAAAGCCCATATGCATATTCCTGCCTTTAAAATAAAAAGGAAGCTTAAATTTGTGATTCAAGTTGGTAAAGTACACATAGTTTGTAGCTGTTCACACATGGGTAAAACTGCACTCATTTCTGGTTTTAGAGTTCAGTTCCACAGCTACACATCCTTTGGAGATTTCTGGGGTTCATATATGAGAGAACAAATTTTGAAAAGCAAGTTCACACATCTCTGCTTTTCAAAAGATACTGATAAGTGCCAATTTATAGGTTTACATAGTGCTGAGACACATTTCATCCAGAATTTCTTGGATCTCGAAGGCGAGCTTCTTTGTAGGTCTCTACAAGACTGTTAAATGACTTTGCAGTTCCCCTTTCTGGACATTTGGCAATGACGGCCTTTGGAAGGGAAGAAGAAATGAATAGTCTGTTTATGATATTGCAATAAGATAGCAGTGATATCAGCTCAGCAAACATTAAAGAACAACTAATGGGAGGAATGCGTTGAATACACTTCTGAGTAACCATTTTCAGTCTGTGGGTGAGAGTAAGATGGTAATGCAGTATTATCCCTTTTAATTTGAAAAAAAGATGTCCATAGGTCATCTTGTGGTCCAAGAATATATTTAACTTGGCTTGAAGTGTGCAGTCTCAAAGAGAAGCTGTTTCTTTAATTTAGTGAAAGTGTAACCTGAAAACAATGAAACATTTCTAGGCCCATAACTTGCATTTGAAGATTTGTCTCCCTGGTTCACAAAGATTGAAACTTGCACGTGGCATAAGATTTTCACAGTTAGAAATACTTAATGTTTGGAACCCACAGCATAAACAACAATGTAAAACTTTCTATCAGTCAGGCCTCAACGTTAATGTGATCAGAAAATGACTATTACAAATCATTGGGTTGAAATTATGGAACTTCCTGGTCTTGTCAGTTCTACAGGAGCATCTTCACTACTTGTATGTGGTTCAAGAATTTGGCCAACCTCCATCTTCTGAAGGACAGTTAGAGATAGATGATAATGATGGCCTTGCCAAAGATACTCACATCCCCTGAACACATAAGAAAATTATCATTAAGATTCAGGGAGTTGAGGGTGGTTTGATATTTCGAATGCACTGTAATTTAGCCAACATTGGAATTATTATCCATAGTGCCAAAATGGCATCCATGTATGCGCAGACATGGCCCACGACACCAGTTGGCTGCAGGAAGTAACTGTGCATTGACGTCATCACCAGCACATGCGCTTCTAACAAAGAGTGCAGAGAGGCAAGGTGGAGGTGGGACCTCAGCAGGAGAGGGACAAAGATCAGGAGTAGGAGTGGGGGAAGCCTGAAGGACATACAGGCTCTCTTTTTTTTTTTTTCCAATTTGCGCATTAGTTTTTAGGAAAATGTTCTTAAACCTGAAACCTTCCTGCCATATTTGAGACTGGCTACTGCTTTCTGTCGTTTACCCATGTTATCAGCTTTCTTTTTGTGGTCATGCCCTCTTTGTGCTATTCCTCATAGGTGGGCCAGGTGTGACAAAAATAGTTAGGTCTTGGGGTGGTGGCCATCTGTCACAACATCATACTGATGGATAATCTGCCCAAATGTTCCCTCGAAGTTGTGGAGCAATTTGTAAGCCTCCCCGTAGGCATTGTACAAGTTGGACCCATGAAATTACCGTGTGAAATATTAAAGAAGATGCAGGTAAGACCCAAATCCTTCTGCATCTCCGCTCCACAATCTCTCACTTTTGAGATAATATGCTTTCTTTTTATTCTCCATGCCAAAATAGACAATTTAACATTTTCCTACATTATTCATAATTTGGCATATCTCTGCCCACTCATTTGATGTAGCTATATCAATTTGAACCTCATGTTCTCTTCACAGCTTTTCTTTGTGCTGACAGTAAATGTAGTAACCATACCTTTGGTTCCTTTATACAGTCCTTTATATGAATTTTAAGAAGTTAAGGCCCCTATACATGATCCCCGTGCCACACGATGTGTTGCATTTTGGCAACTAGAAAATGACCTGTTTACGCTTTACCGTTTTTTATGCTAGCTATCCAATCTTCTATTCATGCCAATACATTACCTTCTATACCATAACTGTTCATTTTCCATGTTGACCTGTGATGTGTCTCTTTATCAAATGCCTTCTGGAACTCCATGTACAGTATATCTACCGTTCCTTTTTATCCAGGGCATCCGTTACTTCTTCAAAGGATTCCAATAAATTAGTCAAACATTTACCGGTCACAAATCTCAGTTGACTCTGCCTTTTACCTTGAATTTTTCCAGAAGCCTGGCTATAACACCTTCAACCATCTCCCTTATGAAAGGCTTTGGGCTCAATGATACTCTCGAAAGGATATTGAATATTTGTGTTCCAGAACTAACCACAACCCCAGCCGAACTATTCCAATATGGTTACAACACTGGCATCTATCCAGCAATGTGGAAAGTTCCCAGGTATGTTCTGTCCATGAAAAGCAGGACAAATCCAACTTGGCCAATTACTGCCCAATCGATCGCTTGCAATCATCAGCAAAGTAATGGAAATGGGTTGTCCGTAGCTCACTACCCTTTTAAAGGAAACCGACTCCACGTGACTATTCCATTGTAGCAACAAGTTCTGCTTGTTAACCACATATAGATAAATAAGTTTTTGCATAATTTATTGTTGGATTTACTGGTGACTTTTATGTTTATAGTCCCTAGTTTGGGTTATTTGTAAGTATATTTTGTGTGTGTACTCTAGTAACCCTTTAATTATCTTAAAGATAGCCCCCATCCAGCCACGAAAGTGGTCATTCAGTTTCTTCTTTCCCATGTTTCCTTTCCCTTCCTCTGTTCCTCACCTTGTGCTTTTCATTTGCAATACCTTCCAGTTGTGGTGAAGAATCTGGAGTCTTAAGCTGTTAACTTGTTTGTTGGTTCCAGTGGTTGAGGTGGTTTCTCTTAAGTGCTTTGATGATTTTCGAGCTTTGGGGTCGGATTTCCAGTGCTACTATTGGTTTAGGTCTCCAAATTACATATTTCCTTACAGGAGGTTGGCTGACTTTTCAATTTGCATGTTGCTTCCTGAAGCTGGAAGAAATACACAATATAGTTGTTTTCTCCTATGTTTTCCTGGTCCGCGTATGAGAGTTTGGGATATCTGGCTAGCATGGACAAGTTGGACCAAAGAGTCTGTTTCTGCACTGTATATCTCTATGAGTCTATAAGTTTAAGTGCATCAAAAACTTTACTACTCCTGTTCTATTTCACACCAAGTCTGGCAAAAGCTTGATTTTTTTTATGCATGTTCATCCATTTTCTGTAAATATCTCTGTGGTTTCGCCCCATCCTATCTCAAGCCTTGCAACTGCATAAGGTTTCGGTGCTCTGACAATTCTGATGCATCCCTGATTTTAATCCTTCACATTTGTTGGATGTCCTCAAAGCTCTAATGTTGAAATATCTCTACTTCTCTCTTCTCATTTAAGCAGTTGCAACCTTTACATTTTTTTAAGGCTTACGTGAAGGCTTCAAGCACATAACTGCCCTAATCGTTTGCTGGAGTTGTAGAATTTAAATGCCATACCACAAACAGGTCTGTAGCTGGCACTGGATTCTCAATAAATGACAATGTAGTGTGTAAAGGTACTGAATGCAGGATGACGCTGTTTGCACATTAGTGTTATAACTGAGCTTCCACATACATGTAGAATATTCTGCTGTATGCCCAGTAACCCAAAACTATGTATTCTTATTGCAGTGCAATAAAGCATTATAACTGAAATTCATGTACTAGGGAATGTATGTGAAGGGTGGAAATGATAATATTATGTCTGGGACCTATATACTGAGCAAGTAAGGAGGAACACAGCAACTTCAATGACCTCAGGCAGTTCCAGTGAGCCTTGCAATCAAAAAAGTCCCATATCTAAAGAAGACTATTATGTTCCTGGAAGAGAAGATGTAACAGGATGATGGTAAAGATAAGTGTGTTCAGTTATTTGAAGATGGTATGGAAGGTTTGAGTTATGAAGAAAGGTTGGATGGGCTGGGACATTTTTCATGTAGGAGGTTCAAAGGTGACCTTATAGAGGTTGATAAAATCATGAAGAGGTATAGATAGAGTTGTGTTTTTTTCCTCGGAAGGGGATTTAAAGTCTAGGGGGGCATACTTTTAAGGTGCAAGGAGAGTGATTTTAAAGAAGACACGAGGGGCAAAGTTTTTACACAGAGGGTGGTTCGTGTGTTGAATGAATGTCCTGGGGAAGTGGTGGATGCGGGCACTGTTAAAACATTTAAAAGACACTTAGATAAGTACATGAACAGGAAAGGTTTGGAATGATATGGGCCAGGAGCAGGTAGGTGGGAGTAGATTAGTTTGGAATTATGTTTGGCATGGACTGATTGGACCAAAGGGTCTGTTTCCATGCTGTATAACTGTATGACTGTTAAGACAGTCCTTAAAACCCACCCTTGAGACAAACCTTTGGTTACCTGTCCTAATATTTCCCTAATATTTTGTCTGAGGATGCACCTTTGGACTTTAATACTATATTAAACATGTTGCATAAATGTAAAAACCAAAAGAACTGTGGATGCTGTGAACCAGGAACAAAAACAAAGTTGCTGGAAAAGCTCAGCAGGTCTGGCAGCATCTGTGGAGGAGAAAACAGAGTTAACGTTTCGTGTCTGGTGACCCTCCCTCAGTTCTGAGGAATTTAGTTGCATAAATGTAAGTTGTTTGCAAAATTCCGTTTTCAAGGCAGTTCCTTAATAGTTGTTGAGGTGTTGGTTCCTTCTATCTAGTTGTTTGCTAGATCGTCAAATTTATTTGGTAAGACCTGGACAGACTGGCAGGTAAGATGTGTTTGAACCTAAATGGAAATGATCGCTAGAATATCTGTGTACCAGACAGTCTTTTGACTGCCTTTTGTCCGTGTAATCATTGAAGACTTGATCCAGATATGTGAGGTATGTTATTTTTTAATGGCCCATTTGATGGAAGCTCATCAGGAATTACCTGAGATGATTTATATTTGCTGGTTATACCCATCTGAACTCACTACTCGATCGTTGAGGAAGGCAGAAGCACAATGTTGTGCAGAACAAAATTGCAGTGTATTTTTATAATAAAAGGCTTAGCTTCTGGTCCAATTTTCCCTTTGTAAAGACCACATCTTTTTATTTCCTTTATGTTTGGACTGCGGACTAAAGTTGGAAGATACTGCTTTAAAGCAAGGGGACTGTGCAAAGAGATGGGTACAGTGTTGAAATCATGTTTACTGGACCACAATGTGAGTTGTCTGCATGCTGCACTTACCAGGAACAGTGAAAATAGAAACAGACACTATGGAGCTGATGAGTTCTGAAGTAAGGGAAGGTTGCTTGATGACAATGCTCTGATTCAGTTCTGACCACGTGATTATTGTGGGATTATTGCAGGTTTATTGTGGGACCAGTGCAGCAGAGAACCACATAGCCTGCAGAGAGAAAGCTACAAAAAAACCTCTGAAATGTGGAAGTAATAGAAAGATTCAGTTAAAATGTAGAGTTATAGGTTAATAATTCGCGTTCCCTAATTTCCATTGATTAAAGACAATTTATTATAATAAACAGTTATATACCTGTTCAGTGCAGAAACCTGATTAATATTTCCTTTTAATCCAAGTTTGTCATTCAGTTGAGTTGGTAACTTTGATAGTTTGATTAAATCTTTTCAAATTTATGACAAGTTTGAGAATAATGGGGCTTGATTTCGAACATACTGCTCATGTGTTGTGACACCAGAGGTTTTAATAGAGAATTTGCTGCAAACATTTTGTACTTCTACTTTGAAAAAGGATAGTTGTCTAATAATGTAAAGCTACTGTTTGCAATTTATCATTAATGAAGCTGCTCAGTAATTTGTTGTAGGATAAAATCTGACAGTAAAGATAACATACTGCAGATGCTGGAAATCAGAGATAAAAATAGGAAGTGCTGGAGAAATCCAGGTCTGGCAGGTGACAGCATTTGTGGAGAGAGCGAGAGAGAGAGAGAGAGAGAGACAGTTAACTAAGTCCAGTATTTGGACTCTGTTTCTCTCCCCACAGATACTGCTAGATCTACAAACTCTCTCCAGTGTTTTACATTTTTATTAAAGTCTCATAAGGTGTTTATTCAACATGATCACAATGCATGTCTTATATCTGGTAAACTGAATGTAATGACAAAGATTTCTGTTTAATTCTTGTACACTATACCCACCCAGATACTGAATCAGTCTTTGGCGCTGAATCCAAGAGAAGTATTCTGGGTAAAAGTCAGGTGTTCGTCAGAGTTTTGCTGCTAGTCCTTTTCCTTTTTTTTTGGTGTCATGCGGATGCATAGACACTGTTTACCAGAAAGCTAGCATTCCTATTCAGATTTTAAAACCCATATTGGCTATCCAGTGCTACAGTACTGTGTTTTTTAACTGTTTGTTTGGGTTTGTGATGTTGAGTGTCCTTTATTTTTGCCTTTGTTGAAGTAGAGCCCTTAGTTTATTAGGACCAAATAAATCCAATTCAAAGGAAAGGAAAACCATGCTTTTATATGGCGTTTTTCAAGATCTCAGGCCAATTCAAAGTGCGTGACAGCTAATGAAGGCCTTTTGAACTTTAAGATCTGTTGTAATGTAGGAAACATGGCAGTCAACTTGTGCCACAGCAGCACTCTGCAAACGGGAATGTGATAATGCCCACATGTTAGTTCAGTGATAACTACGCTGGAGAGACCTTCTTTGATCCTCTTTGATTTGGGGCAAGGGGTCTCTTTTTGTTTCTTTGAGAGGGCAGTGTGGCTTCAATTTGAACATCCCATCCAAAGAATAGCTCAAAACTGCTTCAAAGTTGTTGCAGTCCCTCAGTGCACAACTGGAGCATCTAGCTGGAGTTTGTGTCCAGATCTCACTCAGAGGCCAGGGTGTGACCACTGGTCCACAGCTGGCAAATTCAGTTTTAGTTACAGGGTTCTTAGAATTTCCCCGTGCTTTGGATGAATTTTGCACTTTCCAATAGGTTGCCGTTAGATAGCCATCTATTCAAAGGCAGTTTGGGATGGGCAATAAATGCTGGTCTTTCCACAGATCGTGACATCCCATTAAATCACGAAGAAAAGACCTATTGGTTTTCATGGTGACTAATTCTTCCGTTATTGTTGAATTGCCCAGATGAGATATTTGCAAGTTATCCTCTGTAGTCACTCCCTTTTTTGTGAAACTGTTTGCCCATAATACAAGGAAAATTAATTTTGCATTGTTTGCCTTCTGGAGCTTGGATCTGTTATACCATGTGCATGCAAGACCACCACATCTTCCTGAAAATGTTTCCATTTTGATGACTTGACCAATTCATCGGTTATGCCAAACTCTAAGATGTATGATATAAAATGTATAGAAATCAACCCTTTAAATCACAGCCTCAAAATGATTGTTTAGTCCTGATCATTTTTCCTGTTTTGTCTCTTTACTTTTTTATCATCATTTATTTCATCCGTGTATCTGTCTATATTTTAAATGTTGCCAAGCTTACTGCCTCAATTGAGAAAATGAATTCTCCAGGCTCGCACTTTATTTTGTTTTCTTCCATCAGTATGAACCTCGGTTTTAGATTCCCCCAACTGCTTTGTTTTTTTTCTTGTATCAGTGTGGACTCACTAAACAGTGAGTTTAGATTCTCCCAATTGCTTCTATGCACCTTGACCATTTCTTTCATCATTTTACACACTTCTATAATATCCTGTAATTGTAACTTCTTGTACAAAGATTTCAATTATTCCTGACTTTTCTCATGTTTCATTTTCCTCTGGCCCCAGCAGGATCTTAGTGAAGTAACACAAAGCCTCAATTTCTTCTCAATAGAGTACTAAAACTGCAATCTTATTAAGGTTTTAGCTGGGATCATCATAACCTATTCAAATTCTATACTTTGTGATAAACCCTTAAGTTCAATGAATTTCTTATCACCTCTTCCATGATGCTCTGTTCTCTTTTATTCTAAGAATGATTAATTCTTTTTGCCAAATGTATCATCTTACACTTAGCGGCGAATTGAATTCCATTTGGCATCTATGGCCCATTCCGGTATTTTATTGATCTCCCTTTTCAGTGTCCTCTGCTCTTCTAAAGAATTGGCTATTCCTTCTATTTTGTATCATTTACAGATTTGAGTACTACTCCCTCCTGGCCAACATCCAAATAATTAATCTATCCAATTAACAGAAGTGATCCCAGAACTGAACCCCATGGGACACCATGAACCCCTTGTAACCACATTGGAACATTTGCCCTTAACTCCTGCTTACTCTCCTTTAATGGATTTTCAAACCAGTTTGCTACTCTATGCCGTGTAATCTCCTTTAATATTCTGCCTGTTTCAAAGGCTTTTCTGCATACACCTCTCTAACCCCCAGCTATCATGTCAATTACCTCCTCAATAAATTGTGACCCATATCAGTCACTAATTCATCTTTTTAAAATGATCTATTTATCAAGATGCATGATAATTCCATCTACAATTAAAGTCTGTCACGTATGAAGTAAAATGATGTTCCATAGGGTAGGTATTACTCTAACTGGCCTGTAATTACAAGTTATAGATAGATGTACAGGTCACAAGACAATTAGCCTCTGTACCAGGAATACTCTTAACTTTGATAATTCAAGCTGTTAAGTGATATGTGACCTTCAATCGAGGTAAGATTCCTGTTCTTGAGTGTACCTCTGCTCGTGAGTTTGTTTTCTAATTGGACAACATTAAAATCACCTGCTTTGTCTCGCACTGTGTTTTTGTCTTTGTGAGTTCACATTAAAATATTGCAGGAAGATGGAACTGCAGGCCATTTGGTTTGAGTCAGCATTTTATGAGGCAATAAAAATTCCTTGTAATGATATCTGATTTATAGATAATTAAATAGCAGCTTGAGGGTTGAACTTCATTTAATGAAAGACATGCTTATGTTGATGAAATAATTTTCCGTTGGAGTGAGACCAGGATTGTTGTTACAGATCTTTTTTTTTCTGCATCAGTGATCATTAAAACTGTTTATAATATCCTGCAAAAGGAAGAGGCAAGTTTGTTTTTATAAAGTTGTTAATCTATTGATTTTTCCCATTCAATCAGGCAATTATTATCTCTGTTTAGGCGCTTATTTTTGTTCTCATTGGATGCCCAAGAAGTTGAGAAATATTTCCCAGGATTTATTGCTGTTCCTTTCCCTACCCTGTTGAATGAACATGAATCATGCACAATAACGCTGTAACCCTTATCGTGCTGAACAAACAGGATACATATATATAGTTGAAGTGAATAACACACATTCTGCTGAATAAACAGGAATGATATGTAGTTATGCAGTGGTAACCAAAATCTCTGAACATTATTCAGAGATAGAAGTTCTCAAGAGCCTGGACCGTGGATTTTCCAAATTTGCCAGTTTTGCAGCTACGATTCCACTGACTACACAGGTGGAAGCAGCATACATTACCTGCTGTTTTCCCAGCTAAAACCATGTTATGCAGTAGTTTGAATATGTGAGATGTTCTGATGTCATCCTCAGTGACTGGTCTGTTCACTTAAAGTGCCGTAATGACTGGTCTGTTGGCTCGTTCATGGTTGCAGTTGTCAAGTTTGCTATACAGAATCAACTCCATTCTAGTAGACATGCTGTTTTGGAGCCACTTCAACCCGAGAGATCCTCCGTAACGCTCACGTTAAACAACAGCACACACCCATACTCCCACATCCTTCATCAGAAGATGTTCACTTGTTGACAATGAGAGAATGGACAAGGTCAACTTTGAACCTCTGATGGACGGATAGCACAACTTGTTCTAAGATGTACGAATGCGTTGTTACCATCCTCTTAGCACAACATGGACACACCGTAATGTGCTGTGTTTATGCCAGGAGAAAATATTGTTTGCCTATCTGAAACCCAATGGTGATTAGCACTAAATCCTGGCCTAATAAATTAATTCCAAAAACTCTTACTACAGGAATTGCTGTGTAATTTGGGACATTGAATGCAGACAATTGAGCCAGAGAGACAGATCATGCTAACTGAGATATGGAATTACCCTGAAAGGATACAGGCCCTACGAAGCATCCATCAGCTTGAAGAGGTTTTGTTGGGCAATGAGGACATGAGATGGAAGAGGCAGTGAGAAAATCTTTCCATAAAGGAAGGAACGATATAGGATTTACAAAATTGAATTATTGGCAGTGTTTTATGATTTATTTGAATGCTGTGTTAATTGAAGCAAAATGTAAAGCACACATTCTCATCACAGGTGTTGGTTTTAAAGAAAAAGCATTTGATGAAACCAAGTACAAATAACTGTTCAATTGCTGTGTGCTTCACTTAATCTAAACTAATTTACCACTGACGATATAAACATTTGTCAATCTCCTCCAACACAAAATAAGAAAAAAACTCTTATCTAAAAAGAAATTGCTTTTCCTTCTCACATATACTTCTCAAACTGAGGGTCTCTGATGAATGTTGAAACTTCTGATGATGCAGCTCTTTCCGGGACTTTAATATCATTGTGTGAAGTTTGATTATCAATTTAACCTTCTCACTGCTTTTTCCTGTTTAATTCTGTTTAAGTGCGAAATCCTCTGGGCCATTCTGTCTTGTTGATTGCCTTGCTGTTGGTGAATCTGAATTGCTCTTTCAAGTGTAAAATTTGCCCTGTTTTCTCGTTGCTGAACTAATTGCTGATAATAAGCAAGCCCTTAATCTGTGCCCCGGCTGCCTTGATTTGAATTCCATTTTGCACTTGGTCACTTTGTTTTGATTTCAAGACACATCTGCATCTTAAGATTCTGCAAATTCTGTTGCTTACCTAATTCTGGGATAATAATTTGCTGCCTTCCTGTCAGGAATGCTTTGGAGAACTGTAAAGTTAACATCGGAACTCTGACTGGTCATGATGTGACAGACTTGAAGAGCTGTCTGTTTATTTTCAATGTTGTCTTGGCAGGATTTTCACTTTTGTGATTAGAGTCTTGGGACTGCGTGAGTTTAAGACTTTGCTAATCATGGAATCTGTGTGTCAACTTCCCAAGAGTCTTTGGGGGCTGAGTGTTGTGTTCCATATGATGAGACGATTAAGTAGAGATTGAGATAAGGCTCAGTGAAGTCACGTTTGGACTCTCTGAATAGGAGTGAAGCTCCATAGAATATTTTAAGGACATGGCCTAGTTATTCAATGGATCACCTTTCATGTATGAGGCAAGATGACAAATTGGCAGATATTTCAGACAGGGTATAATGCAACTGACTTTGCCCCTTACAATATAAATGCTCAAACTTTATACAGATTCAGTTATTGTTTTAAACTTGCTGCTGAACTGTTGATATACGAAAGGTTTTTTTATTCACTCATGGGATATACATATTGCTGGCTGGCCAGCGTCTACTGCTTGTCCTAGTTGCCCTTGAAATGGTGGTGGTGTGCTGCCTTGATTTGATATGATTTGATTTGATTTATGTGTGTCACATGTACCAAGATACGGTGAAAAGTACTGTTTTATGTGACAGCCAGTCGAATCATACCTGACATAAGTACATCAGCATAATAGAATTGTCGCAGTCCATGAACTGTACGTAGAACCATGGTACCCTTATGGAGGGAATTCCAGGATTTTGACCCAGCAACAGTGAAGGAAAAGTGATATATTTCCAAGTCCGGTTGGTGAGTCACTTGGAGGGGAATTTGCAGGTTGTGGTGTTTCCATGTATAAGCTTCCTTTGTTCTTCTATAGGGAAGTAGGCATGGGTTTAGAAGGTGCTACCTAAGGATCTTTGGTGAATTTTTACAATGCATCTTGTAGATAGTACACATTGCTGTGACTGAGTGTTGGTGGTGGAGAGAGTAGATGCTTGTAGGAGCAAGTGGGCTCCTGGATGGTGTAAAGCTCCTTGAGTGTTGTTGAAGGTGCATCCACCCAGGTAAGTGGAGAGTATTCCATCACACTCCTGACTTGTAACTTGATGATGGTGGACAGGCTTTGGAAAGTCGAAAGGTGAGCTCTTCACTGCAGTATTCCTAGCCTGTGATTTGCTATTTATTTACTGTATTTAAATGGTGAGTCCAGTTGTGTCTCTGGACAGTGGTAACACCTAGGGGTGGTGATAATAACCCCAGTGAATAACAATAGGCAGTGGTTGGAATGTGTCTTATTGAGGTGGTTAAATTTCACTTATTGTGATGGTCATTGCCTGGCCTTTGTGTGGCACATGGTGTTTTGGACTGTTCCATCACTGGGGATGGGGATATTTGTGGGGCTGCCTTCACCAGTGAGTTGTTTAATAGTCCAGCAGCGTTCGTGACTCGATTTTGCAGGATTGCAATGCTTAGATCTGATCTGTTGATTCTGGGATTACTTAGCTCTATCTATCAGTTGCTGCTTATGTAGTTTGGCACGTAAATATTTCTGTATGGCAGCTTCACCAGGTTGATACCTCATTTTTAGGTATGCCTGATGCTGCTCCTGGCATGCCCTCCTGAACTCTCCATTGAGCCAGGATTGATCTGCTAACTTGATGGTAATGGTTGAGTGGGGCATATGCCAGACCAGGAGGTTGCAGATTGTATTGGAGTTCCATTCTGCTGCTGTTGATGGCCCACAGCACCTCGTGGATGTCCATTCTTAAGTTGTTAGATCAGTTCAAAGTCTGTCCCATTTACCACAGTCATGGTGCCACAAACGCGATGGAGACTGTTTTCAATGTGAAGGGGGACTTCGTCTCTCCATGGACCATGAGGTGATTGCTCTTAATGATACTGTCGTGGTCAGATGCATCTCAAATGGAAGATAGGTAAGGATGAGGCCAAATATATTTTCCTGTTTTGTTGGTTCCCACGCTATCTGCTGCAGACCCAGTCTAGCAACTATGTCCTTTAGGACCTGCCCTACTGACCTAGTGCTGCTGCCAAGCCGTCATGGTGATGGACATTAAAAGCTCCCACCCAGAGTACGTTTTGCCCTCTTGTCACTCTCACTGTTTCCTCCAAGTGTTCATAGATTATAGAATCCCTATAGTGCGGAAACAGGCCCTTCGGCCCAACAAGTCTACACTGACCCTCAGAACATCCCACCCAGACCTATCCCCCTATAACCCACCTAATCTACACATCCCTGAACACTATGGGCAATTTAGCATGGCCAGTCCATCTAGCTTGCACATCTTTGGACTGTGGGAGGAAGCCGGAGCACCCGGAGGACACCCATGCAGACAGGGGGAGAATGTACAAACTCCACACTGACAGTCGCTCAAGGCTGGAATTGAACCCGGGTTCCTGGAGCTGTGAGGCAGCAACGCTAACCACTGAGCCACCGTGCCACCCCAAGTGTTGTTCATCACTGGAGTAAGGACAGTACGTGGTAATCAGCAGGGGGTTTCCTTGTCAAATCTGGAGAAATTTCCCCTGTATCTCAAGCTATAAGTTTGGTTTAAATAATTCTCCTCAGCCCTTTCCTGTGAAGGATGAAGTCTTTTAATGTGAATACTCTTAAAACTAAGAGCTATGACTTTTTAAGCTTCTAATAACCTGCAGATTTCTAACCAAACACTCCTGGTTTGGAATTTTCACCAACTAAATTTTTCTGTTGAGGTAACTCATATGTATCCATATTTGCTTCTGACCTCAGCCAGATCTCCTCTGAACTGTCTGAAAGCTTTCAATCTCTGAGTTTTTTCAACTAAAATCAAACCTTAACTTAAACCAAAAACAAATAACTGACCTTCAATCTATAATACACCTGCTACAAAGCACCACAGTAAATATTAATTTCCACTTATCCCTGCTTTCTGATACATATTGAATTAGGTCAATGTTTCAGAAGGACTGTCTGACCTCTTTTATTTTTTAAATCCTTCACCCAAATGCCATCTTTCTATAATGCAGACTGTAAATATCATGTTAATGTATATAGACCTTAATTATAATCTATAACACTTCCATCACACTGCACTTTAAAATAAATTAATTGGATGCAAAGTATTATGAGACATTTTTTAGGCTGTGAAGGTTATTAACGAAATGCAAGACTAAGGTGATAAGAAATGGGAATGTGTGCAGGATGGCTGCAAAGTAATGGAAAAGTCTTCCAACTCCCCTCAAGATTTTTTTGAAGACTCAAAAGGATTAGAGGCTTTGTGGCTGAGCATAAAATAAATATAAATGTAACCTGAAAACTTAATGATTGTTGCCTACACAATGAACTTTTTCAGATCATACCCCACTTTCCCCACCATTGCAACTCTACTTTCCCCATTATAAAATCACATTTCTCCATTATACCTCCCTAATCACGCTGGCACAGTGGTTAACATTGCTGTTTGATAGCACCAGGGACCCGTGTTCAATTCTGGCATTGGCCATCTGTCTATGTGTAGTTTGCACGTTCTCCCCGTGTCTGTGTGGGATTCCCCCAGATGCTCCGGCTTCCTCTGGGTGCCCACAGTGCAAAAATGTGCAGGTTAGATGTATTGCTCATACTAAATTGGCCATTGTTTCTAGGAATGTGTGGGTTAGATGTGTTAGCCATGGTTAAAAAAATATCCACGCAGTATTGTGGGGGCTGGATCTGGGTGGGATGCGCTTCAGAGGGTCAGTGCAGACCCGATGGGCCAAATTGCCTCTTTTTGCTCTGTAGGGCTTCAGTGATTTGATGAATTTCCAATTGTGCTCCACTGTAGTTTGCTCTCTCTGTGCTGCATCTCAACTTCCTTCCAGTCCAAGGCCATATTTTCCCTTATGTAATTGATGTGTTGTTTAATTTCAGAAGATTTAACTTAGGGAATTATTCTTATCGAAGTTAATCTGTACTTGTGCATGATATTTAAAAATAGCATTCTAAAGAATTTTGTACAGATTCGTTGGTATCTTTCTCATTTTGTGCAGTGTGATCTCATTTTGAAAGAATCCCACCCTTGATTTGAAAAATGAAATCAGCCAAGAGCGTGTGAAATATTTGTGATTATTGCGGCAGTTACCATTCTGGGATACGGCTGGTGGTAGCAAGGCCATTGATACTAACGTAAGAAAGTGATGATCCTCCTGAGGAGCTGCCAAGTCTTAAGTTGGGGGCTGCAGATTATAGTAATGAAGAAGGAACAAAGGTGTATGTGTCCAAATCTGGGTGGTGTATGCTTACGTCAGTTTAGGGCTAGATACGGTTGTCGTTCCTGACATTGTTGGTCTGCCCTTCTTGATGGTAGATAGTGCTATTTAAATAACTGGAACAAATAACATCAACAACCAGGTTAGCTGGTCATTTATTTCATTGCTACCTGTAGGATAATTCAGTAAGCAATTTGTTGGGTCTGCTTTTGTCTTCTTTACAACAATTGCCACATTTCAGAAGTACATCATTGGCTTTGAAACATCCCAAGGTTGTGAAAAACGCTTTAGTAATGCAAATCTTACTTTCATTCTTGCTCTTTGATATAGTGAGGGTGGAATTAAATTATGATCACTTCTAATCAAATTCCTCCCTCATTTTATTTACCTTTTACCACACGATACATCACAATTGAGATGATACACTGCAGAAATACTCAGATAAATTTGTGTTGCAGAAATATAATTGCAAAACCATTGACGTCGTGATCTCCTTTACATTTTGCTTTTGTCGGATTAAAGTTTGTTATCAGAGGATGGGAAGAGGAACTAGTGTTTTTTTAAGAGCATTTTGCTTCAGTATTGTGAGAATATTAGTGCTCAAGTGGTGACCAGCAGTGTGCTACAAGGATTACTGCTGGGTCCACTGCTTTTCATCATTTATATAAATTATTTGGATGTGAGTATAGGAGGTATGGTTAGTAAATTAGCTGATGATGCCAACATAGATAGTGTAGTGGACAATGGAGAAGATTATCTCAGAGTACAATTAGACTATGATCAAATGGGTCAATGGGCCATAGAGTGGCAGATGGAATTTAATTTAGATAACTGTAAGGTGTTGCATTTTGGTAAGATGAACAAGGGCACGACTTACACTGTTAATGGTATGGCCCTGGTAGTGAGTGCTGCCGAACAACATAGTTCCTTGAAAGTGGAGTGGCAGGTAGACAAGGTGGTGAAGAAGGCATTTGGTATGCTTGCCTTTATTGTTCAGAACATTGAGTGTAAGAGTTAGGATGTCATGTTGTGGCTGTACAGGACATTGCTGAGGCTACTTTTAGAATACTGCATACAATTCTGGTCGCCCTTCTATTGGAAGGATGTTGCTCAACTTGAGAGGGTGCAGAAAAGATTTACAGGGATGTTGCCAGGACAGGAGGGTTCAAGTAATAGGGAAAGGCAGAATAGGCTGGGGCTTTTTTCCCTGGAATGTTGGAAGGTAAGGTGTGACCTAATAGAAGTTTATAAAATCATGAGGGGTGTGGATAGGGTGGAATACTCAAGATCTTTTCCCCAGAGTAAGGGAGTGCAAAAGTAGAGGGCATAGGTTTAATATGAGAGGGGAAAGATTTCAAAGGGACCTGAAGGGCAATATTTTCGTGCAGAGGGTGGTGCATGTTTGGAGCGAGTTGCCAAAGGAAGTGGTGGAGACTGATACAGTTGCAACATTTAAAAGGCATCTGGATGTGTCTGTGAATAGGAAGGATTTAGAGGGTTATGGGCCAAATGCTGGCAAATGGGACTAGGTCAGATTAGGACGTTGGGTCAGCGTGGACAAGTTGGACTGAAGGGTCTGTTTCTGGGCTGCATGACTCTATGACACAAAATAAAACTTTTGCGTAATTCCAGTCTCTCAATGTCCGCGATAATTCTCCCAAGACAAGTGATACAACATGAGTTAGATACTGAGCAAATCTCCCTCAGTGCTGTCCCATTAAACACTTCCAGGGTCAGGTTAGACTTAAGGGGCTGAATATTAGTTGCAGTTGACCCCAGTACAACTGGGCTGGTGGAAAGCTCTCTGCCTTGCCAATTGTTAGAGTGTAATAACTCAGGAAACCTGATTGGAAGGAACATTGTTCATTATTGAACACCAAAATAGTGCCACTATGCATTGTATGAATAGGCTAGTCCCAGCCCAAGACAGGCAGTTATGCAGACCCATCCCTGAGTCAACTTTCAAAAAAAAAATTAACCAATTTTTCTAATCAACCTGTTATAGAGTCATGGAATCATACAACATGGAAACAGACCCTTTGATCCAACCAGTCCATGCAGAACATAATCCCATACTAAAATAGTCCCACCTTCCTTCTCCTGGCCCATATCCCCGCAAACCTTTCCCATTCATGTACTTATCTAAGTGTCTTTTAAATGTTGTTGCTATGCCCACAGCCACCATTTCCTAAGGAAGTTCAGATGTTATTACACATCTCTTGGAAAAGAGTGGGACTTGTACTTGGGCCTCCTGGTCCAGGGGTACACATACCACCATGTTTTTCTTGACCCATTTTTTAATTAACCTGTTCAGGGATGTTATTACACATCTCTGGATTCACACTCAAAAAAACCTCCACGAGGAGATTAATTAGTGATTCCTCACAGGCCTTATAGGGGTTATCACATTGGAGAGCCTGCTGATTTAGTCCGCTCACTTCTATCTATGCTCTTCCTGTTGACAGAACCTATGCAGTTAGTCAGTGCTCCAGGACCTTGTGCTAAGTGTGATACCTTGGCACTACCATATGATCTGTTCACAGTGGTTGAGCTCAGTTCCTTTTGATGTTCAAATGTTTCATACTTTGGGTTTGTGATTTTATCCTTTTCCCCCCCTGCATTGTCCATGCCTACCACTGCCTTTTCTCTGCTTCTGGCTCTGCTGTAATTCTCATGTGAAAACCTAAATTTTCCACCAGCAGTCTGAAATTGCAGCTTTATATTTAGCTCTTTACATAGAGAGTGTTGTGCTTGGTTACTGGCAACCATAGTCACAGCAAAAGGCTTTTGTCTTGGAGAACCCCACCCCAGGCATGCATGATGTGAAGTGAGTGGGGTCAGTAAACTTTAGATAAAGTAACAGAGGAGATTGATGAAGAGTATACCATGGGTTTTGTCTCTGTAGATTTTTAGAAAGTTTGAAAAAAATATAGATTACATAGAAAGAATGGTGACTTTGCCAAAAAGTCAAGGTTTTGACAAGTTAAACAAGGTAAAACTTTCTGATAGCTTATGGCGCAAGGACTAGGGAAACGGATTTGAGATTTTGAACAGAAGGTATAGGCAATATATAAAGAATGACTATTTAAAGCAATGAATTATGATGAGCTGACACATGCTGCCTCCAAAGGCATTAGAAGTGGGGATGATCAATGATTTCAAACGGAAATTAGATGGCTAGTTGAAGGTGATAAGCTTGCTGGGCTATGGGGATAGAGTGGAGAGTTACTTCTCAGAAAGCTGACATGGGGTCGATAGCTGAAATGACCATTTCCAGTGTTGTACATGAGTTTATTACACTGTAACATCAGAAAGCAGACTTCCGTATGAGTTAAAATCCTGAGATTTAGGATTCACTTTTGAGAGTGAAATGATGTCTTCTGTGATAAATTTGTAGGAGTTGATATGTCTGCCCAGTATTGATGCAACGTGCATGAGATATGGAG
Organism: Ginglymostoma cirratum; assembly: GCA_024137785.1. Taxonomy (NCBI): domain Eukaryota; kingdom Metazoa; phylum Chordata; class Chondrichthyes; order Orectolobiformes; family Ginglymostomatidae; genus Ginglymostoma; species Ginglymostoma cirratum. The sequence continues at coordinate 6,888,546 of JAHRHZ010000133.1, forward strand.
TGAAGTTTCCTCTAATACTGTCCTGTCAAACATTTCCAAGATAGGAACAGCTTTGACTGGATACAGTTTCTGTTACCCTGCCTCAATGGAATAGTGGTGCTGTTGTACCTGTAATAATCGCATTTTCTGTGTCAGCCATCCTCTAAGTTGTGAAGTTTCAAAATTGGTTGCATGACAAGGAAGAGCAGTATAGTTCTCCCTAGTGTTGTATTTATCCCTCAACTAATGTCACTAAAATTGAACACCTTGCTGTTGATTTCATTTTTGTTTGTGGAATCTTGTTGTTTTCAAATTGAGTGCTCTGCATCACAGTAGTGACTGCAGTTCAAAACTTTGAAGAGATTTGGAATTTTGAAGTTAACAGAAATGCTATATGTAAATACAAGTTCTTTTTAATGATTCAAGTGCTAAGCTTCACTGATGCATGAAGTCCAATCCTCATGCTTTTTCCCTTCACTGAGGTTCCTTTGGAGGTTTTGCTCATCGCAGTAATGATGTCCCTAATAGTGCAACAGCTACACAAGCTGCAAAATGGCAGAGTATTTGACATTTCAGTTGGTCTGAGTCAGTACATAATGGAGTGGCTCTAAAGAGGAGGTTTGAAGGCAAGATTGTCAATGTGACGAATTGTAATCCCTTGTACTGTTTAGTGAGATTTGATGATTCCACCAAGTCACTGACTGCTGTTTGATACATACCTTGCGGTGTTTGATCACAATCTGTTGCTCATATTTGTTGCATGTTAATTCTGGATTTTAGAATATAAGTTGTACGTAGATTGTTCTAGCATTGCGTCGAAAAGTGTGCAACTGAGCACACTTGAAGTCAAGCCTGTTGAATCTTGTGACTTTATTCTCTTAGTAATTCCCCATGATCTCTCATTTTGTCAGCTTCGAAAAGAAAGTTACTGTTCCTGAGCCAGATTATTACATAAATTTAGTGGCCTGATCCAGGATCGTAACCAGTGTGCAAATAGGTTTGAAATAGGGTTGGATTTGGCTGCACTTTCCTCAAATAGTGAGCCAAGGCTTGCTGTCCTGGCAAATAAAAGTTATGAAGCAGAAATAAACTTGTACCCAAGTGCTAGAATTCTGTTCACAAAAACACGCATGGAAAATTGTGTGGGAGTGGGGATCTGGGGAGGTTCCTGATCTTATTGGCCATTGGCATTTAGATGCGAAGTGCAATCTGAGATGCTCTATAATGAAAATTTATTTCTGAATTGTGTGATTTTTTTTTTTCTTAATCAATGTTGAAACGCATTTTGGCTCAGATACTACTTTTGGCACAGTTTGGAGCTTGAGATTTCTTGGAATTTGAGATTTCTATTTGATCGGTTTCTCTCAGGCACTACACCTGCATTTTGCTAATTTTTCTTTGAACCCTCCAAATTTCTCCTAGGGAATGGTTCAAGGATGGAAGATATCACAAATGTGTTTCACTGTTTTTGCATCATTCTTGCCTTAACATTGTATTGGTCATTATCTTTCTAATCTGGTATGAAATCCATTTCACCTTGAAGCTGCGCAGATCTTATTTCTCCGATAACTTCATAGCATGGTTACCTTCTGTGCCATAACCATTCTGTCAGTTGTGATGACACTGAGTGCAAGAGCAATTGAGCTATCTAATTCCTTTTTAAAAGCCATGTTTGAATCTATCTTCACCAGTTTCTCAGACAATGTATTCTAGATCCTAACCACCTCTATCATAAAAAGAGCTTTTCCTCAAGAGAGATAAAAGGTACTGCAGATGCTGGAGAATCCAAGATAACAAGCATGGGGCTGGATGAACACAGCAGGTCAAGCAGCATCATAGGAGCAGGAAAACTTGACGTTTCGGGCCTAAACCCTTCTTCAGAAATGGGGGAGGGGAAGAGGGTTCTGATATAAATAGGGAGAGAGGGGGAGGCGGATAGAGGATGGATAGAGGAGAGGATAGGTGGAGAGGAGGCAGACAAGTCGAAGAGGCGGGGATGGAGCCAGTAAAGGTGAGTGTAGGTAGGGGGGTGGGGAGGAGATAGGTCAGTCCAGGGAGGGCGGACAGGTCAAGGGGGCGGGATGATGTTAGTAGATAGGAGATGGGGGTGTGGCTTGAGGTGAGAGGAAAAACAGGTTAGGGAGGTGGAGATGAGCTGGGCTGGTTTTGGGATGCGGTTGGGGGAGGGGAGATTTTGAAGCTTGTGAAATCCACATTGATGCCATTGGGCTGCAGGGTTCCCAGGCTGAATATGATTTGCTGTTCCTGCAGCCTTCGGGTGGCATCACTGTGGCATTGTAGGAGGCCCAGGATGGACATGTCTTCTGAGGAATGGGAGGGGGAGTTGAAATGGTTCGCGACTGGGAGGTGCAGTTGTTTGTTGCAAACTGAGCGCAGGTGTTCTGCAAAGCGGTCCCCAAGCCTCCGCTTGGTTTCCCCGATGTAGAGGAAGCCACAACGGGTACAGCGGATACAGTATACCACATTGGCAGATGTGCAGGTGAACATCTGCCTGATGTGGAAAGTCTTCTTGGGGCCTGGGATTGGGATGAGGGAGGAGGTGTGGGGGCAGGTGTAGCACTTCCTGCGGTTACAAGGAAAAGTGCCGGGTGTGGTGGGGCTGGAGGGGAATGTGGAGTGGACAAGGGAGTCGCGGAGGGAGTGGTCCCTCCGGAAGGCAGATAAGGGTGGGGAGGGAAAAATGTCTTTGGTGGTGGGGTCTGATTGCAGATGGCGGAAGTGTATTGATTTTCTTTTCCACTTACTGGAATATATGTCTTATGCTTCTTTACCCAAGCACAGTAGGAACAGTTTCTCTTTATCTACTTTATCCAGTCCCCTCGTGATTTTGAATGACTCTATTAAATCTACTCATCACCTCTTTTTCTAAACAGAGCAACCCAGGGTGTCCAATCTATACACATACCTTTTTTTTCAGATTTTAGGCCAGAAAATATTGCCCATCCCCAGTTGTCCTCGAGAAGGTGATCTGTGTATTTGACCTGCTACAGTCCATGGTATGTTAAAAAGTGAAAGTAAAGTTGCCCTAGTTCCACTCAACCATGGGGCTGCACTCATAAGGAACAAAGACTGATGGTGGTTTAACCTGAGGGTCACCATGCCTTAGGTGAGGGGAGAGGTTGAAAAGGAGAGTCCTCTGTGGTTACCTCAGCCAGTGCAAGAACTAAACCCATATTTTGGCTTCCATCAGCACCACAAACCAGTTGTCCAGCCAATTGAGCAAACCTGTATGACTGGCCCAGCTAAGCGGCTAGACATAATAATCCCATTAAACATCAAAGTCAGTTCATTGGATTCTCTTGTGTTGGAGATGGTCAATGCCTAGCAAGTGAGTGAATGGAATATTAATTGTCTGAAATCTTCATTTGCTCAACTGGGACACTTAGTTAGGTTCATCTTAATTTCCTTGCTTTTCTACTCTGTGCATCTAATTCATGATTTTTAAACCACTTCAATTTACCATGTCACCTTTTAATGATTTGTTTCCCATTTCTCTGCTCATGCAGCCTTTAGAATTGTATGCTTTAACTTGTATTTCCTCTCTCCATTTTACAGTTTACACTAGCTTCCAACACTATTCTAAATTTAATGTGCCACTTGTCTGCCCTGTATATGGCCTATCTTCTTCAATGTTCACAGTGTTTCCGGGTTCCATGTCATTTGCAGGTTTGTATGTTTCATGGGGATTCTCTCTTTTAATCCCAAGCGCGTTGCCTCATTCTATCTTCGCAAACTCACCTTATGACCTGTGCACTTGCCACTAGGGTGGCTCTTAACCACAGGCAGAAACAGTCCACTGCTAGGATCTCTGTGGACCCTGACCCTGGCATAATCTTTAAATCCTAGCCACGCCCCTGATCGGGAGCTGGCAGTCTGCAGCTGTCAGTTTCCCCGGACATGTCAGATGGAGGGAATTGCCCGCTTGGCTGACGGGGACTTGGTGGACGTGTGTGCAGTGCGTTTGATCACCGTCAGTAGAGTGCACCCTTATATAATGGTGCTGGGTGTCCAAGGTGGTTGGTTGGAGAAGCAAATAGCAAGCTGGGGTTGTCCTGTTACTGTTCTGACTTTTGAGTCTCTTGCTGCTCACTATTCATCTCACTGTTCAACACTTCGTTGGAAAATGAAATCTTTTGCTTTCAGTGTTGGCAAGTTCTTCGCTGCTGATCTCATGTCACTCTCCCAAAGCGAGACAAACAATGTTAAAAGACAAGGCTTTGTGCCTTAATGCGCAGAGCATTTGCAATGAAGTGGATGAACTAATTGCGCAGATAGATGTAAACAGGTACGATATAATTGGGATTATGGAAACGTTGCTGCAGGGTGACCGGGAATGGGGACTAAATGTCGCAGGGTATTCAGTATTTAGGAACACAAATCAGAAACCACAAATGTTGGAGAATGCAAGATTTAGTGAGAGGGAGGAAATGAGGGAGATCAATATTAGTAGAGAAATAGTGCTGGGAAAATTGATGGGATTGAGGCTGGATAAGTTCCCAGGGTCTGATAATCTACATCCCAGAGCACTTAAGGAAGTGGCTGTAGAAATAGTGGATGCATTGGTGGTCATCTTCCAGGATTCTATAAGCTCTGGAACAGTCCCTGCAGATTGGGGGGTAGCTAATGTCACTCCAATATTCAAAAAGGGAGGTAGAGAGAAAACAGGGAATTATAGACCAGTAAGCCTAATATCGGTAGTGGGGAAAATTCTCGAATCCATTATCAAGGACTTTATAGCGGAGCATTGAGAAAGCAGTGACAGGATCAGACAGAGTCAGCGTGGATTTATGAAAGAGAAATAATGCTTGACAAATCTGTTGGAATTATATGAAGATCTAACTTGCAGAATTGACAAGGGTAAGCCAGTTGATATTTGATCTTTCAGAAAGCGTTTGATAAAGTTCTGCAAAGGACATTATTGTCCAAGGTTAAAGCGCATGGGGTTGGGGAAAAGTGTCTTGAGATGGATAGAAAACTGGTTGGCAGAGAGGAAACTAAAAGTAGGAATTATTGGGTCCTTTTCAAATTGGCAGGCAGTAACAAGTGGGGTGCCACAAGGATTGGTCCTGGGACCCCAGCTATTCACAATATGTCTTACTGATTTGGATGAGGGAACAAAATGTAACATTTCAAAGTTTGCAGATGATACCAAGTTGAGTGGAAGGGTAAACTGTGACGAGGATACAGAGATCCTTCAGCATGATCTGGACAGATTGGGTGAGTGGACAAATCAACGGCAGATGCAGTATAATTTGGATAAATGTGAGGTTATTGACTTTGGAAACAAAAACAAGCAAGCAGATTACTACCTGAATGGCCGTAAATTGGGAGAGGGAAGTGTCCAGTGAGACCTGAATGTCCTTATGCACCAGTCGCTGAAGATAAGCATGCAGGTGCAGCAGGCGGTGAAGAAGGCAAATGATATGTTGGCCTTCATTGTGAGAGGTTTTGAGTACGGGAGCAGGGATGTATTGTTGCAGTTATACAGGGCCTTAATGACACCACACCCAGAATATATTGTGTGCAGTTTTGGTTTCCCTTTCTGAGGAAGGATGCGCTTGCTCTCGAGGGAGCACAGCGAAGGTTTACCAGGCTGATTCTGGAGATGGTGGGTCTGATGTGAGGAGAGATTGACTAGGTTAGGATTATTTTCACTGGAGTTCAGATGAACGAAGGGAGATCTCATAGAATTTTGTAAATCTCTAACAGGACTAGACAAGGTAGATGCAGGGAGAATGTTCCCAATGGTGGGTGTGTCCAGAATCAGGGGTCACAATATGAGGATTTGTGGTAGACCATTTAGGACAGAGATGAGGAGACATTTCTTCACCCAAAGAGCATATGGAATTCATTGCCACAGGAAGTCGTTGATGCCAAAACAATGAATGTATTCAACAGGTGGCTAGATATAACAGTTGGGGTGAATGGGATCAAAGGTTATGGGGAGAAAGCAGGATTAGGCAATTGAGTCGGACGATCATCCATGATTGTGATGAATAGCAAAGCAGGCTCGAAGGGCCTCCTACTGCTGCAATCTTCTGAGTTTCTATGTTTCTGACCAATGTCCATATCACTCACTTGCTGGGAAAATTCTGCCCCATATTTCCATTACTCTGTGTGATGAAGTGCTTCCTGAACTGCCTAACTGTATTTTAAGGTTATGCCTTGTCCTGGACTTACCTCATGTCTGATAACTTGCAAGTGAGATTCCTGGAGGTGAACAATACGCACTTGGTTGCAGTGCTGAAGCATTGCTGACATTGACAAGACCTTATTTCAACATAAGCCAGGGATTTTATGAAAGGGAGATGGAGGTTGGAGGATGCACGTGGTGTCAGAAACCTGGGAGGAGAAAAAGGATGGCTGCAAATTTTGGGAAATTTATCTGCTCTCGGCTTTGAAGTGTCCAGCAAGAGATGATCAGAAGTTGCTGTATTGTTGACATCTCGCTGATTGGATGGCCTGTAGTGATTTCTTATTGCTTCCTTTGATCAAGGTTTTTGAGAGAAAGGACAATTTGATTTATATATTTAATCAGAGGCTGCTTTTTGAACTGCTATTTCCTGCTCGGTCTGGCAAATGATTCCCCATGAGTTTGCCAAATAATCTGGCAAGCACAGACATTTAGTTTAATTTGATTTTAAAGGTTTTCTGCCTCTAATTGAAAAGGCTTTTTGAAAGGATTCTTTTAGTAATGTTTAAGGATCCAAAGCTTTATTTTTGGGGACAGTGGTGGGAGGTGTGGGTTGGGGGAAGGTGGATGAGTGGGTGGGTGTGTCCAAGCCCTTTTCACAGCCACAGAAATAGTTGGCAGTGTCATGAATGTACTTTCTGCAGCTGAACGATCCACAACTTCGAGCCAAACGTATTTCGATAAACTGTTTGGAAATAGCTTGGTTTTATTTATCTACTGCATTTGATTTATTTGTTTGGTTATTTATTCCGTTGTCCTTTCCCACTAGCTGCTTCTCCCTGTGTTACATTTCCTTTTGGTGCTGGCACCATTCCAGCTCGTCAGAAATAAATTGTAAGCCTAGGCATTGGGTGTTGACATTCTGTTTGACTGTGGAAGGCATGAGAGAGAGCCCATTTTCCACCCTTAGTGTGATATCTGCAAGCATGTCTCTCTGTACCTGCTATCAGCTTAGAGAACATTTTTCAGACTGCCTCCACTGCTAGATGTCTTTCCTCAGAGACCCAAAACTGTTTAAGGCATTCCACCTGTGGCCTTACTAGTCCTTTTATAAGTTTAACAATTTCCGCTGAACTTGGATGCAAGCTTTTTGTGGTTCATGGACAAGGACCCCCAAATCCCTCTGTTTCCTAGCTTTCAGCATTCTTTTCCTCTAATTGAATAATATTCAGCTGCTCTGTTTTTCCTGCCAAACCACATAAGCTCACATTATCCCACATTATTGTTTGTGGTCAGGAACAAAAACAAAGTTGCTGGAAAAGCTCAGCAGGTCTGGCAGCATCTGTGGAGGAGAAAACAGAAATAACGTTTCTGGTCCGGTGACCTTCCTCAGAACTGCTGAAAACCAGTTCTGAGGAAGGGTCACCGGACCCGAAATGTTTTAACTCTGTTTTCTCCTTCACAGATGCTGCCAGACCTGCTGAGCTTTTCCAGCAACTTTGTTTTTGTTCCTGATTTACAGCATCCTCAGTTCTTTTGGTTTTTTTTGTGGTCAATCTGGGATTGGTGATATAATGGCTGCCCAATTCCTGATTAGTATGTTTAAGAATAATCATCATCTTAGTGACATTACATCCTACTGACTCCTGAAAGTCAATCATTTTGTTAGATCAGATCTTTTATGATAGTTTGTCCTTCTGAGCTTATCAATATCCAAAATCCATAAATTACCTTTTACCAAGATAAGATGGCACCCATTAACCTACTTACGTGGTTTCCCTCGGTGTATGTCATGTCATCTCCTAATGATTTAATATTGTTCCAACTGATGTAACAAAAAAGATCAAAACATTGCATGATTACAAAACTCACAATAGATCCTAATTCCAAAATTATATTTATACACAATATCCACAGACCTGTCACAAGCTTTTAAATTACAAAACTTAACCATTTTAAAACACAGCTATGTATTTGAGTAAAAGTGTTTGACCTAAAAAGTATTCTCACATTTATTAGCTTGAGCTATAAAAACAATCATAAAACCACCTCTTAATGACCTTACTTTTAACCTGGAACATATGCCATTCTGCTTTCAAACTCTTTTACAATTTACCACAATTAAACAGAATTTTCCTCAGCTGTATAATCAAATCAAAATGATTAATTATTGAAAAATAACTAGCCTACACATACACACTTAGACTTGGTTGATTTTCACCTTATTCCGTTAGCTCTGGATGCTGAGACCCATTGTCCCATACATCCTCTGCCACCTAGATAGTTCATTTAACTGCTGGAAAAACTCAGCAGTTCTGGCAGCATCTGTGAAGGAAAAAACAAGAGTTAACATTTTGGGTCCGGTGAGCTGTTCTGAGGAAGGGGTCACCAGACCCAAAACGTTAACTCTGTTTTTTCCTTCACAGATGCAGCCAGACCTGCTGAGCTTTTCCAGCAACTTTTGATTTTGTTCCTGATTTACAGCATCCGCAGTTCTTTCGTTTTTTTAGTTCATTTAACTGATGGCATGCTGAGAATTGAACCTAGGACCTCTGGGCTGTTAAAGCACAACCGTTAGCAACTTGATTTTAAATGGTGTAGTCCATGGAATGATAACATTTTCTAAGAGGGAGCCTCAATTTAACAATAAATTGGCATAGCTTTAATTTTACTTCTGATCACTTTTGCTCATGTTGCAATCTCCCTGATTTGTTTTTCTAACAAAAAGGAATACTGTAGGTTAAATCTATGAAGGCATGGTCAGCTGGCAATCTCCCTTACCTTGATGAGTTTAGTTAGAATGGAAAGTTACCTGGACTGTGCTAGCACTCTGGAAGGCAAAGGAACACTTGGTTTCAGAGAAAATTTAAGGCTGATTTCAATGTCGATGTGTGGACAGATAGCTGTGGCAGCAACAACTTGCATTTATAAGGCACCTTCAAAATGGCAAATCATCCCAGGCAAACAAATATTGACGCCAAGCCATATGAGATATTAAAACATAGAACATAGAACATTACAGCGCTGTACAGGACCTTCGGCCCTCGATGTTGCGCCAACCTGTGAAAACAATCTGTAGCCCATCTAACCTACACTATTCCATTATTATCCATATGTTTATCCAACAACCATTTAAATTCCCTTAAAGTTGGCAAGTCTACTACTACTGCAGGCAAGGCATTCCACGCCCTTACTACTCTCTGAGTAAAGAATCTACCTCTGACATCTGTCCTATATCTATCACCCCTCAATTTAAAGCTATGTCCCCTCGTGCTAGCCGTCACCATCCGAGGAAAAAAGCTCTCACTGTCCACCCTATCTAATCCTCTGATCATCTTGTATGTCTCTATTAAGTCACCTCTTAACCTTCTTCTCTCTAACGAAAACAGCCTCAAGTCCCACAGCCTTTCCTCATAAGACCTTCCCTCCATACCAGGCAACATCCTGGTAAATCTCCTCTTCATCCTTTCCCATGCTTTCACAACCTTCCTATAATGCGGCGACCAGAACTGTACGGAATACCCCAAGTGTGGCCGCACCAGAGTTTTGTACAGCTACAACATGACCTCAAGGCTCCGAAACTCAATCCCTCTACCAATAAAACCCAGCACACCGTATGCCTTCTTAACAACCCTATCAACCTGGGTAGCAACTTTCAGGGATCTATGCACTTGGACACCGAGATCTCTCTGCTCGTCCACACTACCAAGAATCTTACCACTAGCCCTGTACTCTGTATTCCTGTTACTCCTTCCAAAGTGAATCACCTCACACTTTTACGCATTAAACTCCATTTGCCACCTCTCAGCCCAGCTCTGCAACGTATCTATGTCCCTCTGTAACCTGCAACATTCTTCCGCACTATCCACAACACCACCGACTTTAGTGTCATCTGCAAATTTACTAAACCATCCTTCTGTGCCCTCATCCAGGTCATTTATGAAAATGACAAACAGCAGTGGCCCCAAAACAGATCCTTGCGGTACACCACTAGTAACTGAACTCCAGGATGAAAGTTTCCCATCAACCACCACCCTCTGTCTTCTTCCAGTTAGCCAATTTCTGATCCAAACCACTAAATCACCCTCAATCCCATGCCTCCGAATTTTCTGCAATAGCCTACCGTAGGGAACCTTATCAAACGCTTTACTGAAATCCATATACACCACATCAACCGCTTTACCCTCATCCACCTGTTTAGTCACCTTCTTAAAGAACTCGATAAGGTTTGTGAGGCACGAACTACCCTTTACAAAACCATGTTGACTATCCCTAATCAAATTATTCCTTTCTAGATGATTATAAATTCTCTCTCTTATAATCCTTTCCAACACTTTACCCACAACTAAAGTAAGGCTCACTGGTCTATAATTACCAGGGTTGTCTCTACTCCCCTTCTTGAACAAGGGGACAACATTTGCTATGCTCCAGTCTTCTGGCACTATTCCTGTAGACATTTGCTATCCTCCAGTCTTCTGGCACCGTTCCTGTAGACTATATTAGGACAGATGATCAAAAGTTTGGACGAAGGCATAGGTTCCAAAGGTTCTCTTGAAAGGTGGGAGAGGCAAAAAAAGTTTAGAAGGAGAATTCCACATCTTGAAGCAAGGTTGGAGGAAGGGTCACTGGACCTGAAATGTTAACTCTGATTTTTTTTTTCTTCACAGATGCTGCCAGACCTGCTGAGCTTTTCCAGCAACTTCTGTTTTTGGAGGAACCACATCTGGCTGTGAGGTCATAAATGTTGAAGAAACAAATAATTGTGTAATAACAATAAGTTTTATTACTTTATATCATAATGATAACTATGTCATCACAATGGGAAGACAAGTGGAATGTTGCCCTTTATTTCGAAGGCAACGGATTATAAAAATAGGGAGCTTTTGCTGAAACTATACAAGGCACAGGTCAGACACAGCTAGAATACTGTGAACACTTTTGGGCCCCTTATCTCAGAGAAAAGATATTAGCATTACAGTCCAGAGAACGTTCATATGGCTGATCCTGAGTATGGAGGGATTGTGTTATGAGGAGAGGTTGAGTAAGTTGGAACTGTAGTACTTGGAGATGAGAAGAATAAGAGGTGAATTGAATTATACGAGATTCCTAAGTGACTGGACAGGGTTGATGCAGAAAGGTTGTTTCCATTTGTGGCACAGCCTGGGAAAAGAGAGCATAATGTCAAAAAAAGGGGTTGTCCATTTAAGGGAGAGATGGGGTAGAATTTCTTCTCTGAGGGTAGTGAATCTGTGGATGTCTACTGCAGAAGGCTGCTAAAGTTGGATTGTTAAGAGAATTCAAGGCTGAGAAAGCCAAATTTTTAATAAGGGAATTGGGTTACGGGGAAAAGGCGGGAAAGTGGAGTTGAGGATTATCAGAATATTATCTCATTGAATGGTGGAGCAGACTCTCATGGGCTGAATGGCCTACTTCTGTTCCTGTGTCTAGGATCACAACCAAAAATACAGAAAACTACAAGATACGGCCTTTACACAAAGCATTTGGGTCCCTCTGCTGTCTCATGTCGAATGTCTTGCACTGATGATAAAGAAAGATTGAGCAGATGAGCAAGATTTACTCTTCTTTAACTAATCCATGCTGCACTTGCAATGTGAATGTTTTCTCTTCACACTGGTTATCTGAAATGAAACAGTTTCTTTTTCTAAGAGTAAGATATTCAACTTGAGCATTCAACAATTTGTTTTATTTCATACCGGAGCATTGTTACCTCTGGTCACAAACTGATATGATTAACTCCAAACTTTTACCAGTTATTGAATGTTGCTGACTTCATTGTTCCCGCAGTGGTTTGTACTGTGGAGGTCATGCCTCCCCTCTCTTTGTTGTTTTGCTCGATGTACTTGAAGCAATTTTCCGTCTGTCTGATTTATGTTGCAGTGCAGTCTGCTTGTCTTTATGCTCTAACCCAATGTTAATAATTCAAGTGGAAGGATCAGATAGGATCTGAGAGCTGCAACTGAATAATGCTCTCCCAATATCTGCATACCCTCAACCTTATAGATTGAAGTTATAATTTGTCTACAATTCTATTTCCAAATCTCTCTTTTTTGGAGTCTAATGGCAGAGACATCAGTTAACTTTCCAAAGCAGTAGAACTGCCCTCTTTGAGCATATACAATGAATGTTGGCAGGTTGGCAACCATTTCCAACAGTGATCCAGAGCAGAAGAGGCAACCAAGGTTAATAAGTGCATTGGCTATGAACCGCTGGATTAGGCCAGTTTGATTTAGCTGCAGCAAACTGCTAAGTACCATACTCTAGCTGCCTTCATCCTCTTGGATATTTTTTGAGACTTCCTCACAGACTTCAGTTTTTTAAATTCACAACGTTACACAAACCAGGTGAATGGCTGCACATAGTTCAAGAAGGGACCCTACTCTTACCTTCTGAACGGCAATTAAGATGGGCAATAATTGGTGGCTTTGTCAGCGAAGTTCACATCATATATAAATGAATAAGCAAATAAAAAGAAGAACACAAATCTTTCACGGTGCACCGACAATTCAACATACCCGAGCTGTATGACAGCCACATTGTTACTTGTTTGTCTGGGAGACGTGCAGCGTTGCATGAGCCAGTTAGGACCTGAGGGGGCTAACTAACATCATGTGATACACTCCACCTATTGGGATGTAAGTGGCTGTTTCTGGAAACAGCTAACCACAGAGTTCTGCACTTATCACCAATACTGTAAGAAAATCTTTTAACAGCCGTGATGTGAATTTAGGCTTAAATTGAGTCTGATGACTCAGACGAGACAGTCATATATCTTAGATGTAATGTAATTAGCTATTAAAAACATGTTATAAACCTATTCATTTCACATCAAGATGAAGCCTAATTCTGCTGAAGATCTTGAGTGGGCATCCTTTGTTGTTTAGTATTAGTAACCTAGACTAATGCCAGCCAGAAAGGTTGGTGGCAGTAAATCAACTGAAGACATCTCAAATAGTTCTGGCAAAAGCCAACATGTGATAATGGTGCCAGTGGTGGATATCTGATTACTTTGTTTAGCTGTACTATATAAGACTCGGTTCTCCTTAATGTTTGTAATCTTTTAAACTTTTTATCCCTGATGGTGCTCCCTAGGCTCCTTTCTTCATGGCTTTTAAAAAGCCTACCTACCTGACCAAACATTTTAAGTATATGGCTGAATGTCAAATTTTATCTTGTAACGCAGCTTGGAACATTGTACATTCTACATTACAGACATTTGATAAATACAAGTTGGAATCATAAAAACATTTAGCACAAAGATGATCTTTTGGCTCATCGTATCCATAAGGGTATCTTGAAAGTGCTATCTGATTCATCTTTTAATCCTGAAATAGAGTGAAACAGTCCCTATTGCGAATGTTATTGCAGTTCATGTAATACCAATTCTTACTGTCTGTTTTACCATCTGCAACCTTGTTGGGGGGGGGGCGTGGTCAAGGGTCTTGAGTATGAATTTCTTTGTGATAATTCCTGATAGTTGGTCATTTTTTGTGCTTCATCCTTCTGAACATATGAGCTGATGTTTTCCCCATGCCCATTCCTCATGAAAGCCTGAAAAAGGAGGTAGTTTGCCATTAGTGACTATGTTATCTACCTCTGGACCTCTTGTTCATGCACACTCTCTGTCTGCTTTGCTCCCTCCCCCCCAACACTTTCCCCATCCCTCCCTCCGTCTCTCCTTCGCTGTCTCCCTCCCTCCATCTGTCTGGCCCTCCTTTTGTCCGTCCCTGCCAGTTGGGGTGCTAGCTTTCAACTACATAAGTCCCAAGTGCTGAAATTCCTTTCAAACTTCTTTGTCTCTCTGTGCCTCCCTGTCTCCTCCTTTCAGGGACTCCTTCAAACCTACCAAGTTTTCTACCAATTTTCTTGATGTAGTTTTATGTGGCTAAATATCAATTTTTGTTTTCATAACATCTTTGGGATGTTTTACTGTGACTTCTGTCGTTTAGGTGTTGCTGTGATGCTGGTTGAGTTGCTGCAATCCTCTTTCAATATTGAGGTTTGTAACAATTCTACACTGTAGAAAAGAAATAGACATTGCTGGAAAAGCTCAGCAGATCTGGCAGCATTGTGAAGAGAAATCAGAGTTAACTTTTCGGGCCTAGTGACCCTTCCTCTGAACCAATGGTAGCTGGGAAAGTGTCGGTTTATATGCAGAGAATAGGGTGGAGGATGGTGGGTAAGGAGTAAGGTGGGTAAATGATGAGTGGAGTTCGAGCCCAAAGAGGGAGCAGACAGTTGGACAGACAAAGGAGTGGATAATGATCTGGCTGAAAGGGTGAATAGCTGTTAATGGAGACCGTTAGTGGCTAACAACAGGTAGTATGTTATGGCAGACTATGGGGTAAGAAGGCCTGGTGTCTTGGGTAGGGGGCTATGACACAGGAGAGTCCAGGCCCTAAAATTATTGAACTCAATATTGAGTCCGGACGGATGCAGGGTTCCCAAGCTGAAAATGAGCTGTTGTTCTTCCAGCATGCACTGAGCTCTGCTGGAATACTACAGCAAGCCTGAGACAGAGATGTTGGCCAGGGAACAGAGTGGTGTGTTAAAATAGCAGGCAACTGGAAACTCTGATACATCGATGATATCATTGGTGCTGCTTCCCCCTCTCATCCGGAATAGGAAAAGTTAATCAATTTCACTTCCAATTTCCACCCCGTGCTCACTTTCACCTGGTCTATCTCTGACTCCTCCCTTTCCTTCCTCAAAATCTCTTTTTCCATATCTGGGGATAGACTGGCCACTAATATCCACTATAAACTCACTGACTCCCACAGCTACCTGGAGTATACATCCTCGCACCCCACCCTGCTTCCTTTAAAGACTCCATTCTATTCTCCCAGTTCCTCCAACTCCCTCAGATATTCCACTGAGGCTAACTTTGACAAGGGAATCTCTGAAATGTACACCACCTTCCTCAACTGAGGATTCCCCAGCACTGTTGTTGATAGCACCCTCAACCAGGTCCAACCCACCTCTGCACTTCAGCCCTCCACCCCTCTCTTCTCCTGCAACAGTGATAGGGTTCCCCTTGTCCTTACCTATATTCCCACCAGCATCCACATC
This sequence comes from Ginglymostoma cirratum, assembly GCA_024137785.1. Taxonomy (NCBI): domain Eukaryota; kingdom Metazoa; phylum Chordata; class Chondrichthyes; order Orectolobiformes; family Ginglymostomatidae; genus Ginglymostoma; species Ginglymostoma cirratum. The sequence goes on from JAHRHZ010000133.1 coordinate 6,903,766, forward strand.
CAGAAGATCATCAGCCACCATTTCTGCCACCTCCAGTGAGATACCACCACCAGACACATATTTCCCTCCCCTCCCTCGTCCGCCTTCCACAGGGACCATTCCCTCCGCGACACCCTGGTCCACTCTTCCTTCACCCCAACATCACTCCCACAGCCTTACAGCACCTTCCCCTCCAATCACTGAAGGTGTAATAACTGTCCATTTACCTCCCCCCTCCTCAGTATCCAAGGATCCAAACATATCTTACAGGTGAAGCAACGCTCCAACTGCACTTCACACAATCTATTCTACTGCATTCACTGCTCACACTGTGGTCCTCTCTACTTTGGGGGAACAAAGCATAGATTGGGTCACCGCTTCACAGAATATCTGTGTTCTGCCAGCAAAAAAGACCCTGAGCTTCCAGTTGCCTGCTGCTTTAACACACCATCCTGTTCCCTGGCCAATATCTCTATCTCAGGTTTGCTGCAGTGTTCCAGCGGAGTTCAGTGCAAGCTGAAGGAACAACACCTCAGTTTCTGCTTGGGTACTCTGCAACCCTCCAGAATCAATATTGAATTCAATAATTTTAGGGCCTGAACTCTCCCATGTCCTAGACCCCAACCCCACACACCAGGCCTTGTTATCACAAAGCCTGCCATTACACACTACCTATTATTAGTCACTAACAGTCCCCATTAACAGTTATTTATCCTCCCAGCCAGATTGTTATCTACTCCTTTGACTGTCCAACTGTTCTTCTGTTTCTTTGGGCTCTATCCCCACCTATCGTTTACTCCTTACCCCCTCCCCCACCTATTTTCTGCATATAAACTAACATTTTCCTATCTACCATCAATTCTGAGGAAGGGTCACTGGACCCAAAATATTAACTCTGATTTCTCTTCACAGATGCTCCCAGCCCTGCTGAGCTTTTCCTGCAATCTCGTTCTTTGTTTCTGATTTACAACATCCACAGTTCTTTTGGTCTCTGCACTGCAGTCTTTGGTTTCTTGATGTTAGGAAAGAACCTCATTCATATTTCTGACTGATGTTTGAAGTTGATTTCAAAGGTTTCAGCCACCTAGTGTGGCCTAATTATATGAACAAACTACTCTGCAGGGATGGGTGTGTAATGTGCAAATGTCATCAGATTCCCCGAGCCATGAAAGTGCCTATTGATTTGGAGCCTCTTTACACTGACAGAGCTAATTGTTGAGTCACCTAGTGAGATAAGCATACAATTAATAACTATTTAACACAGGCAGATATCATTGTATTGTTTACAACAGAAACAGAAATTGCTGGAGAAGCTCGGAACCATGGTATTTTCTGATTGTTGATAGACAAGATCTTGGAAAATTCTCAGCTTGAGCAACCAGTTTCTTGCTGTAGGACATTCTTTTGATCCCCACTCAACATAAGCTTAAACGTATCCGAAGCTACAACTGATCTGCATTGACTCCTGCTCCCTGAATGCCTCCATTTAAGATTTAATCCTAAATAAAACCAAAACAACTACAGATGCTGTAAATCAGAAACAAAAGCAGAAATTGCTGGAAAAGCTCAGCAGGTCTAGCAGCATCTGTGGAGAAAAATCAGATTTAACGTTTCCTCTGATTTCTCTCCACAGATGCTATCTGACCTGCTGAACTTTTCCAGCAATTTCTGTTTTTGTTTATGCTTTCATCCTCCTGTTTAAACCTCTTAACATTCTCATTTAGCTTTATAACCTCCTCAAGTATTACTCTGTCTGAGATATTTAAATTCCTCCAGCTGGTCTCTTGACCATTCCTAGCCCATTGTCCTGTCATTGCTGTCCATGCCTTCAGTTACTTAGCTCCTAGTTATGAATTTCTTTGATCAAACCTTTGCATCCCTTGCTCATCCTTTTTTCTCTCCATTCATGAGATGAGGGTGTCGCTAGCTAGGCAGCATTTATTGCCCATTCCGAATTGCCCAAGGTCAGTTTAGAGTCAATCAAATGCTGTGGGTCTGGAGTAACATGCAGTCCAGACCAGGTTACTATGTCAGTTTCCTTCCCTAAAGGCCAATAGATCTGTTAAAATTCTCCTTAATATCTATCTAAACATTTGATGACCTGTGCTAAGTTCTATTTAGTATTTTTTTGTTGTCTGATTCACGCAGTTGTGAAACACCTTGTGACGTGTTAAGTATCATTCATGGCTCAGTTGATTGCACTCGTGCCTCTGAGTCAGAAGGTTTCGGTTTTTGAGCCCCATTCCGAAGACTTCAACTCATAATCCAGATTGATAGTCCAGTGTAGCACTGAGGGAGTGGTGCACTGAAGTTGAACAAATTGCAAGGTTATGGCTAAACAGATCTTCAACCAATATGACTTTGAATTAGATGATCTTGTTATACTTGTTGTGGAGATTTAATCTGTGCATGTTTCCTGTGTTACAAAAGACTTTACTTCAAAAAAGAAACGTAATTGGGTGTAAATATTTTGGATTCTTCTGTAGGTGTGAAATTTGTGATACAGATTGGGCTGGATATCTGTCATTGTATGACCAAGCTGATTGAGAGTTTCATACCCAGGACCCAAAATATATTGTGTAGCTTTTGGCTAATTCAAAGAGTTCCTTCTTCGAGCGGACAAGTGAAGGCCTCATGTGGAACCAATCTCGTCAAATTATGAACACTGGTCCCAGTTCCGTGTTGTTAGGTCGATCATTAAGTATTGCATATTTTGTTGTTCTGCAAGGTAATTCTAAGTCTCAAGTTGTAAATTAATGAAAACTGCTGTGCAACTTTTTCCAGTTTATTGATTCAGTTTTTTTTTTTAGCTATTTCAATAAAACCAATTCCTAAAAGTTAGTTTAATGAAAGACAAGATTGACAAGATTTCAAGAGATCATATTTCAGTTGCCCCATGTGTTATGTACTACTAGAGAGGCCATCTTTCCAGATGAAAACAAGGCCTTGTCTGCCCTCAGGTGAACTTGAGATCCCCTGCCACTATTTTGCAGATGGGCACTGGAATTCCCTGGATGCCCCGACCAAATTTATCACTTAACCAACATCTCCAAAAAAGTGTTATTTCTTCAGATCAAATGGGTGAATGGCCTAAAAAATGGCAGATGGAGTTCAACCAGGATGAATGTGAGGTATTGCATTTTGGTACAGCAAACAGGGTTAGGGCTTATACAATTAATTGTAGGGTCTTGGGTGTGTTGTAGAGCAGAGGGATCTAGGGGTGAAAGTACATAGATTTTTGAATTTTGCATCACATATAGACAGGGTGGTTAAAAAGGCATTAGCACACTTGCCTTCATTACTCACTGTTTTGTGTATAGTAGTTGGTTAGTCATGTTGTGTTTTTACAGGACGTTGGTAAAGCCTCTTCTGGAATACTGTGTTCAGTTCTGATCACCAGTTATAGGAAGGATATTATTGAGCTAGAGAGGGTACAGAAGAGATTTACCAGGATGTTGCTGGGTATGGAAGGTTTGAGTCATAAGGAGAGGCTGGATAGGTTGGGACTTTTTTCGCTGAAGCGTAGGAAGTTAAGAGTTGACCTTTTTGAGATTCAAAAATTCGTGAGGGGTATCAATAGGATTAATAGCACGTGTCTTTTCCCTCGGATGGGGGATTTCAAGACTCTGGGGCACTTTTTAAGGTGAGAGGGAAGAGATTTAAAAAAGACAAGGGACAAATTTTTTACATTGAGGGTAGTTCACATGTGGAATGAAATTCCTGGTGGATGTTGGCACAATTGAAAGACATTTGGATAAGCACATGAATGTGAAAGGTATGGAGGGATATGAGCAGGAGCAGGCAGGTGGGACTAGTTTGGTTTGGGATTATGTTTGACATGGACTGGTTGGCCTGAAGGGTTTATTTCCATTTTTTATGACTCTATGATCAGGTCTTTGTTTGTGCGATTTTGTTGAATGTGAATTAGCTGCAGTATTTCCTAGCGGATAGACTTTGGATGTATCTTAATAGTTACTAAGGATTGAAGTGGCCTGAAGTTGCAAAATGTTCTGTAGAAATGTTCAGGAAGCTGGAATATGATGAATGCAGGTACATTGGAGGGTTAGTAGGAACTGCCGCTGCTGGAGAATCTGAAATAACAAGGTGTAGAGCTGGATGAACACAGCAGGTGAAGCAGCATCAGAGGAGCAAGAAAGCTGACTTTTCTGAAGAAATTCTGAAGAAGGGTCTCGACCCGAAACGTCAGCTTTCCTGATCCTCTGATGCTGCTTGGCCTGCTGTGTTCATCCAGTTCTACACCTACATTGGAGGGTTGTTGGACTGGAAGAGGTTATAGTGATAAGGAGGGATTGAGGCCATGGAAGAATTTGAAAAGAAAGATAAGAATTTTAAAATGATCAAATTACATGGCCTGGAGCTTAGTTTAGGGTTAACGAGCCCCACAGTGTTGGAAAGATGGGATTCGGTGTGAGTCATGACACAGCAGTGAAGTTTTGGATGACATCAAATTTATGGAGAGTGAAATGTGGGAGATCAGCTAGGACTGTGTTGGAATACTCATATTGAAAGTTGATAGAAGTGTCAACAACAGTTGAGCTGAGACAAGGAGCAGTATCAAGCAATGTTGATGAGATGGAAATAGATGGCCTCAGTGGTTGTTCAGCAATATGGTTAGCAGCTCATATCAGTTTCCATGATACAACCAAGTGATTATTCTTTTGCCATGTGAGCACAAGGAGATTTAAGATTTCTGTCGCAGTGAGCAACTGAAGTGAAAGCATAGTAACGTTCCGGAAGCAGCACTAAATTGGAAAATGGGAGGGAGGGAGGGAGGAACTCAGGAAAATTACAATCACCAGAGAAGTGGCATTGAGTGAATTGTAAGAGTTGCAGGCTGATAAATGCCTGGCTCCTGATTGACATCACTCTAGGGTCTTAAAAGAGCTCGTTAGCAGGAAAGTTGATGCATGGGTTTTAATTTTCCAGAACTCCCTAGAGTCAGAGAAAGTCCCTTCAGATTGGAAGTTAGCAAATATAACTCCTTTATTCGTGTAAGTAATCTATTAGAGTTCTTTGAGGAAAGTAACATGTGCTGTGGATGAAGGGCTATAGATGGATATACTGTACTTAGATTTCCAGAATGCACTTGATAAAATGTCACATCAAAAGTTATTTCAGAAAATAAAAAACTCATGGTATAGGAAGTAGCGGATAGGCATGGATAGAAGATTGGCTGGCTAAAGGAACTGAAGAGTAGGCTTAAATGGGTGCTTTTTAGGTTGGCAAGATGTAACAAGTGGTGTGCCAAAGGGATTGCTGATGGGACCTTAACTGTTTACGATTTATGTCGATAACTTGGATGAAGCTAGAAAAGGTATTGTTGCTTACTTTACTGATGATACAACGATAGGCAGAAAAGTAATTCGAGAAGAGTACGAAGGAGGTTATGAAAATAAATAAACAAGTTAAATGAGTGGGCAACGATCTTGAAAATGGAGTGGAAAAATGTGAAATTGTGCATTTTGGCAGGAAGAAGTCTGCTATCCAAATGGTGAGAAATTGCAGAATTTGAGGCCCAGAGTCATCTGGTGTCCTAGTGCGTTACAAAAGTAGTCAGGTGCAATAAGTAATTACAAAACCTAATAGAATGTAATCAGTTATTTTGAATGGAGTTAAATACAAAATTAGGAAGATTATATTTCAGTTGTATAGACCACAGGTGAAACCACTTCTGGAGTACTGTGGACCATATTGGTCTCCTTATTTAAGATGACTATAGCTGTGTGTTGGAAGCTATTCAGAGAAGATTTACTATTAATTCCTGCAATGGGTGGGTTGTCTTTTTGAGGGAAGGTCAGATTAGGCTTGTGTGTGCTAGATTTCAGAAAATTAAGAGGTGACTTGATTGAAGCATATAGGACCCTGAGGGCTCTTGACAGGGTAGAGGAGAAGAGAATGTTTCCAATTGTGCGAGAAAGTAGAACTGGGGTCATTGTTTAAAAAGCAGGTGTCAGCCACTTAAAACAGATAAGGTCAAATGCTTGCTTTAGGGTTGCGCGTCTTTGGAACATGCTTCCTGGAAAGTTAGTAGTAGCGCAGAGTGTTTGAATAGATTTGAAGTATCTTGAAATGGAAGTAAATGCAACGTGAGAAAAAACTTTTTCAAGTATCAGGTGTTTCGGGTCTAGTGTATACTACCTAGAAATCTGGTTATGCAGGTTCAATTGAAGCATTCGAGTGTATTAAATTATTATTTAAGTAGAAATAATGTGCAGGGTTATGAGGTGTGATTTTGTGGTTACAGTCACATCAGGTATGATCTTATTAAATGCATTAGTGATTTTCTTTTGAGTTGGGCATGTGGGCAATACCTTGTGGAGTCAATACTTCCTAAAGGGATTTAGAGTAATATTGAATTTCTAAGCACCATCCACAATTTAATGAAGTGCTTTGGAAGAATAGACATTGTTGTAACATCAGAGTTGCAGTCCAAACTTTGTACGTAACTTATTTTAATTTCAAAGGCAAAATGCAGCGTATCTTGAAAATCTTTGGAATGCAGTGGAATATTCAGCAGGACAGGCAGCGTTTGTGGTGAGAGGACGCAGTTCATCTTTCAGGTCTTTCACCTTACTTTAATATGCTTTGCTTGGCAATAATTTTTAGCTTATATGTTTCATAAAAATCAACTATTTAATGCAGTATATGGACAGTTGCAACCTTGACATTTTTTAAGGCTTACGTGAAGGCTTCAAGCACTTACTTGCCCTAATCGTTTGCTGGAGTTGTAGAATTTAAATGCCATACCACAAACGGGTCTGTAGCTGGCACTGGATTCTCAATAAATGACAATGTAGTGTGTAAAGGTACTGAATGCAGGATGACGCTGTTTGCACATTAGTGTTATAACTGAGCTTCCACATACATGTAGAATATTCTGCTGTATGCCCAGTAACCCAAAACTATGTATTCTTATTGCAGTGCAATAAAGCATTATAACTGAAATTCATGTACTAGGGAATGTATGTGAAGGGTGGAAATGATAATATTATGTCTGGGACCTATATACTGAGCAAGTAAGGAGGAACACAGCAACTTCAATGACCTCAGGCAGTTCCAGTGAGCCTTGCAATCAAAAAAGTCCCATATCTAAAGAAGACTATTATGTTCCTGGAAGAGAAGATGTAACAGGATGATGGTAAAGATAAGTGTGTTCAGTTATTTGAAGATGGTATGGAAGGTTTGAGTTATGAAGAAAGGTTGGATGGGCTGGGACATTTTTCATGTAGGAGGTTCAAAGGTGACCTTATAGAGGTTGATAAAATCATGAAGAGGTATAGATAGAGTTGTGTTTTTTTCCTCGGAAGGGGATTTAAAGTCTAGGGGGGCATATTTTTAAGGTGCAAGGAGAGTGATTTTAAAGAAGACATGAGGGACAGAGTTTTTACACAGAGGGTGGTTCGTGTGTTGAATGAGTGTCCTGAGGAAGTGGTGGATGCAGGCACTGTTAAAACATTTAAAAGACACTTAGATAAGTACATGAACAGGAAAGGTTTGGAACGATATGGGCCAGGAGCAGGTAGGTGGGAGTAGATTAGTTTGGAATTATGTTTGGCATGGACTGATTTAGACCAAAGGGTCTGTTTCCATGCTGTATGACTGTATGGGTCTATGGTATTTTTCTTCTGAGAAAATTTTGGGGGAGACGTAATAGAGTTGTTCCAAAGCAGGAGGGGGTTTTAGTGGAAGAAGTAGGGTGGAGCTGTTTCTTCTGGCAAGTGGATTGCAGCCATAGGTTTAAGATAATTGGCAAAAGAACTGTAGGGCTAGTATCTCAAATTGAGCCTGGATCTTTTTAGAGTGTACCATGCATCAATTTTAATCATGTAAAGTTTAAAAAAAAGACTCAACTGGACAATACTGCTGGGTGCTGTGTTGGCATTGTGTGGCACCGAGCAAGTTATATATCCCCTTTTTTTGCTGCTTGTGCATCAGTTTTTTCCTGAGCTTTGATGACCCTTAACTTTGCCAGAACACCCAACTCAGAATCCACCAAGATCAAAATCTGGCATGGCCTCAATCTCAAGTTTGCTGATTTTGAGACACTGTACCTGTAGAAGGCAAATGAGAAATCACCACGCAGCGGGTTATTAAGATCTGGAACACATTGCCAGAAAAACAGGCTAATGAAAGCAAAATCTTCTGGAGGTCTGAAATAAATGCACAATGCTGGAAAAACTCAGTGGTCCTGCAGCATTTTGTTGAAAGAGAAAGAGTTAATGTTTCAAGCTGATTGCAATGCTTCTTCAATCCTGCAGTGATTCTCCAGCGCTTGATTTGTTTATATTAGTGTCAGAAAGGGCGATGGCTTTGTAGGAACTTGCAAAAGGCTTTTGGACGTATACTTGAAGAATTTGCAGGGCTCTGGAGAAAAGGCTGGACTGTGAGACTAAACTAGATGGCTGATGTGGAGTGGTAGTATAGGATTGATTTTTGAATGATCTCCTTCTGAAGATATCATAAACATTATGATTGGAAATGCTTATGAAGTGTAAGTTTCATAGGAAACGCAGCAGCCAGTTTATACAAAGTAGACTCCCACAAACAGCATGACTTCTACTAATGTTAGTTGAAGGCTAAAGGGAAGATTGAAAGGGAGGAAATTACAGTGGGAGCGTGGTGTTGAGAATATACAGCTTGTAGACAAGTTACGAATATATGAAATTAATGGGTAAGAGCAAGACCCAGCTGGTTATCAAATATACCCTACACAGAATATGGCTGGAGCACCCTGCCCCGAGCTGTGCATCTTTGGAAGAGGCATTTAAAAAAAACCCTAGGCCAATAATTAGAGAAAAAAAATTCCGGAAAATTCCTCTCTGCTCCCTCAGGAGATCACAAGGGCCAAGTTAAGTGTTATCTAAAGCTCCAACCATGAGACCCGGCACCATTGTTTAGACTCGACATAGCTACTAAATTCAATGTCTTCCGGCTGTTCAGGTGGAGTGTCACTGAGTGGAGGTGGGGAGAGGCTGGTGGATCAGGGACAGAGAAGCGCAAGCACATTTTTTTGCCTGTTCTAACTCAGGCAAACAACTAAAATGTTGCTTATTTATCTCTTTTTTCAGGGTGAAATTTGAGAGAAATACCAGCTGCTTTCTGGAAGTTTAAGTAGGTTTCCTTATGTTTGACTTTAGGGCGTTCCAGCTTTCAGAGAGCCAGGAGAACCGGTTCAGAAACAATGCAAGGTTGGGAGGGATATAAATATAACACAGAGATCTGTAAAGATAAGCTGAGAAAATGTTTGCTTGCCCTGTGTGCTGCAGCATTTCAGACATTGGCTTCAACATAATGTAAGCAGTGGTGAACCTATTTAATTCTCTTGGCCCAGGACCCATTGTAAAACAAACATGCAGCTTTTCTGACCTTCTCAAGGTCGCTTTGTATTTTGGTGCAGTTTCTAAATTCTGCCACTTAGGGTCCTCAGTGAGGCATAGGAAGTGTTCCACTGTAAACAGTACTGAATATTTTTGGGGTTTTGACCCCCAGGGTCAACTGTTTTGCTGTGCCTTTTGGAGGGCAGTCTCCCTTCCTACCCCTTCCACTTTCCCTACCTTGACTTGCCTCACCCTGACCATGGGTAACGCAGCTTACGTTGTGGATCTGATTAGTGGGTTTTGCATATCCCTGATTTTCACTGCTTCATATTTGGTGGCCATGACTTCAGCTGCCAAGCCTCCCTGTCTTGCTGTTCTTTCTAAGTTGTTCCCTAAAATTTACCTTTGCCACTTGTCACTTCTCTTCATACCTTCTTAAATTCTGCTTGGTAACCCCGTGCATTGCCTTTAACGTCTTCCATCATGTTAAGGAGCCTATATAAATGCAAAGTATTGAAACAGAATTGGAAGTGGAAGACCTGAATCTCAACTTCTGTGCTGGAGGAGAATTCGACAAGCGATCATAGCTCCTGAAAATTGCACCACTTATTTCCAAACATGCTTCCTTTTCCCAGGCCTCCATCTGGGAATGCAGTTACAGTCAGTCCTGGGAGGGAGGTATCAGAGAAGCCCGGGGCGTGGGGATGTCCTTCTAATTTTGACTTGTTACAGAGAGTTGGCTGATCACTTAGGTGAGATGTAAGCTCTCCGTGTGCTATGTATTGAAACTGCATTATACTGCATGGCGCTGTGTCACCAGTGGATTGAACAGTCTCTACCCAGGTGCCAATACCATCGGGATACCTGTGGCCCAACATCCTTGTCTGCAGAACTTCATGGCACAACTTTGTGATTTGATAGTAATTCAGGAGCACAGTCACTGCACACAGGTTCATGTAGTTCCAAAATGAGTTTAGCCATTACGTCATGGAGGGCATCACAGCTAGGGTGATCTACTTTTGTTGTGTGTTCTTTGGAATAAGCTATGCATGGGGCAGGAATGCGGGAGAATGTTGATATATTGTAAAAGGTGCCCTGTAAACCCTAGTGTTTGTTTTGAGTTCTCATTATGGAAATGCAGCTATTCACTCAGCAAGGATTCATTGACTAAGCACTGACAATATGGCTGAGCCTGTAGGCCTGTATAGTGTGAATGGGTTGTACAAACCATTTAGGAACTGATTATCTTGACTGGCCTCAGTCTGGCTATCACACTACATGTGTTACTGTATAATGGTCTCCAGCACTAAAGGATCCATTACATCCATGGTTGGTGAGTTTAAGTTCTGATTGCACCTCTGAATTTTTTTGCTTTAAAAGCACTGTGTATTTTCATTAGGTAATTAGGGGAAAAACTTTCCACTTATATTACGGTAAATAACCAGAGGATACAGATCTAAGATAATTGAATAAAGAAGTGGACAAAGAAGATTCTTTTTAATATTGTCATGCACTGCCAAAGGGGAAATATATTTATACTTGGAAAAGGAAAGGTTTGTGAGATATTTGGGAAAAGAGCATGTCAGTGAGACGAATCTGCGTAACTCTTTCAAAGAGCTGCCATGGGCCTGATGGGTGAAAGTGCATCCTTTCGTACTGTGCAGTGTTATGTAAATGTATATTATTGTTGAGAGACCCTTTGCAAAGTCTGATTTGTAATAAATACTTGGGAACCTTTTTCTCACTTCGTCTTGTAGGCTTCTCATTTTGAAACCAAACTGCATTTATTCACCCAGAGCTGCCTGGCCTGCTGTGTTCCTCCAGCTCTACACGAGCGTTTATTCACCACCTTGCAATACTGATTACCTGCCTGTAGATGTCACTGGTTACCTAATGATAGTGGAGTCACTAATGTTTGCATTCATTTTATTTTCTGTCAGTGTTTTTGGAATCAATTTTCCAATTGACTTCTAATAAAATAAGAAAACAATCAGTGCCAGCATCAGTCACTCGCAGTTATGCACAGTATGAGGAAGCCTGTTTTTATTGCGGCCCCATTAAAATCGTACAGTTCAGGTGCAGTGCGTAAAAATTTCTGTACGTTTCCATAACTATTTTGTAAAGAATGAATTAAATATGAAGAGAAAATCCCTCCACAGTCTACTTGGTGATTACAGCACTAGTCATACGGGGTAAAGCTCCTCCACTCTGACTCAGCAAACAGTCCCATGGCAAGTACAGAATGAATGACATCAGATTAAAGTTCCCTTTTGTTCTACAATAATCCTCATGTCTGTGTAATATTCCAATTGTTTTCTTGAAATGTAGACTATATTAGCAGGGAGTAGGAGTGAACCAAAAGAATAAGCTGTGTAATATTAAGTAGAAATGTTGGATACAAATTTAATGTGTGCTTTTTAAATTGAATTTTTCACACCTCCAGACATGACCTTAGTACCTTTTTATTGCCTTCCTTTTGAGCTGCATGATGTACAGACTCCGCTTGTATGACGCTCAGCCCCTGGAATTCTCAGGCATTAGCAAGTAGTCACCCTCCCCTCCCTGCTTTCAATGCACCAAAATTCAAAATCCTCATTCACGTTGCAAAGTTTCTTCACAGTTCCCTGTCTAACCAAATCTTTGTCATCCCACTGTATCTTCAAGTACCATTCTTTATTTATGTAGCCCTTATTCCTGCTGGTGCTTTGGTTCTCCTCTCTGGAACCCCTCCTTAAATCCCTTAATCTCGTTCCCTATTCCATCTGCTTGGCTTTTCTTCTTCTTGTGTGCCAAACCAAGTCTTTATACATGGACAGATTTCACTCTGTGCGTTTGCACAAGAGTTTCTTCCTGCCTTCTCATCTCGTAGAGTGTTCAAAACCTTTCTGCTGTCATTGTCAGGTGACCACTGTGTCATCCCTGTGCTCTTTCTTCGTGCTTGTTTATCAAATGGCCTTCACAATGGGGAAAATACACAACTGCGCTACATTTTTACTCTCTCTTATGTCCACCACTGGCACTGTCTAGCAAGAGGTCCCAAAGTGAGATCAAGCTTTGGAAGTTAGCTAAAGCCAATTAGCGTGGCTCCTTCACCATTTTGGGAGCTGAGAACAGCTCCCTCAGCTTGCTTAGAATGTTAGATTTTTCTTTACAACAGTGAAGAGAAAAACTTAAAGGAATGACAAGAACGTGAAGTTTGGGATACAGGAAGCTGTAAGTATAGAAAGGTGACTGGCTGAGTTCAGAAAAGGAATGCTGCTCTCCTTTTATTGAAATGTGCCTTCAATACCCATTTTCTGCTCAGAAGTAGTTATTCAACAGTTCCTTGTCAGCAGGCATTTATGCACATAGTACATGCATGTGCACTCATTCTCACACCCATTCACGACATATACACACTCCTTTACATGGATGGCTACCTGTATTGTCACATCCTGACATTCTCATTTACACTCATGCTTGCACTCTCTCACTTGTAGAGCTAAACAGTAAGTGATTCTGAACACTGAACAAAGTAAGCTGGGGTGTTATTATTAGTAATTTAGTGGCAGTGCTTTATAAGTTGGGAGTGGGTTAGCCCCAGGCTGCTCTAACAGTATCAAATCTCACTGTATATCATACAGAAGGTCAAAAGAAACAGATGTTCTGTGGTTCAGAAAATTCTTTGTGCTGAAGAGTTGTGGGTGTGGGGATTAAGTGGCAAGCAATACAAGGAGGAAACTAAATATGAGTTCAGAGATACAAGGAGTAGAAATAATATCACTAAGATTACAGGGGCTAAGTACTCAGCTTGATGGAAAAGAAAATTCAAATACTGTTTGAATTGAAGAACTGGGCATTTGAAGTCATTTAAGGATAATGAAAATGAATGACCAAGACCACAGACCAGAAGATTTTGGCAACTAGCCATGGAAATATAACTTGATGCAAATGAGATGCCGTGTCAAACACCAGAGGGCCTATTAAGGGAGACTTGAGACATAAACTAAATTCCCGTCTGCTCTCTCAGACGCATGTAAAAGATCCTGTGACACGAATTCAAAAAAATAGCAGTGTCCTGCCAATGTTTATCCCTCATCCAACAGAACTAAAACAGATTGTAGATCCTTTTTGCTTTGTTGTAAGTGGGAGGGTTTGCTCTGCACAGGTTGGCAGTCACATTTCCCACCTTGCAACAGCGAGATAGCGCTTCATTGGCTGGAAGGCGCTTTGCAACTTCCTGAAGTTGTGTTTATAAATGTGAGTGTATCTTTTATGCTGGCTTTTCTTAAAAAAAATTCATTCACAGGATGCAGGTGTTGCTAACTCGGCCAGCAATTATTGCGCATCCCTAATTGCCCAGCGTGCAGTTAAGAGTCAAACACGTTGCCAAGGATCTGGGTCTGGAGTCATATTTAGGCCAGACCAAGTAAGGATGGCAGTTTCCTTCCCTAAAGGATATTAGTGAAACAATCGACAGTGAATGCATCATTAGACTGTTAAGTCCCAGACTTTTATTGAATTCAAATTCAACGATTTGCCATGATGGGTTTGAACCCGGGTCTCTGGATTAACAGTCCAGTAATAATGCCACTAGGCCATTGCTTCTCTTTTACAGACCAGAAAGGTCCTTTTAAGGGAGACTTCACGAAAACCTATTTATAATGAAATAAGCAATAGAAGCAGGAGTTGACCCTGAATGAGTTCATGTGACAGGAGTTTGGACTGACCTGCAGTCCCTTACAGAGCAAATCTTTCAGGAGACCACTTAGTTATCGTCCTGTACTGTCTTGATTTGGAAAGCACAGTTCATAGATACAGCCTTGTTGTACTGTGTTAAAAAGGCAGCTCCTTTTTATGATTCATGTTTTAAAAATGGAGCAGAGGCACTTGGTCCTGAAGGTGTTAAAGAGGAATCTCTTTCACCCCTCTTCCACCTCCTTGGTGAGTGGGAGAATGAACAGATGTTTTCTGAGTTGTTGCATTATAGCAGCAGAGAGCCAGGAAGTTTCCCAAAGCTGTCTCTGAGAGACACTGTCCCCATTGTAGGCCCCAAACAATTAGATTCACAAAACATCCTCTCTCGTTCCTCTCCACCTTGTTCCTCACTGTAAGTTTAGCTGAGAAATGTACTGGAACACGCAGGAAGGGTTCGGCAATATTTGTGTCTCCATATTCCATGAGCTTTGTTTGGAAAGGTTGAAAATCTGAAGTGGACTTTGAATTAAAGATGCTTCTGGTGATGGCACCAGTTTAACTCTTTGTGTGCTAGAACAAAATGATCAATTGTTTGCAAAATGAAAAGGCATTCTGTTGCACCCATGCTGGTCATCAGAGCTATTAATCCTTCTTGCCTTTCTTCTATTACTTTTTAAACCTATCTCCACTTATTTATCCAGTACTGTGTATTGGTTTTATCTTCCTTGTCTTGACTACCATGTGCTTAACAATACAAAAATTCACTCAAACTATCTAACTTAATACCAACATTGGTATCTTTTAAAAATGTTGTGCAAATCTTTTAGTAAAATGTTCCTGTGTTTGTGAGTAATATCAACTTTCCTTGTCACCTACTGGTTGCGTATTATGCCTCGTGTCCTGGTCAATATTTATCCTTGAGCTATTATAATTGAAATATTATCCAGTATCTCACTGTTGATTATGGGAACTTGTGTGTAAATGTCTTGCATGGTTTCCTTCTCTTCCAAAATGGGTCGTGAGTTATAAAGCAATAAACGATGTGAAAGGCAATGTCTAGAAATGCAAGTCTGTCTTTGAAGGCCATTACTGAACCACATTCATCAAGATGGTCTTGTCTGATCTCAAATCTGCCTGACTGAGTAACCTGGCTTTCATTGGGTGAGAAGTAGGGTTGCCATAGTGAGCTTTAGTGACTCTAATCTAGGGATGGTGGAAGGGAAGCCAACTGGAGACCCCTTCCCATTGTGTTGACATCTGAATTGAATTTACTTTATTGTCACGTAATCAAATGAGTACAGTGTAAAGATTACGAGTTGCCATTTATGGTGCCATCTTAGGTACAAGGTACTGATTCTTCAGTAGAAGTTCTTAAGAAAAAAAATTAGAAAACTAAAAAAAATTTAAAAGTCCAGCATTATAGATTATAAGAATAAATTTAGAAATAGAGAAATAAAAAGTTCAGAACACCAGTCCTTTCTTCCCAGTCCACGCACCTAGCGTCCAGTTTGCGCCAGGCTTCACCTCAAGGCCAGGAGACTGCTCTGGAATCACCTTAATACCGGAAGCCCACGCTGAGGTTATGCTGGGCCCCCGCTGAAGCCAAGCGTTCAGGGTGTCACTGAGAAGAAATGAGAGAGGGGGAAAAAACCACAAAAGAGCAAAAAAGAAAATGAAACAGACGAAGTGCATGAGCTCCAGCTGTAGTGTCCTACTGTGCCACCATCTTTGAATTTTACCAAGTGTGGGTGAGAACCTCACTATCCTTTATTATTGCAGTGAAGTAGCAGAAAGACTTTGGGGTTTAGAATGAATATTAGTCTTCTGGAGATTACTGGTTTGAGTGATGATGTGGAGATGCCCGTGCTGAACTGGGGTGGACAAAGTCAAAAATCACACAACACCAGGTTGTAGTCCAACAGGTTTGTTTGAAAATGCAAGCTTTTGGTGCTCAGCTCCTTCCTCAGGCGTAGCATGAGAGAGAGAGAGAGGGTATAAGACACAGAATTTATAAGCAGAAAGTGACAACCCTAAAACTGGTCACCTCTCGTTGAATCTTTAACCAGTTAGGAAGAAGACTACTGATTGAAATGCAAAATCTAGATTCCTTTCACGTTATTGACCCGAGATAATTAAAAGTTTTTTTCAACGTACGCAAGAAGCGACATCTCAGATAAGACAATACATTTGAGGTGTAAGGTCTTGATTGGAATCTGTCAATGTTTTAAACTGGGGTCAAGTTTTATTTTTTTGAGCAAAACAGAATGCATCTGCAATTATTCAAACATCTTAGATGAAATAATTTATGTGTGTGTCTATGTGTGTGTGGGAGAGAGAGAGAGTGTGTGTATATATGTGTGTGAGAGAGAGGGTCCGTGTAAGTGTGAGAGTGTGCGTGTGCGTGAGTTTGTGTGTAGGAGTTCATAGTGTAGTAGGGTCACCTGTAGTGTGACATGAACCCAAGATCACGATTGAGTCCATTCTCATGAGCATGGAACTTGGCTATCAGCCTCTGCTCAGCAATTTTGCATTGTGGTGTGTCCCTTTGACAACTGGTTCTTTATTTCAGACACTTGGAACAGCCATGGGGACCAAATTTGCACTCCAATTTGCCAACATTTTCATGCACAAGTTTGAACAAGACTTCTTTGCTGTGCAGGATCTCCAACTAACGCTATACACCGGATACATTGATAACATTTTCTTCTTTTGGTCTCGTAGCGAGGAATCACTGAAACAACTACATAGTGATATCAACAAGTTTCATCCCACCATCAGACTTACCATGGGCTGCTCTTTAGAATTAGTCTCACTCTTGAACACATGCATCTCCATGAAGGACGGGCACCTCAGTACCTCGCTCTACTACAAGCCCACGGATAACCTCACAATGCTGCTGTTCTCTAGCTTCTACCCTAAACATATTAAAAATGCCATCCATTATAGACAAGCCCTACGCATACACAGGATCTGCTCAGATGAAGGGGAAAGTGATGGACACCTGAAGGTGTTGAAGGATGTCCTTATAAGAACAGGATACGATACTGAACTCATTGATCGCCAATTCCATCATACCACAGCAAAAAAACTGTGATGACCTCCTCAGAAGACCGCCATGAGCTACTACCAGTATTGTTGTCCAGTACTTCCCTGGAGTGGAGAAACTACACCAAATTCTTCGCAGCTTTCAACACATTATCAACGACGATGAGTAACTCACCACGGTCTTCTTTAACGCCTCCACTTCTCGCCTTTAAACAACTGCCAAACCTTAAACAGATTATTGTTCACAGCAAACTACCCGGCCTTCAGGATAGCATCGACCACAACACCACACAGCCCTGCCGTGACAACCTCTGCAATACATGCCAGATCATCGACATGGATACTACAGTCACAAGTGGAAACACCATCCACCACATA
Organism: Ginglymostoma cirratum; assembly: GCA_024137785.1. Classification (NCBI taxonomy): domain Eukaryota; kingdom Metazoa; phylum Chordata; class Chondrichthyes; order Orectolobiformes; family Ginglymostomatidae; genus Ginglymostoma; species Ginglymostoma cirratum. The sequence goes on from JAHRHZ010000133.1 coordinate 6,921,183, forward strand.
CATGGCAGATACTCATGTGACTCGGCCAATATTGTCTATCTCGTACAATGCAGGCAAGGATGCCCTGAGGCATAGTATATTGGCGAAACCATGTAGATGCTACGACAGTGGATGAATGGATGCTGTGTAACGATCACCGGACAGGAGTGTTCCCTCCCAGTGGGGGAGTACTTCAGTGGTCAAGGACACTCAGCCTCCGATCTTCGGGTAAACGCCCTCCAAGGTGGACTTCGCGATGCACAACAATGTAAAATCGCTGAGCAGAGACTGATAGCTAAGTTCCATGCCCATGATCACGATCTTGGGTTTATGTCACACTACAGGTGACCCCAACACACTATATACTCCGACACACAAGCATGCATGTGCACACTCTCGCTCTCCCACACACGCGGACCCTCTCTCTTACACACACATTCTCTCTCTCTCTCTCACACACACAGGCACACAGACACAGACATGAATTACGTCATCCAAGATGTTTGTGTAATTGCATATATATTTTGTTTTGCTCAAAAAAAACCCTGACTCCTGTTTAAAAAATAGATTCTAAGCAAGGCCTGACCCCTAAAATGCCTGGATGGACCCTGAGACGCCGCCACTTGTATACATTGTTAAAACCTTTAATTGTCTCGGCACAATGACTTGAAAGGAATATGAATTTTGCATTTCAGTCAGTAGTCTCCCTTCCAGCTGATTAAAGGTTCAGCAAGAGGTGGCTAGTTTTAGGGTTCTTACTTATAAATTCTGTGCCTTACACCCTCTCTCTCACACCATGCCTGAGGAAGGAGCTGAGCTCAGAAAGCTGGTGTTTTCAAATAAACCTGTTGGACTATAACCTGGTTTGTGTAATGACATGCCAAATATGGCGAATTCTACAGATACAAGCAGTGTGTGAAGTGGGGCTCATTTCAGAGTTGTCAAGTGTTGACTCTTTGCAGAGCAAATCCTTTCAGGTTTTACAGCAATCACACTCAAGCTACGAGCAACATAGATACATTTAAGGGGAATGTAGATAAGTGTATGAGGGTGAAAGGGGTAGAAGCATATATTGGTGGGGCACATGAAGCAATTTGGGAGGAGTTGATGAACTGGTATTGATTTGTTGGACAAAATGGCCTGTTTCTGAGCTGTAAATGCTATGTAAAACTGTACAATATGGAATAATAAAGATACAATGAGGCAGACCAATTTCCCAGTGGTAATAATTTTGTGTTCCATGTCGATGTAATCAGTGGGTTGATTTGTCTGTGGATTGGTAGCATAGCTTGGAAGAAACACAGAGGGTGACGGGCACAGAATGCACTGTGGGTGGGAGAGCTTCAGTTCTAATCTCAAAGCTTGACTTGATAGCATTATTACTGAACATGTTGGCTGAGTTCTAAAGGATATATCTGCCACACAGGACCAGTGGTAGGTGATGCAGGAAACATTGAGTGTTCACCCGACTTAACCTCACTCTCACCAATCTACTTGAATCAGATGCAGATGCCCATGATTAGTACTGGTGGGAGTTAATTTTCAGAAGGCAGTGTGATGTTAAGTCATACTTACACTGAAGAATCTTTTCACCATGTTGTCATAATACCATTATGCCAAATGACATAATTAATATTTGTAGCAGCTCAATGCAGAGTATACCATGGGATACTATAGGCCATCAGTAGTGGCTGAATTGAATTCAAACAAAATTTGCCTTCCTTGCATGTGATACATGTGACTCAAGACCCACAACATTATGGCTGACTTTTTAAATGCTGTCCGAAATAGCTAGGTATCTGGACCAGATGCAAGGCAATTGCCACATCTTCTCAAGGGCAATTGAAGTTGGGTAATAAATGCTGACCTAGCCAGTGACACCCACATACTGTAAAATATATAAATGTGAACTTAAAAAAAATCAAGTCACTCTATGTGACCATTAAGCAACGGCTAAATGCACTGGATACAGCAAACGCTATTTCCCCCATACATCGTGCTGGCAATAGTACTGAAGACCTACTCCAGAACTCGTCATGTCCTTAACCAAGGTAGGAGCAAATTACTGCAAGTGCTGGAACCTGTACTAAAAACAACAAATGCTGGAGATCAGATGAAGAGCCATCTAGACTCAACATTAGCTTCCTCACTCTCTGGATGCTGCCTGACCCACTGTGATTTCCAGCATTTGTTGTTTTCATGTTCTTAACTAAGCTCTTCAAGGACAGCTATAACATTGGTATTGGCTGACAGTGTAGAAAATGCCCATTTTTACAAAATTCAGGACGTGACTGATTGATGTAATTATCATCCCATTGTCAGCAATGTGATGGAACGTGTTGTTGACTATTAAGCAGCACTCACTCAGCAATAAACTGCTCACCAGATGTGAATTCCAGATGTAAACTGAGAGTCTGTGCCCTTTAATCAAGGGAGCAATTGATATAATGAGCTGGTAAGTGGCACACTGAATGAAGACAGGAGGAGGACATGCCAGGAAAATCATTAGACATACTTTAAAAATCAGTCTGGTGAAGCTAAAACCCAGGACTACATGCGTGCCAAACAGGGGAAGGCAGCCTGTGATAGAGAAGGGTTTCTACAGTCATCAGATTAAATCTCAGCTCTGCAGTTCTTCCATATCCAGTTGTGAACAGCAATAGAAGCTCCACTAATATCCCCATTGTCAATGTTGAGGCGAAGCCCTGCACATCAGTTTAAAACACCGGGTTTAAGCATTTCCAACTATCTTGAACCAGAGGTGCCACACCTATCTCATCGTCCTCCTGAGTTCCCCAGCATCACAAATACCAGTCCTCAGCCAATTTGGTTCCCTCCACCTGAAACTCCGAAGGCACTGAATACTGGAAGGGCTGGAATGTGGAAAATTACCCAAGGCAGCTCCTGTCCGCAAACCCAATCAAACTAATTACTGCCACCATCAGTCTACACTTGATCATCAACAAAGTGACAAAGAAGTAGGCCATTCAACCCTTTGAGCTTGCTCTGTCATTCAAAATGATCATGACTTATCATCCAGTATCTTGTTCTTGCATTCACCCCATATCCTTTGATTCTTTTAGCCCTAAGAACTATACCTAACTCCTTTTGGAAACGTTGTGTTTTTGTCTTAACCGCTTTATATGGCAGAGAATTTCACGGGCTTACCACTCTCTGGGTGAAGAAATTTCTCCTCCTATCAAGGCAGCCTTTATTCAAGTGAGTTATCAAGAAGCCCCAGCAAGACTGACGGTAATGGAAATCAGGGAGAAATGACTTCAGTGGAAGAACCCGTACCGACTGCAAATGAAGAAGGTTGTGGATTTTGGAAGTCCTGGGACATCGCTTCAGGAGCTCTGCTGTATGTAATGCTGTAAATCCAATTATCTTCAGCTGCTTCCTTATTCACAACTCCTCCCAATACTATAGCACCTTGTGCTGAAATGCAACAAGATGTGGCCAGTATTCAGGCTCGTGCTGATAGGTGGCATGCTGAATTCACACTACAGAAGTGCTAGGCAATGGCTATTTCCATCAAGAGAGACTCTAATTATCCAACCTTGACATTCAATAGTATTGCCAATTTCTGAATCCCTTAATGTCAACATCCTGGGAATTAGTATTGATCAGAAGCTGAACTGGAGTTGCCATATAAGTACAGAGGCTACAGAGTCTAGGGGTGCTGCTGCAGTAACTCGCCTTATGTCTCTCCATTGCCCATTCATAATCTACAAGGCACAATTACAGAATATATTGGAATACTTCCCACTTGCCAGGATAAGTGCAATGCTAACAACTTTCAAGAAGCTCAACACCATCCACGGTGAAGCAGTCCGCTTGGAGGTATCCATCTACCACCATCAGCACTCACTCCTTTCACCACCGACGCACATTATCTCCAGTGTATGCTGACTACAAGATGCACTGTAGCAAAGCACCTTCTGAACTCATGACCTTGGCCACTTTGAAGGATAAAGGTAGCAGATGCATGGGAGCACCGATGCCTGCGTGTCCCCCCTTGAAGCCACCCAAATCTGGACTTGGAATTATATTGCTACTCTTCTCTGTCACTGGGTCAGAATCCTAGTGTTTCTTTCCTTATAGGGCTGTAGGTGTCCTTTACCTCAAGAACTACAGTGGTTCAAGAAGGCAGCTCACTACCACTTTTCCACGCAGTTAGGGATGAGCAGTAAATACACCTAGTCAGCAATATCCTCATCCTGTTAACGAATGAAAAATTATGGGTAAACAATAAATGCTGGCCTTGGCAGCCACATCACATAGATTCATACACGCAGAAACAGAATCTTCAGTCTAACTCATCATTGCCGACCAGACATCCCATTCTGACCTTGTCCCATTTGCCAGCATTTGGCCCATATCTGTCTAAACCCTTCCTATTCATATAATCATCCAGATGCCTTTTAAATGTTGTAATGCTGTACCCACCTCCACCGTGTTCTCTGGCAGCTCGTTCCATACATGCACCACTTTCTGCATGAAAAAGTTACCCCTTAGGTCCTTTTTAAATCTTTCCCCTCTCACTTTAAACTTATGCCCTTTAGTCTTGGACTCTCCAACCCAGGAAAAATACCTTGGCTATTCACCCTATCCATGCCCCTCATGATTTTTATAAACCTCTATAAGGTCACCTCTCAGTCTCCAACATTCCAAAATAGCCGCAGCCTATTCAGTCTCTCCCTACAACTCAAACTGTCCAGTCCTGACAACACCTTTGTAAATTTTTTCTGCACCCTCTCAAGTTTAACAGCACCTTTAGCAGGGCAACCAGAATTGTACACAGTATTTTAAAATTCCAGTGTCCTGGAAAGTCACAACATGATGACCCAACTCCAATACTCAATGCAATGATTAATGAAGGCAACCATACCAAAAGCCTTCTTTGTTACCTTATCTGCCAGCAACTCCACCTGCAAGGAACTGTGCACCTGCACCCCAGGTCTCTTTGTTCAGCAGCACTCCCCAGGGCTCTCCCACTAACTGTGTAAGCCGTGCCCTTGTTCGTATTACCAAAATGCAACACCTCACATTTATCTAAATTGAACTCCATCTGCTAATCTTTGGCCCACGGGTTTGTCTAATCAAAGTTCTGTTGTACTTTGAGATAACCTTCTTAACTGTCCACTTTACCACCTATTTTGGTGTCATCTGCAAACATACTAGCCATATCTTCTATATTCGCATCCAAATCATTTATATAAATGACGAAAAGCGGTGTACCCAGCACCGTTTCTTGTGGAACACCGCTTGTTATAGGTTTCTAGTTTGAAAAGCAACCCTCTACCAACACCCTCTGTCTCCTACCTTCAAACCAATTTTGCATCCAGTTGGCTATCTCCCCAGGATTCCATGTGATCTAACTTACTAAACAGTTTACCGTATGGAGTCTTGTTGAGCGCTTTGCTGAATTCCACATGGGCAATGTTTACTGCTCTGCCTTCTTCAGTCTTCTTTGTCACTTCTTCAGAAAACTCAGCCAAGTTGGTGAGACGTGATTTCCCACATTCAGAGCCATGTTGACTATCCCTAATCTGTCCTGCCTTTCCAAATGCGTGTAAATCAGAATCCCCTCCAACAACTTACACATCACTGATGTAAGGCTTGCCAGTCTATAGTTCCTTGGCATTTCCTTACAGCCTTCCTTAAATAATAGCACCACATTAACCATCCTCCAGTCTTCTGGCACCTCACCTGTTGCATAGAATCAATAAAGTGATGCACAGAGATCCAGGGCTGGTATATGCTCTGAAACCATTTGAAACCTCTTCATTTATCAGATGGATTTACTTGAAGAACAAATGTGGATCAAACATCTAGCCTATCTATTGCAACAGGTTAGTTTAGAGGCAGTAGACTATCCAAGCATTATTTGCCTGCCTGATTTATGTTCAGCATTTTCAATCTTTCCAGCAGCACTCAGGCTGTTACTGGCTGCCAAACCTCCACGAGATCTCCTATTAGGCTGTATTTCAAGGAATGCAAGACTTCATTTATGTCGGCAGATTAGAGAAACTAAGATTGTATTATTCATAGCAGGGATGTTTAAAGGAAGACTTAATTATGCACAAAATCATGAAGCAGTTTGATAGAGTAAAGCAAGGAGGTGAATTAATAACTGGAGGGGACAGATTTAACATAATTGGCAAAAGAATTGGGGAAGATGAGTTTTTAATGCACGTTTATTATCAGGAATAGAAAAAGGTTAGGCAGCACGGTGGCTCAGTGGTTAGCACTGCTGCCTCACAGCACCAGGGACCCGGGTTCAATTTCACCCTTGGACAACTGTCTGTGTGGAGTTTGTGCAATCTCCCCGTGTCTGCTTGGGTTTCCTCTGGGTGCTCCGGTTTCCTCCCACGGTCCAAAGATGCGCAGGCTAGGTGGATTGGCCATGCTAAATTGCCTGTTGTGTTCAGGGATGTGTAGATTAGGTGGGTTAAAGGGGGATGGGTCTGGCTGGGGTGCTCTCAGGGTTGGTGTGGACTGGTTGGGCTGAAGGGCCTGTTTCCCCACTGTAGGGATTCTATGATCTATGATTCTATGAGGCTGCTTTTAGCTAACTTTCAAAAGAAAATTGGTTATATACTGCAAAACAAAATATTTGCCCCAATATAGAGAATGAACAGAGGAGTCAGAAAAAATAGATAGTACCTGCACCAAATATTTGAAAAAACAATAGTCCAGATTCCTCCTCCTGTCCAGTATTATTCTGATTTTCAGGAAAAATATGCAAGAGAAGGTAAAGTCATGCACTTGAATGCTGTCATCATGCAAACACTCCTAGGGAGGCCATTTGACCAGTAAATGGGTCACCAGACCCGAAACATTAGCTCTGATTGTTTTCTTCACAGATGCTGCCAGTCCTGCTGAGCTTTTCTAGCAACTTCTGATTTTGTGACCAGTAAATGAGGCAGACAGTAACAAATCATTGCATTGCACCCACACCCTCCATAAAGGGGCTGAGTTGCCAACTAGAGTTTAAACTGTGCTCCTCCTAGCTTGTCACCATTTGAAAGTTGTGCACCAACTTGTGCGGTGCTCAGTCCTATCAAAAAAAAATTGCCTCCATAGTTGGATCATTGTGCTATCATCAACGTCTGCTAAATACTTTGCATGCAATGTGAAATGCAACTGTTTGTTCACAGTTGCTTACTCATGAGTTGCATTTGCTGCAGTAAGCTTTACAAAGCCTGTGTTTCAGGAAAAGCTGAGCAATGTTATATGTATCACTCTGAAATAGGTTGTAACGGATTTCTGCTTGAAAAGGAAAGATTTGCAGGGTTGTGTGGAAGCAGCAGGATGTCTCTTGCAAAGAACCAATGCAGGGGTCACGGGCTGAATGTCCTTGTTCTGTACTCTTTGACTGTTTAGATCTTGTATTCTTCTTCATCACATTGGATCAGCAACAACAACCTGTGTGTATCTGGTGGCTTTAAGTGAACAAAATGTGAAAAGGTGCCTCAGAGGAACATATTCAAACAAAACATGACAGTGTAGTACTTAAGGATATCTAAGGTGGGAAAAGTAACTTTTAGAGAACAGCTTAGGAGAAAAAAATGTTCTTGGTGAAGGAATTCTGGGCTTTGGGCCTTTGCAACTGAAGACATGGATGTCAATGTTGGAATGACTTAAAATCGGGTACACTCGAATTGGAGGAGTGCAGATATCTTGGAATGTTATGGGGGCGGGAGGAGATTGGGACAGGGAGGGATGAGGTTACAGAGGAATTTGAGATTAAGACTTTTTTTACAATCAAAGTGTTGCTTAACTGGGAACCATTTGTCAATGTTTGCAGAGTTTTCATCTCTATCCATACATGGACAATTGGCTTATATAGAATGCTGCCATGTATTTTTTTTATTGTGCTGCTTCTGGTTATCATCATGTGAGCCTATTCTAGATGAGAACGGGATCAAGAAGTGTATCGTAAGGAGAAAAGGGGTCCTCAACCATATGTTGCTGTTCTCTGGCCAGGACTTTTGAGTGTCTGGGTCCTGGGCAGGGTGAAAGAGGTCTGCTGCCCAGCCAAAACTCGTTAGAGTTGGCAGTGTGATGAGCCTCACTGTCTCCCCCTGATGGTTAACCTGTGCAGTGATGCCTATTCCTTTGCCCTGATGTATGCTCAATTTGGTATTGGCGTTGTAAGTAAATATTTCCATCTAGTTAAAGGTATCGTAAATAGAAGCAATTCACATTGAAATAATTTGCCATCTTTTGTATGGTTTGAAACAACCCGAACATGCAATCTAGGAGCAAGAGTAGGCCACTCAGTTCCTTAAGTCTGCTCTACCATTCAATAAAATCATGATTGATCTGATACTCCACATTCCCATGAGAGCTTCTCATCGCCCCGCAAATCGCTTATCAAGAATCTATCTATGTCTTCTTTTAAAATATATATTCAAAGACTTTGCATCCACTGCATTTTGAGGAAAAGAGACTCACAACCCTCTGTGAGAAACCATGTCTTATTGATAAAGGGCCGTGCTGTAAATTTATTAAATTCAGTGTTTTTAAGCGCAGCCATTTTCTCAACAGAAATTTAATTGCTGCATTTTGCAAGCCTCGAGTTTGAATAATTTCTATACAATCTGTGTTGCTGTGTGTCGTACCTTAGTTTGCAAGTTGGGGTTATGGATTCTCTCATCCCTCTCGGTTTTATGCTTCACCTCCTGAATACAATAGATTGGTCCTCAATATAACAAGTGTGGAGATACTGGAAGGAAGCAACATTGCATAGTGTGACCGTTGTGAGAAAACAACATGTTTGCAAGGTCTGAAAGAGGCTGGGAAGCAGCAATGTCTTTGCAAGCTTCAAGTGTTGAAAGGAGTGCTAGTTTGTTGACAGTCGTGTTATTTGCATTTTATTTATGCCCCTGTTTACATGCTAACTAATACCACACTGAACCTTATCACAGCTCTGTGTCAGCGCGAGGTGGAACACAGAAAGATTTTGAACAAAGAAGAATGAAAAACAGTGGTGGGAGTAAATCTTTGCTCTACCTTCCTCATCAACAGGCTACAATTGGGGTGAAATTGCTTTGCTGAAGGAGGGTGTAACCACTGAGGGGAGGGGAAGGTTTAATTGAACTATCTTTTTGTTATACTTTCATCCTAGTGCAACCAATGGCAAGTATGTTTCTACGTCTCTCTTTTCTATAATTTTGTTGCAAGAATCAGTCATTCATTATTCCTTGGCAGCTTATGGGTTTTATCTCGACTTGACTGTTTCAAGATTCTCTTTGCTGGCCTCCCACCTTGCCTAAACTTGAAATCATCTAAAATTTTGCCAGCTGGGCCACAACTTGTACCAAGCACTGCTCATCCATCACCCCTACACTCACGGTCCTGGATTTGTTTCCAGTCCGGCACCTCAGACTTGTATGACTCAATGACTCTTTAGCCTTGCCTCTCCCTATTTCTGTAGCCTTTTCCAGCTGTACAGGCCTCTGAGGTAACTGCTGTCCACCAATCCCAATTATAATTCCCAATTTATCATTGCTGTCCCTTTGGCACCATTTCTTCAACAGCCTTGGCCCTAAACTTTGGAATTACTCAGACATTTGCCTGAATAAATTTTTATGTCACTGGGAGTCCGGTTTTGCTTTGATGCTCCTGCGAAGCAGCCTTGGATGTTTAATGACATTAAAGGTACTGTACAAGTGCAAGTTTTTGTTTGGAGGAATCTGGGGAATTGAATGAAATAGCACCGTGTCGGAGTGCAGTCATGGCAACAGCCAGTGGAAGATCATAGAGCAAACTTACACACAAGAGCTTTGTGCCCTTTCATGGTCTTTGAATTGCTAAGAACTTGTATTTTCCAATTTGCAGCCAATTTAAATAGCATCTCTGTTTTGTTTGCTTTTGATGGTGTGCTTTTAATCCTGTGACCTGACCTCATTGCTTGTTGTGAAAGTGGATTTTCAGCGCATTTCCCCCCCACCGCACCTTCCTTTCAGACTTTTCAGTAAATTCAGACTGTTGTTCTAGAAACTCAACATTGAGATGGCAAAGCCTTAGAGCCCACAGTTTTTGTCAAACAACTGTTTATCTTGGACCACGTGGAAAGCCAGTCTCTGTGGTTTCAGACACAGTGGAAGGTTGCCCAGTCTGTGCTGATCGTGTGCTTCTCGAGGCTGACCCAGATGAAATTATTCATAACTTGATTCTCCTCTCATTCCCTCACCTTTCTTTTCTTTTGAAACACACTGATAGGCAGAATTACGTCTCCATAAAGCCTGTGTTGTCAGGGTAGATCACGGAGTGGTGCGGACCCCACTTCACACCCCAGAACCCTGGTGATGTTGATACAACTAGCACCTATGAGACTCCAAATGAGTATGGCAGCATGTAACAAAACCGCTGGCATTCCTCAGAAATGGTCAGTGTTGACTAAAACCCTCGTGAGGCTCACATGCTGTAAAGTTATGGGACCAGCCATGGCTCAGTGAGTAGCACTCTATCACAGAGTTTGAAGGTTGTGGGTTTTTTAAGGCAAAGATAGATTTTTGAACAGTAAAGGAATTAAGGGTTATGGTGAGGAGGCAGGTAAGTTGGGCAGACTCCATGAAAAGATTAGCCACGATCTTATTAAATGGCGGAGCAGGCTCCATGGGCCAGATGACTACTCCTGCTGCTGGGTCTTATGTTCTTATGTTTAATCTCCACTTCAGAGATGAGCATAAAATCTTAAATGACAATTTTGAATAGTCCTGAGGATGAACAGTACAGTTGGAGGTGCTGTCTTTTGGATGAGGTATGACCGTAAGGAGCTGATGTGGCCTGGTGGGTAACCTTTGTGCTTCTGAACTAGAAGCTCTGGATCCTATTCCAGGATTTGATCGCTGAAAGTATGTTCATAACGCAGTGAAACAGGATTAGTATTAACCTGTAAATTCTTCCTCCACACACACATGGGCCAAAGGCAGGTGGTAAACGATGTAGAGATTCCTGGTCAGCCATGGGAAAATGGGAAATGGAACCTTTGTCATCACTATCTGTAGCTCTGGAGTTACAAGGTGAATGTAAAAGAAGGGTGGGGATGTGGTTAATTGGGTGGATGGCTGTTGTGGATCAGAAATTAAATTGGTGCCAGCGCAGAGTCTGATCTCCCTCTTACGGCTGGTGTGCATTCGAGCTATGACTGTTTGTCCTACCTTGTGGAGGTCATTGTTTAGTGACTTTGGGCAGAAAACTGAAGAAGTTAAAATGTAGGCCCTTCTGCCCTATTGTGTGGATGAAGTGACAGGGCACTATTATGCAGTTGAGCAGGTGAAGTCTCCTTTTGGTTGACTGATACTTAGCCATCAACTGACATTTTGCCCTTGAGGCAACTGAGGTGGTTAGGAGACTGTTGACTACCCCCTTATGGAATGTGCCTTTGCAAAACACATCTGAAAAGAGTTACGGTGGCTTCTGTTGAGATACATTCTGATTCAGTTTCATGACATAAAACTCTGTGCACCATTGGTTGTTCCCAGGGATGAGATAAATAACAGTTGCTGCTGGAAGGTCATCAACTTTGTGAAAACAACTCTTTGGTCTGCCTGATATATGTTGGTCTTCGTGTATAAAGATCTGTTCCCGACTGAGTATTACACAGGGACATATTCCAACGTTCAGGACAATGTGCTGAGGAATACACAAACGCTTGGAGAACTGCCAGAATGGTTCACTGGGAAAAGGCACCCATTATCATAATTGTGTAAAGATCCATTAGGCTGTTTGCTTCAGGGAATGTTTGACGTGAAATGTCAATGTTTCAATGTAATTGTTAGCACGACGAGACAACTCGGAGTGTCACGCATGGTATGAATGAAATTCAGTTGCTTTGCAGCTTATGTAACAATTCAAATACAAAAAAAAATCATCCAGCCTGATGGTAGATCCCAGAGTGAAAGCTGGTTTGATAGATCATAAGTTTAAATTTTGAAAATTAGTTTTGCAACTAATCAGCATTGTGGTCAATCACTGAACATGTACACATGAGGCTGCAAATGTTCTTTAACAAAAGAACACAATTTATTTCACAAAAGAAGAAGAAAAAAACAAAATGAAGATTGTCTTGATATACATTGAGATCTTTCTAAACTGAGTTTCAACCTACTCAGCAATTTACAGACACTTAGTCAACTTTTAATTTTCTACTTAACTGACTCTTTTCAGTTCTCATTTATTGACTGCTGAGACAATTTGATGACTCCTTTCCAAGTGTGCTAGCACAAACATTTGTTCCCATTCTGACGGCCACTTTTCAGTTCCAATAACTTGAAAACTTGTATTACAAGCTCTCTTCAGCTCAGAGACTTCATAAACTGTAACTTTTCTACTAGGGCGAAACTTTCTTCTGAACGAAGTCAAAACCAACCTAGTGATCTCTGCTGTTTTTTTCCCTGTCTGTTGTAAACTCAGCGGATCAAACCTTTACATCCGTTCATATCAATGGTGTCCTACTAGGCACTTGACTGGGACCAAATATCTTCCTGGAACATGACTTTGATTCACTATTTAGGATGACCTTTGATTTCTTTTTATAAAAAGAACCTTCTCAGAATTGCAACCATACCTCTGCCTTAGTGGGGTTTGAAGACCCTGAGTGAGTCCTCAGTGTATTAGTCTGGGCCTCTGGATTACTAGTCTAGTGAAATTACCACTATATCACCATCTACCCATGCCACTTTGTAACATCTTGGGCCAAGATAATGCAATAGGAGTGCAAGTATTTATTTTCTCATCACTGCAATTCCATATTAACATATAGCAAATTCAGCAGCGAACTGAGTCATTTTGACTCCAAAATGTTATTTATGGCATTAGGGGATTTGAACCAAGCAGACCTCATTCTCCACCCCTGTGAAGTTTAGTGATCCAAATAGAGCCAAACAGGTCCTTTGCAGCCCACTGCTGTTTGATGAGTCAACTTTGCTCATTGTGCAAACCTAGTTTGAACTATTCTTTGCTGATAAGATTCTTGCCGCACAGCTCTACAATTCCTAATTGCATCAGGAAGGGCAGGAGTTAGTGTTGATATCAAAGCTCTTTAGGTGGAATACAAACACAAAGGACTAAATGGATCCTCCAGTGCTATAGTTTCTGAGTCAATAAAACAACATGAAGCTGACCATTGATGTCTCCACTCTTACCTTTTGAAAACTTGAACTCACCCAAATCTCTTTCTGTATCTTAACTCTCAGCAAATTCCATGCTGTGTGCTTGGCAGACCTTGATCTTAAACTTTAAACTCTGTCGTTAGCATTCCTCCATGGCCACGACTCTCCCTTTTTCTGTAGCCTCCTCCAATTATGCAACCTTTCAAATGGACGATACTCTCCATTATGTTCAAACAATATTTCAAACAATCAGAACTTGGCATCTATGAGGCTTATCAAAGTAAAGGAGTTGTATTCAACCGCAATCGGTAACCTTATGGCCCAGCATATTTCTCACTGTACCTTTGCCACCAAGTTAGAAGACCAAACCTGGTTCATTGTAGAGTGCAGGAGGGCATGTCAAGAGCAGCTTCAAGCATGCCTGAAAATGAGGTGTTAACCCGGTGAAGCTACAATGCAGGGCTACTTTCATACGAAACATTAAAAGCAGCATTAAATAGAAAGGGTTAAGTGATCCCACAATCAAATAATCGGATTTAAGCTCTGCAACACTGCACATTCAGATGTGAATGGTGTGGACAGTTAACTCAGTGGAGGAGGCTCCACAAATATCAATGGGATAATCGAGCACATTTTTGCAACAGGCAGAGTTGAAGTATTTGCATTCATACTCCGCATCACCGATTAGATAATCCATCTTGTCTTCCTCCTGAGGTCCCAGTGTCAGTTATACCAGACTTTAGCTAATTTGATTCAGTACACATGATGTCAAGAACTGGCTGAAGGCACTAGATACTGAAAAGGCTATGGCTATAACAATATTTCATCAATAATACTGAAACCTGTGCTCCAGAATTAGCTGCACCCCTGCTCCAGTGCAGCCAGAAAACTGGAAAATTTGCCAGGTATGTCCCTTCAATAAAAAGCAGGGCAAATCCATCCTAGTTAATTCCCACATGATCAGTCCATGCAATTACCAGCAGAGTAATTGAAGAGGCCCTCAAGAGTGCTATCAAGTGGTATTTGCTCAGCAATATTGGCTTACTCTTATTCAGTTTGGAATCTGCAAGGGCCATTCAGCTCACAATCTCACTTGAACCTTGGTTCAAACATTGACAGAAGTGTTATCTCTACAGGTGAGGTGAGACTGACTGCGCTTGATATCAAGCTGCATTTGATTAAGTGTCACGGCAAGAAGCCCAAACAAAACCGGAGCCAGTGGGAATTGTGGGGAAAAACTTTTAACTATTTGGTGTCATACCTAACATAAAGGACGATGGCTGTGGTTATTGATGGTCAGTTATCTCAGTCCCAGGGCATGGCTGCAGAAGTTTCTTTGGGGTAAATATTTTCCAATCAACTTGTCCAGTGATGTTGTTATGCACCTCTGGAACAGTTGGGACTTGAACCCTTGCCTCCTGACTCAAAGGTAGGGACACTAGTGCACCTCAAGAGCTCCAGTTCCTTGGAGTAATGCCCCAGGCCCAACCGTCTTCAGTTGCTTCGTCAATGAACTTCCCTCCATTTAAATGTTGGAAATAAAGTTGTTCCCTGATGGTTGTACAATATTCACCATGTATTTGAAAACTCCTCAGGTACTGAAGCAGCCATGTCCACATGCAGCAAGACCTGGACTGATAACTGACAAGTAATATTTGTGCCACTCAACTGCCAGCCAATGATCATCTCCAACAAGAGAGAATTTAATGTTTCCCCTTTGACATTTGATGATATTAGCATCACTGAATTCACCACCATCAACATTTTATTGAACAGACCAGCCATATAAATATTGTGTTTACAAGAGCAGATTGGTATTCTGATACAAGTAACTTGCCTCCAGGTTCCCCTAAACTTGTTAACTTCAACATTCACTCCCCTCACCACCGACAAACAGTAAAGCAGTGTGTCATCCGTAATCAGAGATAATAGGTACTGCAGATGCTTTCTGATGAAGGGTCTAGGCCCGAAATGTCAAGCTTTCCTGCTCCTATGATGCTGCTTGGTCTGCTGTGTTCATCCAGTTCCACACCTTGTTATCTCTGTCGTCTGTAATCGCTCGCTAACAAGTCTGATTGCCCACCTAGGAATTTTTGTGTCACTGGTCTTGCGTGGTCTGTAGGACCTTGCATGGTTGGTGAGCCTAATCCTAAAGCCACATCTCTGACCTCTCATTTGGTAGGTGTCGCTGGGAGGTGGAAGTGGTCCTTAGCCTTGAAATTGTTAGCATTAATCTCTCCAATTCCTTTTACATGCTTCTTCTTGCTGACTGGTGTTCTTGAAGAACATGTTCTTCCAAGTTGGTTTTCTTCGAATGAGAATCTCCTGTGTGGTTACATCTATATTACATTCCTTGAGGAAAGCCTTCAGGAGTCTTTGAAGGGCTTCTTCTGTCTTCCGCTTATTCGAGGTCTTCCTTGAGCTGGGCGAAGAAGATTTGCTTTGGCCATCAGGCACCCTAAGTATGTGACTGGCCCAGTGGAGTTGGTTTTGGATGATCACGGCATTGATGCTAGTGCTGTTGGCTGCTACAAGAAAACTGATGTTAGTATGTCTATTCTCCTAGCTGATATGGAGAATCCTTCTTAAGCAGTGTAGATGGTATTTCTTGAGGGCCTTGAGATGGTGTCAATATGTATTCCAAATTTCAAAGCCACATAAAAGAGCCGGAATGATGGCTGCCTTAGAAACAACGCTTTTGATATTAGCACAGATATCACAGTCATCGAAGACTCTCATTCCTAGCTGTTCAAAGGCAGTGCTCACAGATTGGATGCGATGTTGAATCTCTGCATTGACATCGGCCTTAGATGAGAGGTAACTTCTCAGAGAAGGGAAAGATGGAAAGATGTTTGGGAGGATTTCTCAGTTGACCTCAATGGAGCAGTGGACCGGAATGGGTTGGTAAAGAATTTGAATCTTCTTGAAATTTAAGATGAGACCAATTCTTTGGTATGCTTCCGCAAAGGAGTTGAGCATGGTTGAAGATACTTCTGAGCATGCAGAGATGATATTGCCATTCACATACTGAAATTCCACAAGCAAGGCTGGTGTCATTTTCTTCTTGGATTTCAACCAGTTGACGTTGAAAAGTTTTCTGTCCATCCTGTAGACAAAGTCCACACCATTGGGAAGCTTGTTCTTGACAAGGTGAAGAATGGTGACAGTGAAGGTGGAGAAAACGGTGGAGGCAATATCATATCCCTACTTGATCTCCAAACGATCTTGTCATATTGCTATTGTAGGTGAGGGTCATCTCTGGCATCTTGTTGTGGAGGAGATGGGGGATGAGTTTCACTGGACATCTGGTCTTTGCATAGCACTTCCTGGTTGACTGAGTCAAAAGCCATGGTCAGGTCAATGGATGCTATGTAGAGTTTTATTGTTCCTGGCATTTTATGTCCATAGTTCCATGATTTGGTTGGAAGCTACACTGGCTCTCAGGAAAGATTTCCTTTAGACTGGGAGAAGGTACCTAGTGAGGGTTCGGGTGATAACCTTCCTGGTGATGGAGTGTAGGAGATTCTGTGTTAGTTCCCACAATCCACTTTGTAGCATTTCTTGAAGACAGCAGTCCTGGCAGCACTCCTGAGATCGGCAGGGATTTCTTCTTGGTCTCAGATTTTTTGGAGCAGTGATGGAAATACCAAGTAAGCTCTACTCCTCCAAGTTTGAAAATCATTACTGAAATTCTGTCTCCTTCTGTTGCTTTTCCATTTTCATTTTTCTAATGTCAGCTTCAACTTCTGCCAGACTAGATGGGAGTCCAAGATCATGTTTGATGAGGTGTTGGGGAATTTCATCAGACACATCCTTGCGGTGTGTACCGTCTACAAGATACACTGCAGCAACTTGCCAAGGTTCCTACGACAGCACATTCCAAACCCGCAACTTTTGCCACCTGGAAGGACAAGAATAGCAGCAGTATGGGAAACCTGCATGTTCCCTCTCAAGCCACTCACCATTCAGGCTTGGAACTGTGTCAACATTCCTTTACTTTTCTACACATCCTGGTGTTCCCTTGCTAACAGCACTGTGGGTGCAGCTATCTACCATGGGCGGTTGTGATCAAGATAACAGCTCACTACCACCTCCACAGCCACATACTATGAACAAATTTACAAAGAAACTCTCTTCCAACAATTTTGGTCTGCTTCGTAGCTCCAATTTTTATTGTTTCTGTATTGGCAGCGATGACTTCTGCTTAGGCACCGAGCTCTGAAATTCCTTCCCCTAACCTCATCACCTCTTTTCCTATCCTTTTAAGGTGCTCCTTAAAATCTGCCTCTTCTGCCAAGTTGTTGTCCATCTGACCTCGTTCCTCCATTTTGCTTGACACTGTTCCTATGAGGTGTCTTGGAATGCTTTGTTTTGTTATAGGTGCCATGAAATGCAGTTGTTGTTTTGTCTGGTTGAACTTCATTGACTATTAAAGATGTTTAAACCTCACTAGTTGCCACTACAGTGCCTAAGCATTCTGATAAGAGTCGGCATAGAAGGAGGGGTAGCAATAAATTTATACTGTGGCTTGAATTCAAGTACGTGATTGCTTAGTTAACAGAAGTTGCTTGTTTAATGCATTTCTAATTTGTTATTTTCTCAAAACCACTTGCTGCTTTCGACATATACAAATATTTTTTCATGATTGCTTGGCTGAAGGTTGAAACATTTATATTAGGTTCACATCTGTGGTTTGTTTCTGTGTACCAGTGTGATGTGAGCCAGTTCTGCATTCTTCATCCATTTACGCTGTTGGATTGCATGTAATAGACACTGAAGTGCATACCCAAGAGGTGTCCATTCTCTGGTAGTTACTGATATGTATCGGCTCAGAGCCCAGAAATCCCTTTGATGTCAGAGTTCTTATCGATCTGCTGAGGTCTGAAGTTGCTTATCTGATCGCATCTTTTCAGCAGAAGGACAGAAATAGACCATTCAGTCTTTGAGCCTGTCTTGCCATTCTATTAGATCATGGCTGGTATATGCTTTAAACATCTACTGCCTCTGTTCTGTACTCGTTTATTATACCACCATACAAGAATCTTGCAAACTTAGGTTTGAAATTTTCAATTGACACCCCACCCCCCGCCACCCCAACCCCGTCTCAAACCTTTAAGGCAAAACATTCCAGATTTTTGTTTCTCTCTGTGTGAGAAAGTTACATACCAGACGCAATGGCAATCTACCTCATCAAATCCAGTAATGATCTTAAACACTTCATCCCTTAATATTTTCATACTCAAGAGAGTGTTGAATAATGCTTCCTTCCAAGGAAGATGTTTGGATTGATCCTCCACTCAGATAATCCTGTCCTGCCCTTTCCAGATCTCTGGGAAGAGCAAAGAAGTTTGTGTTGCCTCAGCTTTGAGGACTGGAGGTTTGGCTGGTGCCAAGGGTTGTCAAGCAAATTGTGTTGGATTCTGCAGGATTTGGAGTGTAATCTCCAGGACACTTACAAACAACTGAAGAGAAAAATCAAAGAAGTTGTTTTTTCTAAAATTTACTTTGAACCCTTCTGTTTGTTAGAAAAATATTGGACATTTGAGTGTCAGTCGAGAATTGACTGATTGAGTAGCAAGGTGTATATTTACCCTCCAAATGCTTTGGTAACATAGTGTTTTATGAATGTTGGGCAACATTAGCTTGAGATCTGGCCAACTATAGACTACATCTGCATCAATTTCTTATGTTCTTTTGGATTGAGGGTTGGGGGATGTGGCATGACACATTGGTATAGAACAGAAGGTGTCCATTTGATTATTTGGTAGAATTATCCGATTAGATCCATCCTTTTTCTTCATAGCCACTACCAGTTTTCTCATAGAATCTCTACAGTGTGGAAGCAGGCTATTCACCCATTGAGTCCACACTGACCCTCTGAAGAGCAACCTGCCCAGACCCACAATCCCCCCATTCCTGTAACTCTGCATTTCCCATGGCTAATCCACCTACCCAACACGTCCCCAGATGTTATGGGCAATTTCCCATTGCCAATCCACCTAACCTGCACATCTTTGAACAGTGGGAGGAAACCAGAGCACCCAGAGGAAACCCATGCAGACACCAGGAGAATATGTGAACTCCACACAGACAGTCGCCCAAGAGTGGAATCGAACCCGGGTCCTTGGCGTTGTGAGGCAGCGGTGCTAGCCACTGAGCCACTGTAATGACCATCTTTTGGGTATTTATCCCGTTCCCTTCTGAAATTGTTATTGAAACATCTTCCACATCCATTCAGGCAGCTGCATTCCAATCTCAACAATTTGTGTAAATTTCTTTTCCCTCATCTCTTCCCTGTTTATTTTGACAATCACCTTTAAATCTATGATCTCCACTTTCCATCGCTTTAGCCACTGGAATCTGCTTCTCCTTATTTGCTCCATCAAAACCCTGCTTTAAGTAGACTAATCCCAACTTCACTAGTCTCTTGGCATAACTGAGTTACTCTTGGAGGACTTGATTTCTTTCCTAAAGTGGGGTGCCCAGAACATAATACAATACTGTCTCTGCAGACTGCTTGCTAAAGTTAGTGCTAATTCTTTGTTTTTTGTGCTCTCTGCCTCTATTCATAAAGCCAATTAACCTCTTTTTTTTTAGTGATCTTATCAACTTTGCCTGCCAGCTACAAAGACTTGTATACTTACACACCAAGGTCTCACTGTACCTGCAGCCCTCTTAAAATTGTATTGTTTAGTTTATATTGCCTCTGTTCATTCTTCCTGCCAAAACAAATCATCATATTGCATTACTTTGCCTCAGTCTGTCCTTTTAACACTAGTCTATGTCTATGTCTTCCTGAAGTCTATTACTATCCTGACTGCGTAATATGAGTTTTATGTCGTCTGCAAACTTTGAGATTATGCTCTGTACTGACACCCAAACCTAGGTCATTAAAATTAGCAATTCTAACACTGTCCCCTGGGAACATGACTGACACTTCTGTCTGGGAAAACAACCACCAATTATTGGAAACAAAAAGAGAAATTGCTGGAAGAGCTCAGCAGGCCTGGCAGCATCTGTGGAGAGGAATCAGAGTTAACGTTTTGGGTCCAGTGACCCTTTCTCTGTCCAGCCACCACCCCCGCCATTCCAACCTATCCTCCTGGGAACTGACTGTACTCCATGCTGTCAGATCGAACCCTGAATTTGTAATTAAAAAAACAAGTTCTGAGGAAGGACCCGAAATGTTAGCTCTGATTTCCCTCTACAGATGTTGCCAGACCAGCTGAGCTTTTTCAGCAATTTCTGTTTCTGATTTACAGCATCTGCAGTTCTTTGGTTTTTGTTTAACCACTAACTGCTCTTTGCTTTCTGTCCCATAGCTGATGCCATATGCATATCACACCAATGTCCATTTAACAGCTCTCCTTGATCCCACAGCTAATAAATTGATTAAAGTCCATGCACACACCATGAACCATCCACACTCCCTATGTCTTCATCAGATAAATTCAATCAGATTATCCACACAAAATTAATTTTTAACAAACAATTTTGGGCAGACTTTTAATTTTATCCTAAATTGTTGCCTTTTAATTAAAACTGACTAATTGCTTTGCTTTTCCCTTTTCATTTTTTGAACAGAGTTGTAACATTTTAATTTTCCAGATCTCTGACACTACCCGCATATCCAAGGAGGATTGGAGGATTGTGGCCAAAAACTGTGCAATTTTTTAAACTTATTTGTGGGAAGCGGCCGTCGCTGGCTGACCAGCATTTATTGCCCATCCCTAAATGTTAATTTCCATTTATCACAGAGCATAGCATATAAAATATCCCCAGTTCTTTGGTGAACAATATTCATATTTAGTATATATTTATTCATATATACGCTGCTAAGAAATGCTATACTTGCTTCAGCATTGTTAGCGAAAATCAAAAAAAGGCAACAAAGCTGGCTGCATTGATCATATTCTAAGATTTATGAACTTGCTTATGAGGTGTTTGAAAGAAAATGTTGCGCAGGCGGGAGAAAAAATAATGATAACTTGACATCGAAAGGGAGAGTGTCCTATAAGCAACTAAGAGGAAAACACGACCGCGAAGCATGGAGAAATGAGCAGTGGTTTCACGAGTGCCATTCTGTCTCTCCTGGAGCAGGAGACCATAATTTCGGGAGAAAATTTAATCCAGAGTTAATCCTAGATTTTCAGGTTCAGACCAAGTGTGAGAGGGAGCTAAGGAGAACTTGATCCGACTGTTTCCCTGGCCAGAACGGGGAACTGATGTAATCAAGGACAAATGAGGAGAAATTGATCAGGGAGTTCTAAATGAGGTATTAATCCTCAGCAATGCTTTTACATGGGTACTGCATTGTGTCTCATCCTCTCAGAACACCTACCCCTATCACCTTCTCATTCAAGTGTCTAACTCCAATCAATCCGGTGCCCTTATACTTTTCACCCTGGTAACTCATTTCAGTTGATGAAACTTGATATGGTTCCATACTTGCCTTTCACATCCTTGACCTTGTTGCTCAGATACACACAAAACTTTTCTATTTCTGTCCCATTATTTATATTGTTTAACCCTCACCTTATACTCAAGGCAATGACTGTCAAGGCTGATGAGCGCAACCTATCTATTTGTTCCCTGTAGCTTCTGACTCAGCTACAAGACATTACCTGTGTTCTTCTTTAATCAAAACAAGTCAGTGTAAAGAATATCGCATTTGCAGCGAAGGAGAAATAGACAGTGAGTCCCTGCACCAGAGTAGCCATTTGAATAGCCAGGGAGCCTCATTTAAAAAGACATTTGAAGGGAACTTCAGTATCTAATACAGAAGCATGGTGCTTGAATGCATTCCTAAAATATGTTATTGTTGCTGCGGGTATGTGAAATGTCACATTGAAGTAAATCCTCCCAGTTCCCATCGGATGTGTTGATGACTTAGTGCCATTGGCCAGATAACATGTTTTCATTGGTTTTCTTCTTGGTTGCTTTCTTTCCTGTACCTTAATCAATGACTTGAAAAGTTGTCAGAAATTGCAATGGTTATGGGGGAGACAGCAACATAGTGGTCACTGGACTAGTAATCCACAGGCCAAGGCTGATGCATAGGGGAAGTGGGTCTAAATCCTACTGCAGCAACTGATGGAATTCAATGATTAAAAATATTTCAGTCCAATTCAAAGCTAGTCTCTGTAATGGTGACCATGAAATATCATCAGTTGGTGTAAAAACGGTGCCAGGACTAAAAATTAAGACATAGAAGTTTTATTTTATTCATTCATGGGACGTGCGCGTGCTGGCTAGCTGTCCCTAGTTGCCCCTGAGAAGGTGGTGGTGAGCTGTTTTCTTGAACTGCTGCAGTCCACATTGCTGTAGGTAGACCCACAGTGCCACTCGGGAGGAATTCCAAGATTTTGACCTAGTGACAGTGTAAGAACGGCGATATGTTTCCAAGTTAGGGTGAAGAGTGGCTTGGAGGGGAATTCACAGATGGTGGTATCCCATGTATCTGCTGCTCCTGTCCTTCTACATGAAAGTGGTCGTGGTCTGGAAAGTGCTGTCGAAGGATCTTTGGTGAATTTCTGCAGTGCATCTTTTGACAGTGTCAGTTGTGTAAGTGGTGCCAATCGAGCGGCTGTTTTGTCCTGGATGGCGTCAAACTTCCTGCGTGTTGTTAGAACTGCACCCATCCAGGTAAGTGAGGAGTATTGAATCATACTCCTGACTTGTGCCTCAGGCTTTGGGGAATAAGGAAGTGAGTCACTCGCCATAGTATTTCTAGCCTCTGACCTGCTCTTGTAGCCACTGTGTTTGTGTGGTGAGTCTAGTTGAGTTTCTGGTCAATGATAATCCCAAGAATGTTGATATTGGGGGATTCGATGATAACAGTACCATTGGATGTCAAGAGGCAGTGGTTAGATCATCTCTTAATGGAGATAGTCATTACCTGGCTTTGAGTGGCACGAGTGTTCTTTGTCACTTGTCGGCGGAAACCTGGATATTGTCCAGAGCCAATTGCACCTGAACATGGACTGCATCAGTACTTGAAGAGTTGTGGAAGGTGCTGAACATTGTGCAATCATTGGCAAACATCCCCACATCTGACCTTTATGATGGAGGGAAGGTCACTGATGAAGCAGCTAAAGATGGTTAGGCCTCAGACACTACCCTGAGGAGATGTCTTGGAGCTGAGATGACTGACCTCCAGTAATCACAACCATCTTCCTTTGTGCCAGCTATGACTCCAACCAGTGGAGTATTTGCTTCCGATAGCTAAATCGATTGCAGTTTTGCTAGGAGTCTAGAAGTCTACCAGTCTTGCCTGGTCTGACGTAACTTCAGACCCAGAGCAGTATAGATGATTCCTAACTGTTCTCAAGGTCAGTTAGGAATATAGGCAACAAATGTCTGCAATGAAAGCATACTCATTAAAAATTAACCCCTCTGTCCAGATGTAAAGTGGTAGGGTGTTGGATGAAGGGCGTGGGGGTTGAAAAGGCTCAATGGAATTACCAAATAGAAACAGCATTAGATATCTGATGCAGAAAGCAACACCTCTCTCAGAGCAACAACCCTCATTACTCCACTGTTGTGTTCATCCATATTGCATAGGCAAATCTTGCGGTAGAGTGCAAATCCACAACATTATGTTTCTGAGTGAGTGTCACTCACTGAGCTAAACCAAATGAACCATAGTTCAGGATCACATCGAACAGAGCATCTGTGGTAAGAAATCAGAGTTAACGTTTCAAGCCCAGTGACCCTTCCTCAGAACGGATCCTCAGAGTTTCTTTGAGATTAAAAGGGAATATGAGAGTTATTTGTGGAGCTTTCAGTGAAGCTCTGGCTAGAAACAAGCTGGAGTTGTTGGCCATGAATTAGTAGGTAGCACTCTTTGTTTTGAGTTAGGAGGGCATGGAGTCAAGTCCCACTCTGGAGATTTGAGCGTGTAATCCAAGCAGGCATCTCAGTGCAACACTGACAATCTCATTTCTGTTTGTGCACACTATTGGACCTATATTTCTTACATTATGACAGTAAGCAAGGTTCAGAAAGTACTTTATTGGCTATGAAGTGTTTTGGATATCCTGAGATTGTGGAATGTGCTACATAAATGCAAGTCTTTCTTTCCAATGAAGGATTTGCAGGGCGAGCGCACGGGAAGTCTGCCACTGTTGGCAGCGATTTGTAGCTCTTCGTGCTATGAAAGTTTTATGCCTGATGGTAGTTTTCAGCAAGGACTTTGAAGTATAAGCCTGTTTTATGCTAATACAGTTCACATTTTCCACTGGTGGTGCCAGCCCTCCCTTGTGGTCAATCACTTGCTTGGCACATTTGCTTTATGTTACAAAGCGCGGCACATGTTGATATTTCGTTCTACTCCCATTGTCCCACCCAAAACCAGACAGACCTGGGATGTCAACTGTTCCTCGCCACAGAAGCTGTGTGAACTGCTGAGTATTTTGAGCATTTTCTGGTCTTATTTCAAATTGCCAGCATGTGTAATATTTTGCTGTTGTAATCACTGTAGAGCTGTTTTAAACCTGGAGGTTGTTTTGATCCCAGACCAGACCACCAGCTTTGTTATGACCTGATTAGGGACCAGTAACCTTTAAAGTCGGCAAAATATGAAAATCAAGGAGCTCACTGAGAGAATAAAGCCACAATAATCCGTGGTTTTAAGCAACAACAAGACTTTACTGTGCACGTTAGAATAGTAACATGATCTACATTACATGCACATCTTACTTCTAACATCTAGAATTAACTTGCTGTAAATATGGGGAATATACTTTGATCGAACACCCCACAGCACATTTTAATGGTAGTAAATGCAATCAAGACAGATCCCAGGGATTTCTGAGCAAAACACCTGTCGCCCCTCCCCTTACGTTAATGGGTTATCAAATCTTGGTAGACCTCACAGGGAATTTCTGTTTTACAGTTTCCCATTTGGGCTTTAAAACTCAATCTCAAGCTGTTTTGTCAAGGCCTTCCTCAGCAACTGGTCCTGTACAAATCGATCATGCTGCTGTCCTGGATTTTGAAACCACTCCAGTTCTTTTTTCATGGGAACAACTACAGTTTTTCACCAACAGACAGCTTTACTGAGGTAAAAGATTCCTCTGGTTTGTGCCTGTGCTATACTTTTGCAGCAAATGCTGCTTGTGGCTTTTCAAACCCCACTGTCTCGGCTGCCCTGAAATATTAATGACCACAGGCTTCCCTGAGCCCCTCATTTTTTCCTCCAACAGAGATCCAGCAACCTTCTCACTTGTGCAGCTCTCCAGGGCCGCTTTTGAGATCTGACTACGTGCAACTGCTCAACAGGGGAGGTAACAGCCTAGTGTTATTATCGCTGTTAATCCAGAGACCGAGGCAATGGTCTGGGGACCGGGGTTCAAATCCTGCCATGGCAGATGGTGGAATTTCTAATCAATAAAAATCTGAGAATTAAGAGTCCAATGATGCCTATGCATCCACTGTCGCTTGTTGGAAAAATCCATCCTTCACTAATGTCCTTTAGGGAAGGCAACTGCTATCCTTACCTGGTCTGGCCTACATGTTACTCCAGGAAACAGCAGTGTGGTTGACTCTTAACTGCCCATAGGGCAATTAATGGGCAATAAATTCTGGCCTAGCCAGCGATGCCCTCATCCTGTGAATGAAATAAAAAAAAGACTGCTCTTGATTCTCACTGGATAGTTCCCAGCAGTACAGTCATCTATAAACTGAAACCAGTTCATCTCAATCTTCAAATAAATTGCCGTTTGGTCTCTTGTTTTCATTGAACACCACTTCAGGGACCTATTGAAAACCTGGAGGATTTAAATGTGACCACCTAACAATTCTTAGAACTCAGTGTGCTCTGAATGTTACATTTCACAGAATACTGTCTTCCCTGGTATAATTGAATATATGGGATATGGATTTCACCACAGGGTCGTCTACGGGGCAGTGTACTGAGAAGGCAGAATCAGATACGGAGTACCTTGCGGTCTTCTGATGATGACAATGGTCATAGAATTCTAAACAGTAAGGTTAAATACTCTTGGACTTGATATTTCTGTTAAGTAAATACCCCAATATCTACAGAGGGGCATCAGAAAGGTGAGGGGAATTGAAAAGCTTGAGTGATGGAGAAAAGGCCCAGAGAAAATACAGGCCAGTGAATTTGGCATGGGAGAATTTGAGAAAGCAATTGGGATAGCAAAGAGGGGCATGAGAAAATGCTAGCAGGCAAGATTAGGCCGAACTGCAAGCATATCAAAGGGAAAAGAATAACCGGGGAAAGAGTAGGGCCAATTAGGGTCCAAGGGGGCAATCTCTGTGTGAAGCTGGAGGATATTGGTGGAGTATTTACCTAGGACCTCTTGTGGTGCAGTGGCAGTGTCCTTGTACTGGGTACTGGGAGGCCCAGGTTCAAATCCCTTCTGCTCCAGAGATGTGTAATAACGGGTTGTTTAGGAAATATAGGTCAAATTCAAAATAAATGTGGAGCATCATTGACAAAGCTGCTTGAAATTTAAGGGTGGCACGGTGGCTCAGTGGTTAGCACTGCTGCCTCACAGCGCCAGGGACCCAGGTTCGATTCCGGCCTCAGGTGACTGGCTGTGTGGAGTTTGCACGTTCTCCCTGTGTCTGCGTGGGTTTCCTCCGGGTGCTCCGGTTTCGTCCCACAATCCAAAGATGTGCAGGTTAGGTGGATTGGCCATGCTAAATTGCCCATAGTGTTCAGGAGTGTGTAGATTAGGTGGGTTACAAGGGGACGGGTGTGGTTGGGATACTGCGAGGTTTGGTGTGGACTTGTTGGGCCGAAGGGCCTGTTTCCACACTGTAGGGATTCTAGATTCTATTAAATAAGTATTTCACATCTGTCTTTACTCGGGAGGAGGAGGAGGAGCACAAAAAGAGAAGAAGAACTCTGCTTTAGTTATATCTTAATATCTTCTGTAACTCAAAATGGTGCCGGAGCAGAGCAACATATTACACTTCTCACTATTTATTTGTTAAATACGAGTGAAAATAAATCATTCAATTCAATTCTGTGCCTTCTCAGTACACTTCCCTCATCAGCAGCAAGTGTGGCAGAGACTTCATGTGAAGTTTGACCACCAGGGTGCAAGCCATTGTCCCACATATCTGAAGGCTGCAAGTGCAGTGTTAGATACTCCATGAAATATTCATGCCTTTAGGCAGTTTCCCAAACAAGAGCATAGGGACAGGAGGCCATTCAGCCTCTCATGTCTGTTTGGTCATTCGGTTATACTACTGCTATTGGCTTGGTTCCGTAAAGAGGACTAATTTTGACGAACAAAGATCTACCGATCTCAATTTGGATATTTTCAGTTGACCTGGGATCAATAAGTTTTTAATGACGAGAGCTTCAGATTGCCACTTTACAGTGTAGTGTTGTGAAAAGAAAGTTCACATCTGTTATGATTATCTAAATTTTTGGATCCTACTGAACTGAAAATACAATAGTGTCATACATTTTGACAGCATTCAAAATGGCTGCCAGGTTTTCGGCTGGGCTTGAATTACTGACGAAATTGAGATAGGTAGGTTTGAAGTTCTGATGATCTTGAATAGAGTTAAGCAGCTGTGTTTGTTCAATGAGTTCATTGTGATAATATAAAGTTGCAGCTCCTTGTCCAATGCAAAACGTTATTGCCATCTCTATATATAGCTTTGAAGTCAAGGTCACAGATTAACAAAGCACCAAATGTTGCTGTTGTTTTGGAACCACTTTCTGTGTTGACGTTCAGAGTAGTTATTTGATTGGGATTATTATTTTGAGTGGAGTCATTATTCTATTATTATTTGTGTGTGATATTATGTATGAATTTGTAAACATCAGCTTGTGCTTAAAAACTGTGCATTTAACTGCTGATGTCACTAGATTATCAAAGAACCTCATCTTGCAAAACAGAAATTCTGTTACCAAAGTTAATGGCTTTGAGCCATGCGAGATTGACTAAGTAAAGCTCATCGCCCAAACCTTAACTTTGTACTGAAAGATGAGCAATTGAAGGAGAATCTTGGCATTGAGACTTTTTAAAAAAATCTGCAATAACCTTCTTCATTTCTCATCATCGTCATGAAGAGGAATTGAGTTATTATAGGCTTATGTTCCCTGGAGTTTAGAAGAATGGATAGTGATCTCATTGAAATGTGTGTGTAGTAGTATTATGGAACAAAGCTGATACTTATACATGACAAAAAGCAGCACGTGGAATATTTTAACATGGGAACGTCATTGTGCGGCAGCTATCATATGGCTCTGGCTGACTAGGAAATTCTTCTGCTCTTAATGTCTGCTATAGTCTGATTGGAAGGATTTACAGATTGATAATCAGCATGTTTGGCTGTTATGACACATCTTCCATGGCCATCATGTCCTGAGGTGGGACTTAAACCCAGGTCTTCTGCTCCAGAGGTCAGGATGCTGGCAATCTTCGCAAACACTTAGCTTTATCTTGTTTTCAGAAGCTTGAATCAGTTCTTTTCCAGAGAACTTAGAAAGAGACCTTCCTCATTACTGTTTTACACTGAGACCTATTGAGTGAGAGAATTAGGGTTAATTTCCATTTGAATTATAGTCTTTTATATTTAAGCTAGTAATTAATTAAAATTACTCTATAAATTAAGTTTTATACGAGCCTTAAAACGGTGGTATACTAACTAAGTGCAGCTGCAGCTAGTTAATGAGGTATCTAATTTGAAATGGTTTTCATAAGCTCAAATCAGTTTTTTTAGAAAGGCTTGATTAGAAATTTTTTTTTAGAAAGGGTGGCTTCTTCAGTATCGTTTTGATCTGTGTTGAGAGCTGCTTTACATGCACATAATGTAAAGTAGGAGTTTGGTGAGTGAGGGAGGAGTGTGAAGAAGGGAAGGAGGTACCCCCTTTTTCTACATCTATTTGCTACAGAGGACGAAGTTGATTGGTAAGAAACTGCTAACTTACTCTAATTGCAAGAAATCGCTTTTAAAGTCATAGTGTGGCAACTCAGCTCGGTCAAGTGTGATGTACAACCTTCAATATGTGATGAACATCTACAGGAAGTGTCACCAGCTACAAAAGCTTAAGTTATGGGTTTGGAACTTGAGCAGAGGCTGGAGTCACTATTGTGCATCCACAAAGCAGAAAACTACTTGGGTAGAATGTTTAGGGAATTGATCGCACCACAGGTTGGGGATGTGGAAGGCAAAGAGAAAATGGATAACTCGTCAATTAGAACCAAACAGGCAGTGCAGGAGCCTCCTGAGTCTATCTTGCTCACTGATTCGTTCAGAGATAAAAGGTACTGCAGATGCTGGAAAATCCGAGATAACAAGGCGTGGGGCTGGATGAACACAGCAGGCCAAGCAGCATCATAGGAACAGGAAAACTTGATGTTTCGGGCCTAGACCCTTCATTTTTCCTTTTGGATCCTGCTGAGGGTGATGGTTCCTCAGGGAAGTGCAACTGGAGCTAAACCTGTAGCATGGAAAGAGACGAGGAACAAGAATAGAAGAGCAATAGTGAGTGGGCTTTTATAATTAGAGGATCAGATAGGCATTACTGCAGCAGTAATTGTGACTCCAGGATGGAGTGTTGCCACCAGGGTCAAGGATGGCATTGAGTGTTGTAGGACATGTTGTGGGAAGAGTGAACAGCCAGAAGCTGTCGTCCGCATTGGTGCCAGTGACATAGGTAGGAAGAGGGATGATGTCCTGAAAGCAGACTTCAGGGATTTGGGAAGCAAATTAAAAAGCAAGATCTCAAGAGCAGTAGTCTCAGGATTACTCCGAGAGCCATGTGCTGGTGAGCATAGGAATAGGATTAAATACTTGTTTGGAGAATTAATGCAGTGGGGAGAACATGAGATTTCCAGATTGGTTTTGGAGCAGGTAGGAATCATACGTATCCTCACAGAGAGATTTGCACGTGCTGTTTGGATTGGACTAACTTGTCAGGGGAATAGGATCCTGAGGGTAGCTCAAATTGAAAGGAAGAAAAGCTGATAACAGAAAGTAGAAATTGGCAATTGACCTTAGGAACCGAGAAAATGAACTTCAGCATCAAGAAAACATAAAGTGAGGAATGTCAAAAGGCAAAATTTAATGCTACCTGAATGCACACCAGCATTTGCAAGAAGGTAAACGATTTAAAGGCGCAAATAGAGTTAAATGGGTGTGATCTAATTGTCATTATGGAAACATAGCTGCAGAATGCTGAAGACTGGGAATGAAACATTCAACATTTAGGAAGGATAGGCAAAAGGGTGTAGTGCTAATTGGAGATGGGATCAGGATATTAGTAAGGGAGAATCTGAAATTAGGAGGAAAAGGTATGTGATCTGTTTGGGTGGAGTTAAGATACAGGAAAGGGCAGCTAACATTGGTAGGAGCTAGTAAGAACTGCAGATGCTGGAGTCAGAGATAACGCAGTGCGGAGCTGCAGGATCACAGTAGGCCAGGCAGCATCAGAGGAGCAGGAAAGTTGACATTTTGAGTCAGAACGCTTCTTCAGAAATCTTCTGAAGAAAGGTCCCTACCCGAAACGTCAACAAACATTGGTAGGAGTTGTTTATTGGGCACCAACAGTAGTGAGAATGTGGGGCATTGTATTCATCAGTCGATCAATGAAACTTGTAGCATGGGTAATATAATAACCCGGGGACATTTCAATCTGCAAATAGTCATGGGTAGACATAATGAGTTCTGGTGCTTTGGAGGATGAGTTTCTGGATATTACATGCAAGATTGATGAAGTACACTTGGATTTTTTCAGAAGACTTTTGAGAGTCCCCCACAAGAGTTCAATAAGCAAAATTAAAGCAAATGGGAGAGGAAGTGGCGCACTGGTGTGGATTAAGTACTGGGTGACAGATGGAAAACTGAGAGCAGGAATAAATGGGTCCTTTTGGCATTGGCAGTCTGGATTAGTGGGGCATACCAAAAATCAGCACTTGAGCCATAGCTGTTAACAGTGTTTATTAATGATCAGGACTGGGACCCAAGGAACAGACTATGCAAAATTGAAATTCAGGGGTAAAAGCCCAGCTTGAAAACCAGCATTGCAGAATCAGCTGTCAGTGAAGAGATAATAGGAACTGCCGATGCTGGAGAATCCTAGATAACAAGGTGTAGAGCTGGATGAACACAGCAGGCCAAGCAGCATCAGAGGAGCAGGAAAGCTGATGTTTCGTGTCTAGGCAGTTCCTACTATCTCTGTAACAATTTTAACCCCACTGCGAAGCCTCTTCTAAGGATGCCTACCTTGAAGAAGTTACCCTCCTCCCTCCAGAAAGACCTCAGTGGATCTTTTTTCCATTCAACCCTCCTGTCATCTCTTCGGCCCTGAAACTGCTTGACCGCGTCCTGAAGCAAACCAGGTACTACAGCCGCATTGCCTTTCTAGGCCCGAAACGTCAGCTTTCCTGCTCCTCTGATGCTGCTTGGCCTGCTGTGTTCATCCAGCTCTATACCTCGTTGTCTCAGATCCTCCAGCATCTGCAGTTCCTACTATCTCTTGCCTTTCTGAGTACCAGCCTATGGAACCGGATCATCCCCAGTGGAGTACAGTCTACATTTAGGCCTTCCCAATTTGGACCCAACCGCGACAACTGCCACATTGATAACATTGATATCCTTCAAAAATATTTCTCCCTAAGACTCCTTGAACATACACTCGCAGCAATGTGCCAGCAACTCCTGGTACTACAATCAAGCCTACCCCAGCTCAGAGCCTCCCTCTCCCAGACCTGCAAAGGACCTCTCCTGTTTTTTATTCTTCTCAGGATCCACAACCTTAACTCATGATTCTACTCAGCTTTATCGGACACTAAAAACCGTAAGTTCAGTAAAATTACTGGTGCCTGCCACCCAACACAGGCCTCTTCCACCCCCCCTAAATCCCCAACCCTACCAGGACCTTTCCCACAATGTGCCCGCCGCCCTTGGCCATGTGGCCACTTTCGGAGCACCCACGGATTCCACTGATGATGTTGCATCCGACACCGCCCAGTATGCCACTTCCGGTACAGCGAATGCCATTGACACCGCTGCTGATGCCGCCGCCTCCTTTTCTGACGCCAAGACCACAGACATCAAGGACACTGCTGCCACTGCCGCCAACATCCAAGATTTACCGGCCTACGCCGCTCTGCCCGATGCTGATGCCATCTCCGCCCCACCCACCGCCATCACTGACGTCGCTCCGCCCACCGCCTCCACAGCCAGCAGCTCCAGAGGAGACAGTAGCATCCGGCCCTGCCAGGTCTTCACCCCCAAACCTCCCCCTCACTGAGGGCGAACGGTCAGTCCTCAGTAAAGGGCTCACCTTTGTCCCCCTCTATCTGAACATCAACGAATACAACTCTCACTTGGACATTGAACAGTTTTTCCACCGCCTCCACCTTCGCGCTTACTTCTTTAATCGTGAGCCAACATTCCCTCTACTGACCTTTTCTCCCTCCTCCTGGACACCATCCCAAGGCCTCCCACACTCGCTCTACCTCTTCATCTCCAACTGCCTTCGCGACATCAATCGCCTCAACCTCTCCACCCCTGTCACCCACTCCAACCTCCCCCCCCACACCCCCCACAGAATGGGCAGACCTTCGCTCCCTCCGCTCCAATCCCAACCTCACCAAAAAGCCCATGGACAAGGGAGGTGCAGTTTTATTATGGCACACTGACCTCTACATTGCCAAGGCCAGGTGCCAACTCTCCAACCACCTCCTAGCGCCTTCTTAATCATGACTCCACCCCTGACCACCAAAACATCATCTCCCAAACCATCCACAACCTCATCACCTCAGGTGACCTCCCACCCACAGCCTCCAATCTCATTGTTCCCCAACCCCGCACCGCCCGTTTCTGTCTCCTTCCCAAAATCCACAAACCTGACTGCCCTGGTCGACCCATTGTCTCCGCCTGCTCCTGCCCCACCGAACTCATCTCCACTTATTTCAACTCCATTTTCTCCCCCTTGGTCCAGGAACTCCCCACCTACGTCCGTGACACCACCCACACCCTCCACCTCCTCCAAAACTTCGGATTCCCTGGTCCCCAGCACCTCATCTTTACCATGGACATCCAGTCCCTATACACTTGCATTCCCAATGCACATGGCCTAAAGGCCCTCCACTTCTTCCTGTCCCACAGGCCAGACCAGTCCCCCTCCACTGATACCCTCATCTGTTTAGCTGAACTCGTCCTCACCCTTAACAACTTCTCTTTCAATTCCACCCACCCCCTACAGACAAAGGGGGTGGCCATGGGTACCTGCATGGGCCCAAGCGATGCCTGCCTCTTTGTCGGATACGTGGAACAATCCCTCTTCCGAAGCTACACTGGCCCTATCCCCCACCCCTTCCTCCGTTACATCGATGACTGTATTGGCGCCGCCTCGTGCTCTCACGAGGAGCTTGAACAGTTCATCCACTTCACTAACACCTTAAGTTCACCTGGACCATCTCCGATACCCCTCTCTCCTTCCTGGACCTCTCTATTTCCATCTCTGGCAACCACCTGGAAACCGATATCCATTTCAAGCCTACCGACTCCCACAGCTACGTCAAATACACCTTCTCTCACCCACCTTCCTGCAAAATGGCGATCCCCTATTCCCAATTCCTTCGCCTCTGCCACATCTGCTCCCGAGATGAGGCATTCCACTCCCGGACATCCCAGATGTCCTTGTTTTTCAAGGACCGCAACTTCCCCTCCACAGTGGTTGAAAACGCCCTCAACTGTGCCTCTCGCATTTCCTGCAACTCATCCCTCACACCCCCTCCCCGCAATAACAACCGAAACAGAATCCCCTTCGTCCTCATGTACCACCCCACCAATCTCCGGATCCAACGCATCATCCTCCGACACTTCTGCCATCTGCAATCCGACCCCACTACCAAAGGCATTTTTCCCTCCCCACCCTTATTTGCTTTCCGGAGGGACCACTGTCTTCATGACTCCCTTGTCCGCTCCACACTCCCCACCAGCCCCACCACCCCAGGCACTTTTCCCTGCAACCTACACCTCCCCCCTCACCCTCATCCCAGGCCCTAAGGAGACCTTCCATATCAAGCAGATGTTCACCTGCCCATCTGCTAATGTGGTATACTGTACCTGCTGTTCCCGTTGTGGCCTCCTCTACATCGGGGAAACCAAACGGAGGCTTGGAGACTGCTTTGTGGAGCACCTACGATCAGTTCACAATGAACAACTGCACCTCCCAGTTGCGAACCATTTCAACTCCCCCTCACACTTCTTGAACGACATGTTCATCCTGGGCCTCCTGCAGTGCCACAACAATGCCACCTGAAGGTTGCAGGAACAGCATCTTATATTTCGCTTGACACTGCTGCAGCCCAATGGTATCAATGTGGACTTCACAAGCTTCAAAATCTCTCCTTCCCCGACCGCATCCCAAAACCAGCCCAGCTCGTCCCTGCCTCCCTAACCTGTCCTTCTTCCCACTTATCCACTCCTCCCACCTCAAGCCCCACCCCCTTCTCCTACCTCCTAGCCTCATCCCGCCTCCTTGACCTGTCCGTCCTCCCTGGACTGACCTATCCCCTCCTTAACTCCCCACCTACACTCACCCTTACTGGCTCCAACCCGTCTCCTTGACCTGTCTGTCTCCTCTCCACCTATCTTCTCCTTTATCCATCTTCTATCTGCCTCCCCCTTGCTCCCTATTTATTTCAGAATCCCCTTCCCCTCCCCCATTTCTGAAGAAGTGACTGGACCCGAAACGTCCGGTTTCCTGCTCCTCTGATGCTGCTTGGCCTGCTGTGTTCATCCAGCTCTACACTTGTTATGTCAGTGAAGAATTGGAGTTATGCTTGTGAATGAGTACTGGGTGCAATTTTGTAGACCACAGTATTGACTATAATGGAGTAGACATTGAGGCATCCAAAGGTGGAATAGCTCTTGAGTGGGAATTAAATTGCCAGCCTGATAAAAGTGAAGAATTATGATTTTTTTTTTGTGATGTTTAATGAACTGTATTTGGTGACATTAGCATTTGAGGAAGATTGTTAGGAAATTAATTGGCTCTGTTTTGATCATATTTGCTATTTGATGTGTGCTGTGGGATTTACAGTCACAGCTGATTACTCACATCGGCCATGTTAATTTTGAGTATTAGAAACATATTGTATATATATTGTAGATTGCACTGTTCTTCTAACGTAGTAAAGTTTATTGTCTTTTGGTTCAAAACTGTGGAGTCCTGTGGTTGTAATCTCTTTGTAAGTCCCCTGGATCCCAGACTTTACTTTGAAAAATAAAATTCTCTGGACCCTTGCCAGATCATAACACACATTTTGTGGCCTGGTCCAGAATCATAATGAGATTAGAGGCAGAAACCAATGGATTTTGGGGTACTAAGGGAATTGAAGAATCTAGGGGGAGGGTGAGACAGTGGAGTTTGGATAGAAATTCAGCTATTACCTTATTGAATAGTGGGTCGGCTTGAGGAATGACATAGCTTACTCCTGTTCTTACCACCACCACCTGTGATAACTCTCCCAAACAGGCATTGGTCATGTGTGAGCTCAAATGTGATCATCCCCAATTAATTATCTGCTTAGGGGAAGAGCAGCAGAATCTGATTGGATTCTCAATGGTAATTTCACTCGCAGAGGCAGTTTCTAATAGGAGTCAGTAGCTGATGATCAGTAGTGGGGAAACCTAGTGATCTGTGTTGGATCTCTTGCATTGTGCTAATGGTATGATATAATTGCACCCATGAGGCTCCTTTTTGTGTTGCGCTCAGATGTGCGCTCATGCTTCTCAGGAAGGATGAACTAGCCCTGGAGTGGGTTCAGAAGTGGTTCACGAGAATGGTCCCAGAAATGAAAAGCTTAACATACAAGGAGCGCATGAGGAATCTGGGCCGATACTTGATGGAGTTTATAAGGATGAGGGGGGATCTAATTGAAACGTACAAAATACGAATGGCCTGGACAGAGTGGATGTTGGGAAGATGTTTCCATTGGTAGGAGAGACTAGGAGCCGAGGGCACAGCCTTAGAGTAAAGAGAAGACCTTTTAGCACAGAGATAAGGAGGAACTTCTTCAGCCAGAGAGTGAGGAACCTGTGGAATCTACTGTCACAGAAGGCTGTGGAGGCCAGGTCATTGAGTATGTTTAAGACAGAGATAGATAGGCTCTTCATTGTCTCGGGGAGAAAGCTAGAGAATGGGGTTGAGAAACCTATAAGCCATGATTGAAAGGCAGAGTGAACTCGATGGGCTGAAAGGCCCAATTTCTGCTCCTATGTCTTATGACCTTATAGTCTTATGCTTCTTGCTGTTAACTGTGGCGAATTATGTTATGTTTACTTGCAGGCGGCACCTGGCCTTTTCAGAACCTCTCACAAGGTACTTCCCAGTTCTGTTATAGGTTTGATGTAGCCTGACTACACGTCTAAAAATTATCGCCTTCAGGACTTCATTTTGAGTAGGGTTGGTTAGAGTGGGGATGTGGTGAGGTTTTGATACAAATTAAGTCTTCGAAATGGTGGTTATCTGACTGGCAAGTGGAAAAGCAGCAGGTGTGAGTGGGTTAAAAAGAGATGGATCATATGTAATTCAAAACCTGCTTGAAAAGCAGGTTATTCCATCTTTGAACATGTTCAGTGACAGGAGTTCTTTTGTGTTTCAACACATGTCAACTTAATGTCACGGCTGATGACTTTCAGCAAGCCCACTTCCATAAACATGCCTGTACACTGCTTGTTGAGCTGATCTTGAGAGATGAAAGGTGCAGCAGTATCCATAGGTGGATGAGGAGAGAACTTAGCTGATGCGGATCAGAAAGTAGCTGAGTTTATTGGGTACTCTGGTTGCCTTTTGACTGTCCTGCTTCACTGGAGCTGGGGATGGGACTGTGGGCATGGTGAGGGTTGTAAGGGAATCCTGTTTAGACTTGCTGATTAGATTCATTCACAGTTCCTGTGTGTTCCATCACCTTGACAGTGCCAAAGGATTTTTCTGTTTTTTTAATGTTGCTGCTGGTATTGTTTCTTTCTTAATGTGTCTCATTCAGTCTGCCCACTGGAGCAGAATGACATTTTTGTGCATTGCTGTACTCTTTCTTTTGAAGTAGTGCCTTATTTTTTTCTAAGTGATTGACTTTCCCTTCACCCAAAGGCACCAGCATCAAGGCAAACAGACAAGAGTGCTTGAAATACTCAACAGGTCAGTCAAAGTGCAGGCATGAAAAGGGGCAGTTTGACGTTTGGGCACGCCCACTTCTGCTTTTACCCTTGACTTCCAGATTATCTCGGAGCCATTGACATAGTCAAAAAGCACTCCAGGAGTGAGATGAGCATTGATGGCATTTAGAACTTTTGCAACTGATCCAGGCAGCCCTGGGCAATAAGAGTGAAAATCAGCCTGGTCACTGTGCGCTGATCCTAACTGAAGGTGTCTTTGCCATTATCAACGGAGACTTGTCTGACAATGTCCCTCTTGCCTCAAGTCCCACTCCAGAGACTTCAGCACCAATGCTGAAACAAAATGTAGTATTGTGGGAGCTCCACACTGCTAGAATACTGTTGTTTCTATGAGTCAATTAACTGAGGCCTGTCTCCTCTCACAGTTAGATATAAAAGTCCCACAGACAATTTTGAAGAGGGCAGGCAAGTTCTCCACAAGGCTTTGGTTGATATTTACCCCTCAACTTACATTGGGGGCAGGGGGAAAAGACAGATGGCCTGGTCATCATCCTATTACTGCTGTAGAAGATCAATGTGGGCATGGTCTTGCTGTGTTTCCTGTGTCAGAACGCTGACAATGCATGAAGAAAAGTATTTAAAATTCTACGAAGCATTTTTGGATGTCCTGAGATTGTAAAAGAATACTATATAAATTAAATTTTAAGTGAGAATAACTTCCACCTGATGCTGGATAACCTTCTCTTGTGTAATTGAGCAATGCTGAACTTACTACCTATGCGTACATGAGTAAATTGGTGAATCTCGAGGTGGGACGTAAGCAGGATGTCAGTGCCCTTGCTGTTATCTCATGGCTCAAAGGTGCCGGCTCCACATTTGTCAGAAATACTACAGGCATGGCAAGATGTGTCCCTGTCTCCTCCCTGCACTGTAGCTAGTAGAAGGGTAAGGTTCACTTGTTCCAACATGATGTATGATGGCAATGAAATGGCAGAATTCAATCTGATCAGCATTTTCTTTGCAGCTCTTTGCCCATTCCTGCCTCAGCCAACAACAAGTGCTCTTTATCTTAAGCTTCACTTCAGTTCTTGACTTTGCTGGGATCTCAATGTCATGAGTTCCCTGAGTCACAGAATACACGTGTTGCCCTGTGGGCTTCTCTGTAGAGAGGAGAACACACCCAAGGATGAATCTTATGGAGTTGATTTGTTATTTCATGTATTTTGCCTTCGATCAACATGTGGACCATGGAAGAAATCTTCCCACCTTCAAAGATTTTGCTCCCAATTCAGCTGCTCATTATTTTGGAGGAACTGCATTCTGAGCTGGAGAAATGTGTACAATTGAGCCTCCCTTTCAGAAGATCCAACATCCCTTCCACCCTCCCATTATCCTTGACCCTCCTCATGTTAGCACCAACTTCTCCTCTGTTACTCTTGAACCTCTACCTGCTACACTGGACCTCATTACAGATATCATCCACATGCCTGCGCTTTGACTAAAGCAGTGCATGCCACGGTCTCATGCCCAGCCTGACCCTGAGACCTCCTGTTAGCAAAGTCATTTACTTCTTTCTTTAGAGACTGTCTTTTTGCCCCACTCACTTTCCTGCTGTGGTCTTAGAACTCCTATTCTACTGTGTCCACTTCCTCTTATCACCGTCACTATTACAGCTACTCCCCAGTGTTGACGCTACCAACCCTGTCCTTTCGGCTTAATACACAATCGTCGTCCCTGACCACGAAATTGCTAAATCCTACACCACTCACATTTGTATACAGCCCTTCCACCCTTGCTTTGCATTCTTTCCCAAGGATACATCGGTCCTTGACCAGCCTCCTTTCCTTGCTAACATTACACTCTAGTTTCCTTCCTATGGTCATCCTCAGTGCACCATGCCACTTGGATTGTTTGTACCCAGTCCCCAGAACATTATCTGGTCTCTGGGTTAGTGCTTCCCAAAGACTCTGAAGTCCTAGAAGATGATCACCTTGCCTGGTGCGATCTCCTATGTAATGACATTGTGAATCTGAAGGCACATGTTGTTCATTTGTCCAGAACTTAATTAGGTAGTGGATCTTAATTCTGGTGTGCTGACTTTTAAATGAGCATTCATAAGATGCAAAAGGGCTTCATGACACCTTGCAAGTTGAAAAAGTTCATCCTGCCGTTGCGTTGCTGTATTTTGATCCAATTACGTCCCCTGCCCAGCTTGCTTCCTGCTGCTGGGATGAGCACAAAATTCCACCCAAGGAGTGAGCAGTTTGCTCAAATATTGAACAAATTGATGCTTTTAAGAGTTTCAGAAGTTCCACCACCAATGGATTTTGATCACAGATGGTGGTAATACTGGATGAGTTTTTGTTTTCCTTTATTCATTCACAGGATGAGGGCGCCACTGGCTAGGCAGCATTTATTGCCCATCCCTAATTGCCCAGAGGGCAGGTAAGTGTCACCCACATTGCTGTGGGTCTGGAGTCACATGTAGACCAGACCAGGTAAGGATGGCAGTTTCCTTCCTAAAGGACATTAGTGAACCAGATGGGTTTTTTCAACAATCGGCAATGGATTCATGGTCATCATTAGATTCTTAATTCCAGATATTTGTTGAAATCGAATTCCACCATCAGCCGTGGCAGGATTCGAACCCCAGTCCCCAGAACATTATCTGGCCTCTGGATTAGTGCTTCCCAAAGACTCTGAAGTGAGATCCAAGAA
Organism: Ginglymostoma cirratum; assembly: GCA_024137785.1. Lineage (NCBI taxonomy): Eukaryota > Metazoa > Chordata > Chondrichthyes > Orectolobiformes > Ginglymostomatidae > Ginglymostoma > Ginglymostoma cirratum. The sequence continues at coordinate 6,961,133 of JAHRHZ010000133.1, forward strand.
TGAAACCTGGATTGGTCGATTTATGTCAGAGATAAAAGGTACTGCAGATGCTGGAGAATCTGAGATAACAAGCATGGGGCTGGATGAACACAGCAGGTCAAGCAGCATCACAGGAGCAGGAAAACTTGACGTTTCGGGCCTAAACCCTT